>OX453063.1:6754510-7354510 GCA_949699795.1 Spicauda simplicius | reverse complement strand
GTTTAAAGAGTTATGAATTAATAGTATATTTTGTCTAACTTAATTAATATATGAATAATAAATACTGTAGATACAATTCAGACTTCACATTTATGTTAAAACATCACAATATAAACATATAAATATTCAAAATACTATGAAAAAATGTGTACGAATGGGTGTTTTATAACGTTACAAGCATTCATAGCTTAAACCTTCGAAAGTGGTGTTTTATGTACTTGACATCAAATAACTTAAGCACATAAGATACATTTTTTAGGGGTTAATTAAAATTTGAAATACCAAACCACAGGTGGAAGGTAGTAAATAATACACGACAGCACTAAATTGGACAATGCTGCGACCAATTAGTGAATCCATTTGTGCTTTATTACCCAATAAAAACAGTGATCCAATAACCGCGGAATATTAATCTCCCAATTTGGACGTACGGTTTTCATAAAACAATTTTAATTTTAATTAACTATTATCACCAACGCGGCCGCGGATCGCGTCAGCCCTTTGGCTGGAAGAATTAAATTATTTAAGTTTGTTTAATGTATTGACAGATGTCGTTGGCATTGCATCAAAACGAGTGCATTGAAAACATCGCGCTGCCAATATCACTACATTTTCAATGAAATTTCACATTTTACTCACTTGTCAATTAAATGTCACACACGATTCGTCGCGAATTTACTCAGTCGGTTGCGAATATCAAGCGGCCAAATGAAATTTGCATAAAAAACACATAGCTTCGCCGGGTCCTGTCGACCATACCATACAGTACAAACACGAACGTGTAATTCCGGTTTATAAATTGAAAGCATGGACGGGTTAAAGTGGTTCTGTTTATCGTCCGATGTAATTATTTTATTGAAATTTTATGTCTAATTGGTAATTTAATTTAGAATTATAAGTACGATTTCGTTTTATTGGTCTTTGTATTAAATGTTGAAACACTATAAATTTATACAGTTTTACATAATCGCGATAAATCGGATTATTTTTTTTACAATTATTAGCGATAAGATCAAATATAAAATTGTAGTAATTTTGTTACCTAAGAATACTATATTATAACAAATTATATTATTGTCTTAATATAAATAAACGTTTTATACTAACAAGAAGAGTTAGTAAATACTGTATTTGTATAAAATATTATATAATCCAGAAAGTTTAAGTATATTTTTTTGTTATGTGCTTTTACTTGATTAATCAACGTAACGTAATAAAATTACCGTGAAGGGTATGTATAAGAAAAATTGCTATAAAATCTATACACGTGTATGAAACTACCCCCTACTACCCCCAATCGAATATTAATACTAATATATATGTACAAGTTGAAATTATTTAACTATTAAAATAATACAAATAAAATATCGAGTGAGAAACGAAAAAAAATTTTAAACAAAAAATACAACCGACTTCCATGCCACATAAAAGTAAAAAATAATTTAAATACATGTTGGTTTAGAGCAAACACAGTTCTTAGTACATAGTCCCGAAGTCGGCGCTCACCATATTTTGCTGGATCATGACGAAACTACATGTATCTTAAGTGAGCGCCGACTTCGGGACTATGTACTAAGAACTGTGTTTGCTCTAAACCAACATGTATTTAAATTATTTTTTACTTTTATGTGGCATGGAAGTCGGTTGTATTTTTTGTTTAAATTTTTTTTTTTCACGCTTTTCAGTCACGATGAAATCAGTTATGGCTGTTGCTAGTCGTCCGCTAACCGGATGAATAAAATTAATTATTCGTCCGATTTTCGGATGAATAAAATTATGTGCTGACGTCATCATATAAAAATAGACTTCTTTGACACAACCGGTCGGGGGCGCTACCGCGCCCCCTCCCTTAGATTCTGAATTGGAAAAATCTGTTCGAACCTAACCTAACCGAATAAAACAACTTTTTCTGAGTAAACATTTATTTAAAGAATAGACCTATAATTATCAATATTTAAAGTAGAAAAAGTAATATAAACCTTATAACTAAGAGTATAATTCAACTGATACTGATAAAAATAACCCATCCAATTTAAAAAGGTTGGTGGTACTCTTGCATCTTTCAGGTAATTGTATTCAAAGTGGAATTTTTGATCATAATTATATCCTCTCCGAAACTCATTGTTGGTATTGTGAACAACAACATTATGTATACGTAAGCACAATATGGCCGATGCCTACGGTTTAAACTTGAAGGACCCCAGCATTATCAGGGTTGAGGAGTTGAAGGTCAAAATTATCATGTCATATCTTTGCTTAGTAATCTCATTACATATACGTAAGCACCATATGGCCGATGCTTATGGTTTAAACTTGCGGTACCCTGCATCATCAGGGTTGAGGAGTTGAAGGTCAATTTTCTTATCATACGTCTTTGCTTTGTAAATATATTACATATCCATAAGTATCAAATGGCCAACGCCTATGGTTTAAGCCTGAAGTACCCCTGCATCATCAGGGCCGAAGAGTTGAAGGTCAAAATTATCATGTCATATCTTTTCTATGTAATCTCATCGCATGCACGTAAGCAACAGATCCCCAACTTCTATGGCTTGGGCTTACAGTACCCTGCATCATCAGGGTTGAGGAGTTGAAGGTCAACTTTTTTATCATACGTCTTCGCTTTGTAAATATATTACATACCCATACGCATCAAATGGCCAACGCCTATAGTTTAAGCCTGAAGTACCCCTGCATCATCAGAGTTGAGGAGTTGAAGGTCAAATTTTTCATCTTATATCTTTGCTTAGTAATCTTATCAGATATACGTAGCGATCATGTAGCTAACGCCTATAGTTTAAGCTTGAAGCACCCCAGCATCATCAGGATTGAGGAGTTGAAGGTCCAATTTTCCACTGTATACAACCATTTTTCTAATGTTTTACCTTACATTTTTTTAAATATCATTTTGAATGCGTAAGATTGAAATAGCTAAGTTTTATGGCTTAGGCATTCAATACCCCTGCATCATCAGGATTGAGGAGTTGAAGGTCCAATTTTTCGTCGTATACCTTTGCTTAGCAATGTTGTTACAAATCCGTGAGCAACAAATGTCTAACGTTTATGGTTTAAGCCTGCAGTACCCCTGCATCATCAGGGTTGAGGAGTTGAAGGTCAAATTTGTCATCGTACATCTTTGCCTTGCTATCTTATTATATATCCGTAAGCACTAAATGGCCATCACCTACGGCTTGGGCTTACAGCACCCTGCATCATCAGGGTTGAGGAGTTGAAGGTCATTTTTTTATAATATGTCTTTGCTTAGTATTGTTATAACATACCCATAAGCACCAAATGGTCAACCCCAATGGTTTAGGCTTGAGGCACCCCTGCATCATCAGGATTGAGGAGTTGAAGGTCAAATTTTTCATCACATGTCTCTGCTTAGTAGTCTTGTTACATATATGTAAGCACCAAATAGCTAATGTTATAGTTTAGGATAGCTGTAATCCTGCATCATCAGGATCGAAGAGTTGAAGGTCAAATTTTTCATCAACCTATATAAGCATAGATATATAATACATATTCCAAGTTTCATAAGAATCGATTCGGCAGAAGCCGAGTTATCTCAAATTATCTAAAAAACTTGAGGAGTGGTGGTGGTTTCCACCCCATAACTCAAAGAGTTAAGCATCACAGCATACCCATGTCCAAGAGAAAAAGTTGCGTGACGAAATTTCCTATCAAATGAAAGAAAGAAAATGGAAATCGGTTTATAAACACCCAAGTTATTCAAGATTTTAAGAAACCGACATTTTCCAATTTTCCGGGAAAACCGCCGGAAGGTTTTCATTTTCCTCAATATGGGACTGCCTGTGAAACTAGTCGCATACAATGTCGTATGAATCGTGTCGGTAGGTCGACGATTTCTAGCCATTTCGCCCGAACATACATAAAAAAAAAAAAAAAAAAAAAAAAAAAAAAAAAAAAAAAAAAAAAAAAAAAAAAAAAAATACGTGACGAATAGATAACCTCTTTCCTTTGGGAAGTCGGTTAAAAACAGTCGATCACACACAAAGTTAATTTAAATTTTCTTACCAAAATTAATTTTACTGGAGAAGTTTTGCAAAATACTATTAGTAGGTATTTTGGTGAGTGCTGTATAAAAACACGACGATCAAAGTTCTGATTAGTCTATTTTACGTGGCGCTACGTTATGAAATGGGCCCTGAGGGTATTTAAAAATCACAGCACTGGCGAGATGTGATGTATCAATCGAGAATTAATTTAAACTTTGGTAGCCAAAGCGAGCAACGAGCAGCCCAAGGGACCAAACGGGCATCAAATCGAATAGAAGGTTATAATTGACTGGCATCAAGCGAAAAACGACCTAACCACTTCTCTCTCGCCTATCAAATATAACCCCTAAAGTGTTTAGCGCACCAACCAAAACCGCTTAAAATTGAAACACGTTCATACTCCATTCTCCCCGAAAATAAGTGTGCTGGTGTCGTGGCGAGTCTAACACTCACTTAGTAGATGCTTCACAAAAGTAATTTGCGAGCCTCGCGGCCGATCATTTAGATCTTGCCGCATTTACATATTTAATTAACATTTTGCTATATTATTAGCGAACGCTAAACAAGCCTTCAACAGGCTACTGGTAAGTGAATTTATTGGCAGTAGAATGAGAAGTTGCTCGTACGTTCACGATAATGGTTTTGTAAATTAAACCCGTTATGTGAGAGCGGTTGACGTTATTGTTATGGCGTTGCCATTGAACGCGGCGTTAATTTAACAGTTTCCCCTTTTTGTTTCTATCAGTGATAACGCTAGCCTGATATGTGGTGGTAATAAAGCTGTTATGAAATTCGACCTCTCATTTCATATTCAGTTGTACGGGAAAGTTTTGTTTTATGAAACTAGGCGATACGTTTCGCAGATATCAAGCAGCCGCAAGCCCTGAGGACCTGACCGTTTTCTGTCGAGCTGTGACAAGCCCAGGCGCCTGCCACACTTCAACCGTTCAACCCTTCAACCCTTCTACACCTCCTCGTAGAAAATTAAAACCGTCAATCAGACCTAGTAGCTATTACTGATCAATCACCGCGTTCCATTATTTGCGCCTATTAATTACATCCAGCTTAATTGCGTTCATTCATTGTTGTTATATTGTTACTAAATTAATGAATTCGCCATTCCAATTGTACAAAATAAATCTAGGCGCCGAAACTCTCGACACATCTCGTTCATTACGTTTTTATTCATTTTGTTTAAAGACGAAAATTATTCCAAAATACCTACATTTACTTTAAATTATGAAGAAAAGGCACCAATATTTTACAGGAAAAAAACAAAAACGGTGTCGGCTTCGTTGTAAAAGACTTCGCCGTAACAACAAATACTTCAAAGTACGTAATAAATGAGTATTTCTGTAATAAAAATTAACATTTGCTTGAAAAACATCCTTGTAATCATTCGTAACAATGGCCTGGGGTTTTATTGATGTCCGCAAAGGCCCTCGATTAATTTCGCCTTAAGTAAGAAAAATATAGAAAATTTTTACTCGAAGAACGCCTATTCAGGGAAAGGTTCAGAATTTTGCAATAGAATGTTAAGTAATGAGCTGATGTTTTCGTGCGTAACGATACATGTTGAGTGCAAAATAATGTACGTAAGCGGAACCTTAAGGTGTTAGTGCTGTGATTATTTTGCCGAATTAATTACATTATTAAGATTTTTTTAAGTTGGCAAAGAGATTAATTGCAATGATTTAAAATAAGAAGTTCTCATATTGATATAATTAAATAGCTTTACATGTATCAAAATGGACACGCAAACTTACCCAAACGATAATTAAGAATTATCGTTAATATACGATAAGTTTATAAACAAGAACTATTTCGAAATAATAATTGTAACTGGGATATTTGTCCCATTTGGAATGGAAATCATTTTATTATTGTAATAAAAGTAACAAACAATCTATTCAGTCTCTCTGGTGGAAATTGCCCACTGCCAACCAAAAATGTGAAAACAGCATACTGCAAAGGCATGTCCGTTTTCTGTTATAAATATAATTTCCATTTCTATCTTATTTCTTCCATACACACATATTCTAGGTTGAAGGAGGTGGTAAAGTAAATTTACTTATTCGAAGCTCTGAGCTCTGAGAAGTAGCACCGCTTCTATGTTAATTGATTACCTGTTATGTCAAATGACTGTAAAGCATTTGTCCGTACCCATTTTGCAGTCCACTTTTTTTTTCGAGGGGGAAACCTTCAAAAGGTACCCGACGCCGTGGGAGCGACGCAGGGTTATGTGGGATTTTTACCGCACTAAACCCCCCCCCCCCCCCCCGGTGGCCGTCCTCGGCGCTGAAAAGGAGGACTCCGGGATCTCGAAACGACTTCAACCGGAATCCTCCGAGCGCGTTGCCCCATCGGGCTCCTCCCAGATGGGCGGCTGGGCCCACCGCTCCGTCTAGTCTTTACGACGGTATGCGACCACACATACCGCCGTCCTTCCCGGGATTGCCTGACCGAACGGTTCGAGCTCCCACTCTAGCCGTCTGCAACCCCGGAAGCCCCTTTTAGTCGCCTCTTACGACAGGCAGGGGATGCCGTAGCTCTATTCTGATCCCGGAACTACAGGGCGTATTTGCAGTCCACTACTGGACATAGATCAGTGATAGCCTAATGGTTGAAACTTGCCCTCTCGATCGGGAGGTCCGAGGTTCAAACTTAGGCACGCGCAGCTGATTTCTAAAACTATAAGCATATTAGAAATTAATTATCGCTGCTTTTCGGTTAAGTAAAACATCGTGAGAAAACCTACACACCTGAGAGTTCTTTAAAAAATAAAATGTTCTCGGAGGTGTGTGTCCACCAATTCGCACTTGGCCAGCGCGGGGGACTATGGCCTACAATCTCTCATTTCGATAGAAGACTCTTACCCAGCAGTGGGATAATAATGGGTTGACGACGACTGAACATAAACCTCTTCTAATAGGTTATTTTTCCGCTTAAATAGTATTTTTCTTGTCACTGAGTATGGCATACATTTTTTTAACAGTGAATGTTGACGTTATACACGACGTTGCTATGCATCTCCTGGGTTTTATGCCCAAGCCGCCTTCTACAAAATCCACGAGAAGAGTATGAGTAGCACTATTTAAGTAACCACATGGCACATGACTGTAAATGACTAAGTACATTAATTGACAAAATAAGAGAAATGTAACAGTGTCATGAAAAGTCAGATATTCTAACTGACACTACATTAGTATACATTTACCTTCTTCTTAGTAGTTTATATTTTATAAACTACAATATTCTACCTGTTATGCAGATATAATTTTGAATGTAAAGTACTGAAAATCCCGATAATATTAACTCGTAAACGCGTAACTTAATGATTAAATGGGTTACCACGTCCGTAACGCCGCATGGAGTACCTAGCGCTATTTTCAAATTTGCCACTGAAATATATGTAGATCCCGGCAATAAATTTCACTATGGCTGTAGTAAAGTCGAAATATAGAGCACTATTCAAATAATAAATTATAGCCTACCAACATTCTATTTATACGCCCATACATATTATTTAGCCTCCTAACAAGCTTACTCGTTACTAAATTTATAATCCTGAAAGTAAAAATTGTAGGTACTTAAATAGAATAAATCCAACAAGTCCATTTTTATTTGAAAATGATGTTAATATCTTCATCATCATCACGATCAAATTTAATGTTAATTGATTTAAAAAAAATCAAAATATTGTAATAAAGTTACCTGAGTATCTACTCTTCAATTGTGTAAAGATATTTTTAGGTTACAATTTAATAAATATGGAATTGAAAATATCATTTAATAATCATAAAATAAATTAAACCATTAAGTACAATACTTGGTCAGTTATTGTTGTTTTAATGCATGCTGCGTCGGTATTTGAAGTCGTGTCAGACGCTAATAGCGTTTCTTTTAAGTGCTCAGCAGTTCTCGACCTCAAGTAGCTATTTCCGAAACATCTTCTAAAAGTCATCAGTTTAAAATCGAATCGTAAGGTACGAGCTCCAAGTGGCTTGTGCCATTAAACATTTACGCTTTAAGATAACGCCCTGTACTACAACTGCACGATTTTACGACTTTTTTACTGTCGCCTGATTTGATCGATACTGATCCTACTTACCTAGTTATTTTACAAACAAACCCGATTAACGCTTTTGATTGGCTCGGAAACTTTGGTACTCACTCTCAGATGTTTGTTACGAAACAGCTAGTTCAGTTTTACTGCCGTTATAGTGACCTAGTAGTTTGTTTGCTCACAAACGCATTTCGAACGATTATCAGTAATCCAACTAAGCAGCACATGGCGTAAAATAAACTTAACCTTCTAATGCTTTATTTTTATCGCAACAGACAAATTTTAAATTATTTTATATTATCGGTAATAAATATTTTTGAACCTTTTAATGCTTTTGATAAAGTTTATGTGACTTTTCACTACATTTATTTTTAGTGTGAGGCGGACATTTTGAGTGAATAACGAATTCTTTTTTGTTAATATGTTACATGAAAAATGTGGTCGCATGTGTCAATATAATTAAAAGTGTACACTGTTACGTACATCGTTCTTAGAGTATGAGTGGCTACGGGATAACAAACAACAAAGGCGAAATAATGAATAGCCCAGAAAAACGGTGCGGCTCTCGTTATGAGCGTGCATAAATGATACGACGAATCTGACAAATGGCTCGGCAGAGTATAACAATGCTGGTGCCTTCAAGTGGCCGTTCAATTATGCAAATAGGCACAGAAATGTCCGTCCGGCAATAACAAAACTGTTTAACAGCTGACAAACATTGGCCGCATGAAACATTACTGTATTCAGTCTCCCGAGCAATAAAATGAAAGCAGGCATGGGCCACATGACGACATGTCCGCTCATATTAAATTAGACCGCCTCCGGTCATCCACTTTATTTTTATTTGAATCCCATGAAAATATGGAACGTGTTTGCTCGTTCACGTTTGGGAGCACGAAACGCCACCATTTTATGTGTGAGTCAATGTTTATGAATTTGTCAATAAACACCCGAGCCGTCGCTGTTACCTTTGCAATTTGCGCGCCACAAAATGTGCGACAAGTTTCATTCGTTCATCCACGGTAACTGTTATCGCTAATTATCCGGAGTGGGTTAGCAACTCGAATAAAAAGTAATCTGATAGTAATTTGGATAAAAGAGTCTTTTTACGATCCCGCCGGTTCTTGATTGGTGTAGGTATTGTAGTCTTTAAGGGAGGATATCATGCAAGGAGCGCATAAAAGCGATTGCGGGGCGTGTGTCGCACGACAGAGCGTCATCGGTACGCCGTTTTATGTGTGTGACAAAGCGATTCAACAAAATTTCCAAGCAATTTACTTGTACATCTATAATAACTTAGAAATTTCGTAACGGGGAAGCATTACGTAAATTATGAGGGAGATAATTACGGGGCAATTAATGGCAGGCGTTAATAATGGAAATGAGATTATAAATTAATCAGGAGCAATTTTTCCTCCGTAACTCCTCATTAAACTGATCCAGCGCTCTAGGTGCTTTATCACTCAGTCAAATTGCGTTTCGCTTAATTTTCTTTCGCCGGCAGGTGTGTTCGACAGAGCAATTATTTACACCGTCAGCCGTGACGTCACTTCCTCCGCCCTGTGTTTCCTCTGAGAATGAAACTTTGTATGGTTGTCTAGATCGTTTAAAAATGTAAGCTTTGTATTTTCTTTCTGGTACAGTTAATCTGTATAATTTATTTCACTCCTATAATGATATCACAAATTCACATTTACGTCCAGCGTCGCTTTTTGTGGGATCAAAATTTTACTTATGACACAAATGCCACATCTGTAAATAGAGTTTTATACAATGTATATATTACAATCCTACAAATAGTAGAATGAGTTTCAATTCCACAAAAGTCACGTATATTAAAGCAAAGCCTATATTATGTTTTTTTTTTTTCTAAAATAAACCAATAATACATTGATATCGCCTGAAACTTATTTGACTGTTCTGAAGATCTTTTATTATTCTAAATGCAACTATATAATTACCAATGCTTTTTAGTAAAGCATTATTATTTTCTTAAGGATTTTCTTATAGCAGAGAGAAAAACATCTCCTGGTATCTGACAAGCACCAAATATTTCTTTTTTTACTTTTGATGCATTTTATGATTTTCAAAACATGCAATGCAGGTTTTTAAAACTTGCAAAATGAATTCAGTGAACCAACATAATATTAATTTATATTCGTTGAACAATGAAAAATACTTGGAAAACATTAAAATCAAAACACCCTAAAGACAGTAAGTCACGCCAAATTTTAATTATTAAAATGGTGTCACTCAATCACGTCGAGTGGCATTATATCCCTGAGTCGTCACAATGGAACGAATACGAGTATATCTTATTATAATTGGAGACACAACCCTTCTGCCTATTCTGCATTGGAGCCAAGGTCGC
Source organism: Spicauda simplicius (assembly GCA_949699795.1). Lineage (NCBI taxonomy): Eukaryota > Metazoa > Arthropoda > Insecta > Lepidoptera > Hesperiidae > Spicauda > Spicauda simplicius. The sequence continues at coordinate 7,344,054 of OX453063.1, read as the reverse complement.
TTAAAGACTTACTAAATGTCAGATCCATTTGTTCCCCTCATGTTTAGAAATGTCACAGCGGTTGATATGCCTATGGTTTAGTGTCTCTAATTTGACAGTGACATATAGGATTAAATTAATATGTCATGCCGACGTTACAGAAAATAAATTCGCAGTGAAATTAAGTGTTTTGCTGGTATTTCACTACAAAATGTCCTGCTTAATTGCTCAAAGCTTCACGAATTTCAACACCGATCTTCCTTAGCGATCACGTTTGACTGCTGATTAGTCACTGAAATGTTAAATAAAAAAGAGCTGTCAGAATAAAACGTGCTAATGTATTTGCTGAACAGGGTTTAGGTTTTAATTTTAGGTTGCGCATAGCTAATCAAAGCGTACCTTTTGTACCTAAAACGTTATATTTATTACAAAGTAATCACTTTATGTGTCCACCAATTCGCACTTGGCCAACGCGGTGGACTATGGCCTAAACTCTCTCATTCTGGGAGAAGACCCGTGCCCAGCAGTGGGCCAATAATGGGTTGATGCGACAATCACTTTATGTAATAACCCTTCTTGCGTTGTTCTCGCACTAATGCTAGGAAAAAAATGTAGTAATGATCATTTAGTTTTGAAACATAAGGTAGATCTCAATGTAGGCTTTCTTATTTAAACAACAAGTAAGATTAATTATATTTTGAGATTTTTGATTGCAAATTAAATGGATGATTTTCAATTAAGCAAAAGCATTAAACTATTTAAAATATACTAATTAATCTTATAATAATAGACGTTTACAACTTCAAATTCGTTACATTGCTTCGTACAAAATTACATACACAAATATATTACCAAAATCGCTATAATTTTTAGGCGGTCTCTACTAATAAATTTAGTATTATCATTAAAGCGGGTCCCTCGGTGGCGTGGCTGGCTTTGTCGACTGGCATTTACGCAGGTGGGGACCTGACATTCTGCAGCACAGTTTTAGTGGAACGTTAAATAATCGATAACACTAAATAACCTTTTACGTAAAAAGTACCTATTTGCTCTTTTGTATTATGTCACGCGATCTTTGAAGAGCTTTCGTGTTCTATCGCTGTATGTCTTTAGGTTTATTATATCTAATGCTAAATGTACTTTGTCATGTATGCTCTCTGTTCCGTTGTATTGAAGTAACGGCCAATTTTCAAGAATATACGGAACGGTTATTATAATGCTTTGAGGTAAAAATATTCACCGCCACGCCTGTGAGTGACTAATATTATAATAGTTGTGTAGTAATATTATGTTCCAGATGTGGATGTAGGATGTGGTTATACACATAATTGAAAGTAATATTCAAATTGATGACTATGGGTAAACTTACTTTTCATTTCAAATAGGAGAACTGTATTACGTAGGGAGTTTTCCGTTCCTTTGAACTGGTGAACGCTTAATTTCAAGTTGACATTACAAATTCGCTAAGTATTTTACAAAAAACATGGCGCTCATGGAATAAAATCAAATTCAGTTCCTGCAGAATTTAGACACGGAAGTGGTAATGATTAATGTATTCTTTTGAACTATTTAACCTAAAATTATGACCACCTCTGTAACAAGCGTGAATAACCAGTGGTCACCTAAACCTGTACTGCATAGCTTTGTAATTTCAAACAATTTAATAAGCGGACCGGATTATCTTGTACCAAAATCCGGGCGAGCATTATTATTAAATTCTATAACCTAAAATTCCTACTTAAAACGTATGCATTGCAGTAAAACGGCCATTTATAATTAATTGGATCAAATTGTACGATAAAATTTGGTCTGTAATAAATAAATATGTTTCGATTGTATTAAATTATTTCAATAGAATAGCAGTGAAGATTTAATTGGAAAAAGCGTATTTATAAATGTGTTACAACACAATTTTAAGAACTGAATTATTTGTATTGTTCTTCATTAACATTGAATAAGTATTTTAAGGAGACTCAACATTCAGTAATTTATTTCTACTGAAATTGAACGCCCTCAGATAGAATATAATTATATAGTTAAGACAATTATTAGAGACAAAATTTTTTACCCGCTAAAAACTATATTGAAAATTGCCAGTAAAGGTCAAATGATTCTAGTCTAACGGCATTAAATGTTGTTGTATTTGACATATTTAACTTTACTAAGCTGTGAGTAAATCTGTATCAGCGTTATTAAGTAAATATGAGTAGGTACTTTGCAGATTAATTACAAATAAAGTCGCTAAAACTTAGTAAAAATCTTCAATCTCAATTACTTGAAACTTTTACTCAGAAGTATTACACATCATAATTTTACGTCGCTAATGAAAAATTCTTAGACCACATGCAGCGTATAGGTTGAGAATAGGTACCGTAAAGCTTCGGACGAAACCGTTTTATAATAAATTCTCCCCCGTACCCTGTGGGATTAATCGTCTTACTTTTCTCTCCGCCGCTATCCTCACAGGGAATTGTGTGGCCAAGATCTCTCTTGATCTCCTACTACAAGATTCATATTCGCTACGGACTCGACGAAAATATGAATCAGTGTTTATTTCTCTTACGTATTTGTTAGCGAATGTTCGGAGGTACAAAATAGAATAAGTTTCGTGAGGCCCAATCCTTTTTGTTTCTTGTTTTCTTACGTGACGTATAGAAATTTATCATAAATATCGTAGCTCTCATTTTCTGCGTAATATTTCAATCGGGTTATTGTGGGTTTTTGTAGCTTTGTTATACAAACTAGGAATATTGTTAAAAGTTTTCCTAGTCTCATTTTCATTCAGATAAAGTTTAGATAACAATCCTGCTTAGATTATACAAGAATTTATGTGACAATTTTTATTCCAAAATAAAGGTCTTATTCCAGACAAACATAACATATACAGTTGTTTGTTGATTAAAGTTTTTAGACCCACAAACGAACTGATTACTAATGAGATACTTGTAATTGAGGCCAATCAGGTGAATATTCTCTTTTCCTCTCTTAGAAACTAAGCTGGAATGCCATAAGTTAGCACCCATGTCTCTCTAATAAATTATGTCTCTCATCGAGTAATTATCAAAATTAATACTTTGAGAACAGTAGTAAGAGACAATGTTCTAAAGACGCAAGAAAGGATAGTTAGGAACTGTGCTCATAGGATTTACTGCATCACTAGTTGCGCTCAGACAACTATCGTCAGTAACGCTTTAACTTATGAAATGGTCTCTTTGTGCGATTCTCTTCTATGTCTTTGTTGACTGAATGCGAATAATTGTGTTCGCTCTGCGGGGATATGGATCGCGTTGTTTTAATGGAATAGCACAGTTTGTATTCTTAGCTAATGGCTTCGCCAAATGACGTTGTCTTTGTTCTAATAAAAACGTGTGTAGATACCTACTTTCCGTTTACAAGCTTACATAAATACCTCGGTTTGTATACCGTTCCGTCTACGACGCTACTCCTGTATTGTTTTTTCCAATAAACTGATTGACATTAATCTCTACACTAAATGTCGATCGACACGAAAATGCTGTCAAAACAACGTTGCAAGCCTGTATAAAGCAAATAAAATTAAGCGAGCGGCTACTCACTGCCTGAACAATATTAGATTGGGAAGGCTCGCACCTGATGGGTTTTACTGGTGGCAACAGGGTTTAGTTCGTGTCACAATCGGCCGCCACTGCCGCTGCAGAATTAACCGCCGCGCCGCTAGCCTGCTCTAAATGTCACTCTTATTATCATCTGACACTCCGGGATTACCTAGGATAAATTGTTTTAACGTTTTGGAGCGGCCATTTCACTAGACGTCGACGAATGTTATCCTTTCAAATTAAAACTCGACCCGCTGAATCTGTTCGGCCTTTGCTCTTCAGCTGGATTTTTTTAAAAGTGAAACTAGTTTAGCAGTTTCATTTGGAGCCTGCGAGTCGAGTTCCGCCAATTAAGCCGGCGTTTGATTGGTCGCAACAATCACTTACGTGCAACAGTGTCAACTTTGACGAACGAATGAAGTTTCACGGGAGGGCGGATGGGAGTACGTCTGCTAATGCCATTTTCCGTTTGGCTAATAAGTTTAGCATGCGCTATTACCAATCGGACGTCGAGCTTGGCGCCTGCCGAGCGCCTGCACGGCAATCAATTTGTTTCACGTTCGGACGTTTTGATTCTCTGAATTTCACAGCAGCACGCTACTCACTGGATGTTCGTTGTGGCGTGTCTTCATTTGCAAGTTTAGGCTACTGTGTTTGTACAGCCACACCTGGCCTTTCGGTCGAAGATACTAGTAGACTCGGAAATACAAAATCACTCTGAAATACTTAAAACGTAAGCTCTGCCCGTTTAATATTCTAGTTGTTAAGCGCACAGGAAATTTTCCATCTCCTAATTGTTATCGATACAAAATCGCAATATGTAAATGGCGGGTCGAGCTCTCGGCAGCGAGGGTCTAAGTAAGGGTGTCACTGGAGTTCATTTGACATTCGGATCACGAGCGCCTTCAACGATGTCCCATCTCAGCTCGCTCGCACCGATTGCATTAATTTTGCCATTTTATAAACGATTTAATAGACAATCTTCAGATTCGGCTATTTGCGAACCGCTGAAACGTCTTTCGCTCGACGTGGCTCTTAAATAAAATTTATTTCGTCTCCATTTTCATTTCATAAGAAATATCGAGATAATTATTATTCATTTACTGCCTAAATGTCACCTGAAAATTGAAATTTGTTGGCTTATATTCCTCGTACATGATTGTGCTTCTACTAACTTTTGACGGCGCCGAGGCAAATTTAATTTATTTATTAGCGTCACAATTTTTCATGAGGCCCGTGGAATTAGCGATGGATATTCGGTTTCCAAGATTACGGCGTCCAGTCGGTAGGTATATCCTAGATGGTATTCAAATCAATCTGAACATTTTCAATTTATTTCAGCGCCCTTATCTGTGACAGCGTCGGCGCTGAATTAATCTGAACGGACTCTCCCCGCGCCGCTCTCTCTCACCGGAAATTAAACGAATTAACGCCATCCAAATGTACATTTTTCACTTTGATACTCCCGCATCCTATCGATGAATCTCCAGTCTTTTTCATCGTGAACGATCGCCAGATCTATGCGTTTATCTGTCTTCTTTCAGATTGAACAATTGATACGTCAGTGATGTACGGTGAATTGTAAATTGAATTCGTGCTATTGATTCGTCTACGCTCCATTTATTCGAAAAGCGATTTGATTAAACGCGACACGGTTATATCACTAAGCGTGGTTTGGATAATGGTGTAGATAATAGTAATAACCGGAGATATAATGTTGTTCAATAAAATGGAGCACGTTTTACTGTTCAGTTGTCCGGGATACTCTATTGTTTTAATGTCTTCTCTAAATGCTACGTATGCACGTAAAAGCTTGAAACGCGTGCGGTCAATCGCTCAAGCGGTCCAACCCCCTTGTATTTCGTAGCGTAATGGCGCTGTAAAGCCCCGTGCACACCTGCCCCGGTTCGTACGATACCCGCTAATTAATTCAGCAGGGGCCATTACCGAGAATTCGATACCTACCTACGATTATTGCGTCGTGCTCCAAATCTGTTGCTTGTTCGGCTAAAGTTATTTCTCATTTAGTGATGGCCAAAGGGATTAAATAACTCGAAGCGGCTCTCTTATTTCTCTTTTAAAGCTAAAACGAATTAAGTTAATGTTATTTACTGAGCGGAATTTGTTGTTTCAAAGTAGAAGAGACTGATTTTAAATCCTATTAACTACTTGTATGCTTATTTTATTACATTGTTATTTTAAACATAATGGATTACATTAAAAGGAAGATAAAACACTTACTTGTTTGTAAATAAATAAGAATTTATACCAGCAGATCTGGTAACACAAATTCTAGTCTATAATCTTAAACTACCTGTGTCGGTATCGTTATACATTGGTCATTAAACTTAATTAAAGGGATATATCATTGCAACTTACATATAACTTAAAATAAATTGCTATTATTATCAGTTCTCCCAGTGTTTTTAATTTTGATTTACAAGTTATTTTATATCTCTGTTGTCTTTGATTCCGTATGGGAATAATTATTATCTAGGCTTATGTTTCATTATAGGCCTGCAATTTAACCCGCTACAACTTAAATGTTTCCGACTATATAGGGACACAAAAGAACAGAAAAGTTTTATCATTTTTCTAAAACACTAGTGAACAATGATGAACACAAGTCGGTTATATAGCTGGTATAATAAAAATCCTTAAAATAAAAATGTATAACTTATGTGACACGAAATTTTTCGAATAAGGGTTCGAATCGCAACTGGCCAATCACTTTCATATATTTCAAGTATCTGCATTGCTCCAAATATGCGCGGGACCATATCTTCGGTAAATTTTATAAATTTTCATTCCCGCGATTTCAATAACATAAATACCGGGTTCAATTGCAAAAATATAATAAGCTATTAACGCACTCGGTGCGCGTGATGCGATACCATCAACAAAAACATATCCGCGTTTTCGGAAATACCTTCGATGGTGGATATCGCATTAAATGAAATACGTACATAATTTAAACCGGGAGCTTTAGCGCTCATCCCCTTAACGAGGTCGTGTTCAATAAATTGCTTGGAACTATGTAGGTTTTGATTAATAAAACTGATTAAGTTTATCGTTTGAGTGTAAATTTTAAACACGAGAGCTTATTACTCATTATATCGGAAATGTATTTGTTATCGTTCAGTTGTTCGTTGCGTCGGTAATTATATTACGCGAACGGATGTCCATACGGTGAGCGTTTTGGCATTCGATTGGCCAATATGCATGTTATTATTATATCGAGTTTATTCCCGCTTGATATTAAATAACGTTCGAGGAAAATTTGAAATTCGAACGAACTGTTCACTGCCAGTTATGGGTGATTCAGGCGCACCGCACACATGCACAGCAAATCAATTTAATCAATGACGATGACACAACATTCTGGTAAATTCGAAGAACCAAGCAAGATACAAATAAATAGAGTAGCATTTTGGTCTCTATTTGATTAATGCCATAATAACAGGTGGTAGAACCAGTGTAGTTCGACCGGGGAAGTACCACCGCCACATCTACATATTTCTAGCGCGAAGCATTTTTTTGCGTTTCGATGGAGGGGTGTGGTTCCAGGCACACTTTTATATAAGACGACCATCATAATCCTCGGCAGTAGCAACGCATCTGTGATTGACTTCAGATAAAACCCATGATCTTTTTGAAGTTGCTTACAGGCGGCAGTGACCACTTACCATCAGGTGGACTGCATGCTCGTTTGCTACTTTAAACAGATATAAATAAAATGAAACAGAAATGTTATATGTTTATTAGATATAGACGACAAAGCATGGACATCTGCGATCCATTTCAAATACTTTTAACCTTAACCTAAAACTAAACATACCGTTAATGTGAATGTACTCTTGACAACAACTTGTAATGTATATCCTTCGGTATAATGAGAACAGAAAAAAAATATTGATCATCTGATGTTAAATTACTTGTCATCGAAAATATTACTAATTTTCTCTTAAGTGGATCTCAACTACCCGAAATATCAAGACCAAACAATTAATACGAGTATGAACCCTTTCGGCATCACCGTACTTTTCAAATTAACACGGTAGGATAAAATCGTCGTAACAAGGGAAACTATTGTATCTCGTAACTGTACTTAATCAGTTTTTATGCACAATTTAACTTAAAACCTCACGTATCCATAAGTCAAAAGCATACCAACTTAGTAAGTCGGCGCCCGCTGTGCACTTGAATGGCCGATGATGGAAACAAGTTTGCGGAAACAAGGAACAACTTTGACTCACTCATACTACACCGTAAAACACCTAAGTGTTATCGCCTGGAAGCAGCTGCCTTTAACTAACCGCGATTCCTTCCCCCCAACGTGTATCATTTTTTCAACCCTCTCAGACGACCGGCTTACCGTCGTGTTGAAATTGCGATACTTAGTATTAAATTGTGAGGCTCTTAAAGCGCGCTTCGGAGGATTACGACGGGCGCGGAATTTTTTTCATTGCGAGCACCTAGATTGCGCTCGCTTACCTGTTTCGTAAATACCTTAAAGATATCAGCCGACATAAACATCCGCGGATCCGCGATGACGTTAATGAGCTGGTCCCTTTCCCTATCTACAAAACGTACGGTTATACTCGACAACCCCACCATACTTACGAATTATCTCCGCCCTCGGCGCACTTTTTCTCTTTTCAATTTTGAAAAGTCTCATTTAAGGAAATCAGCTCTTTAATAGGGTGTCCAATTTCATATTCGACAACATAATGCCCTCTCATCAAGTAAATTATGACTTTAATCTCATAGAAAGTTCCGCTTCGAGTTTACCCGACTTTACTTTAAAACTTCTCCCTCTCTGGTATTCAACGCTCGGTGATTTATGAAAACTAGAAAATTCTGAAGTGTATAAAGTATTTTTCACTGCTTCGACCGACGTGAGTGTCATATTTAAATGCATTTCAATACCCGCAAGACTTACAGAACTTAAATTAAACTTACAAAACTAATTAAATACTTTTGTACCTCCAGCCGTCCGATATATTTATTTTATACTTTTCCTATTAATCAGTAACTGGAGTTGTACCTGTCTACATTTTATCGCAAAAGGAAACCCAATAAGATTGAATGTAAGTAGGTATAAAAATACGAGGTACCTCATAAATCGACTTTCTTTCCCAGACGTGTACAAATAATGATAAAAATCACAATATTTTATTATGGCGGATCTTCTCACGTCTATCTCACAATTATATTATACCGGGAGGAAGGGAGGCGATCGAGCATTAATATCGGCCCATTCGTTGGGTAGTAGGCACTTTAGACTTATTTACTCTGGGTAATGCTGTCTATTTGGGAAGATAAAAGAAGTTAATTTTATAAATGGGCCATTCCCGTATACGTAGGTAATCTTGCGTCGGCTGCGTTATCTGGGCCCAATCGGCATGAGACAGATAGGGCGGTCAACACGCGAACACCGATTGATTAGGCCGACCCATACTGCCCTGACGGGTTAATAAAGCTTCTGCCTGCTGATTGCCTTGTAAGCTACCCATTCGCCTTCCGCCCGAATTCCATGAATCGATTACTTCATGCAATCAATCATATTACGAACGATACTAGGAAATTCAGTTCAACTACTAGTAACTATCTAGACAGCGTAATACACTTTTGATGATACCCGACTCTAAGTAGTTTCTCGGAGTTCAAGAAAGTTCATTTAATGGAATAAAAATGACGAACAGAGATGCATTACCGATGTATGCACCTCATTGCTTTCGCATTTTACAAAAAAGACACACGCCTTCAAGTTACAGAATTTTAAGTTTTGATTGAGGAAATAGTATATCGATAGCACAACATTTTTATATATGAAGATGAAATTTATTACAATTTACTTGAAATTCTTACTTTATTTCTGACCATATATTAAAACGGGAATTTTCTCATCTTTCCTAAAACATTCGCTTAAAAAGTTATTTGCTTGGCACTGAAAATATAACGTTAAAAAGAACAAACGTCTTTTTTATCTGATTGTAGATACAAGCGAACATGCAGTCCGCCTGATGGTAAATGATCACTGCCGCCCATGGACATCTGTAATCAACTACATACAGAACATGGGTTCCATCTGAAGTCAATCACAGATGCGTTGCTACTCCCGAGGACTATGATGGTCGCCTCATATAAAAGTGTGCCGGCAACCACACCCATCCATCGAAACGCAAGAAATGCTTCACGCTAGAAATAGGTGTGACGGTGGTACTTCCCCGGTGATGATTCGAAACAATATTGTTTTTTTTAATAATTAATAAACTGGAGGTCTAACCGCTGACAAGTAGGCATAACCATAATTGTACCCTAAATAGGACATAAGGGTTACCAGAGGCTTATTATAAAGACTTTTAACTTAAAGGCTAAATTGAAATGCCTTATATCTCTCTCATATATCACTTTCTTCAAACCATCTATAGGCATAGCACGATAAAAAAATTGCAAAGTATCAAAATTGCTTTTTAATTGGAAACGCATAAATAAGACCTAAATGGTACATTCGCGCACACATTGTACATTTGGTAAATGGTTATTATAAAACGTTGAATGCGGGACACCTGTCCCTTGCACTGATATCACACTAACACGTAAATGACGTGTATTACCATAATGTTTTCAATTTAATTGCAACCACCTCGGGATTTCATTTCGATGTCACTTGCACGATAAAATTATAACCAATTTACACGGTAATTCCTTTCCATCACATAAAAGCCTGGCTATTCAATGATAGTATAATTTAGTATTTGTTAAGGTTGGAAAAACTGTTATTATTCCTATTTTTTTAATTTTGCATGCTTCCATGAAGCTAAACGAAAGAATTCTTGTAATTTCACACTTGGACACGCCATCTTATATTTTCATAATTTAAAACAAATAAAGTAACAATAATAAGTGGTTTATGTTAATAGGCAAAGACAAAGTAAATAGTCCAGGACATATTTATTTTAACTTGTTGGCTGATTTTCTACAAGTTTTCTTATTTTAATAGATGAATATAATTTTCTTCACTCGTAACAAAACTTTCTTTCACGTATTATGGTTGCTAAGACTACATATTTGAACATCAGATTTGAAAAAAAATCTCAATTCATAATATGAATAGGTACATAGACATGTACCTATTCATAGCTCAGACAGACGCCTGACCTACCATGAAGCCCAAACTCGAACAACCCAATCAGTCAAGTACGGCAATTATTACAATTATGACATTATCTCGTGTTCATTTTATGTTACATTTTAACGATTTAGAATTGGCTAAGATAAAATAATGATTTAAAAATATATTATGTGTATCTAGTTAACGAAAACTTATTCTTAATATAAACTCTGGCAATTAAACATAACCTTAGGTGCTAAGTATAATATTCAAGCTAACTTAATTTGCAATATTTATATTACAACTCAATTCAATTAAGGACATATTTACAATTCTATTAGTGCGTACATCACAAATAATGTAGCCGACCCTTGTCATTTTACAGGTGTGAGGGCACTTCACCCACAGGTGCTAGTAATATTATAAAGTCTGTTTATGTTGTTATTGTTTATGACAGTACTAATACTGATAAATTAATAAGGGAACCCGTTCATCCGACGTACGTTCTCAGCGTCCCAATTATCTTGTTACGTTTGTATACTTTGTCTAGGATTTCGTCGTATAATACGTATATGTATATTACAACTTAGTATAGAGGCATTAAATTTACTGTCAACTTACAAATTTCATCAAAAAGTATAAGTAACCATTTTCAAAGTGATTAAACGTATACGTAATTAAATATCCATTTATCAGTGAACAAATTACTGTGGCGTAAATTTCAACAATGGGATAAAAATCAATGACGGGCTTAACACGTTTTAATTAATTATTTTTAAGCATGCTTATACAACGCAACACAATGAATACTTAAGCCACTGTATCGGAAACAACAGTTGTTCCAGATTACGGTTAGATCCGGGCAATTGACGTAGGTAAAAGGATTAGAGTTGATACATCACTTTCGTTTTAGCTCGTTCGAAGTGCGGTGAGAATTAATCAAAGTATTTGTGTAGTACGCGGCGATTATAAAACGGAGCGGACTCGGTAGAGAACAACTTTCCGGAGCGATTCCACCGCGGATCGGATTAGGCGTAGGCCACTCGTGGTCGCTTGCAGGACTCGAATACACGGTATACGTTTCACAAAGTTCTCCTCGGGAACGGAATTAGAAAGTCACTCTTGCAGCAACAAATCTGGATTTACTCCGCTCTCGAAAATGTCATTTCGAAGTTTCATCTCGACGTATCGCCGTCGCATGAGCGACGCATTATCCTTAGTCCTTGTTGGCTGGGATTATGCAGTATAACCTCCGATAAAACAACTCTTTTTCGATTGGGTTGCTGATGTGACGCGAAGTTTCTTCCGCAGCGCTGCCGCGCCTCGACCTCGCCACCGACGCGGGGTCCTGCCTAATTGTTTGACGAAAATAAATGATTCCCAAAATAAAAATAAACGAGAGTTTCGCGTTTCGTATTAATTTTTAACATTACTTTGCTTTTGGCCGTTTCATTTAATGCAAGCTAATGGTCCGAGCCGGGCAATTAACTACCTATAAAATTAACCTGCTTACAAAAATATATGAAAATAATTATCCTTATCGAAAATGACATGCATAAAGTCTCCGCTAATTACATTTTTTTACTTGCCCAGCAGTGGGATAATAATGGGTTGACGAGAAGTGTCAATTGCTTTAAGTGGATAGACTTTATGTTTCCTTTATGAAGAAATCAAAATATCACCATATGGTTTCTTTGACTCTGTAAGATCAGATTTAACTGTGTCGTAAGGCAGATATACCTACTAATATGAGTTCCATTACTTCTACCGAGCAGTGATAGCCTAATGGTTGAAACTTGCCCTCTCAATCGGGAGGTCCGAGGTTCAAACCCAGGCACGCACCACTAATTTATGTGCGTATTATACATTAATTATCACTGCTTTTCGGTGAAGGAAAACATCGTGAGGAAACCTACACACCCGAGAGTTCTTTAAAAAAAAAAGTTCTCGGAGGTGTGTGAAGTCCACCAATTCGCACTTGGCCAGCACGGTGGACTATGGCCTAAACTCTCTCATTCTGAGAGAAGACCCGTGCCCAGCAGTGGGACAATAATGGGTTGCCGAAACGCAAGAACTGCTTCACTTTAGAAATAGGTGTGGTGGTGGTACGTCTCCGATTGAACTACACTGTTTCTGCTACCTGGATTTCATATATATTCTAATATAATTAACATGTCATAAACCTTCTAATCTGTCTATGAGCATAACCACGCATATCAAACTGCTAATGTATATTACAGCGTACGTTCCACGAATGGAATGCACACGAAGCTTTTAATTAAAAATAAACGTAAAAAATAAAAATCTGTTAAACAAGTGCTTAATAGAGCCATAACTTATTTCGCGGTGGGTTGACAGACATAAAAAATATAATTAGCTCGCATTATGTGTAAACATGAGGGCGTCTATCGCTTTGTTTACACGCACGTCACCGTACTCAAATGTAGAAACATATTACGAATTTCATACTTGAAATTAAAATTCCTTTTATAATTACAATCCAGCGAGGGAGAAGTATATTTTGAATTACTGTGCCTTTTAGTGGCTATAATAAATGTTTATTTATTAGAAGAACATACGGAATACGTGATGTAAGAATTTTTTGTGAGCTTTTAATATATTATATTGATATGTAAATTAATATACATAGATATTAATAATTTCATAGCAAAAATGAGTTTTCATTGCTATCACAATAATCGCACCTTTTTATCGAGGGGGAAACCTTCAAAAAGTACTCTACGCCGTGGGAGCGATGCAGGGTTATGTGGGATTCTTACCGCACTAAACCCTCCCTGGTGGCCGTCCTTGGCGTTACAAAGAGGACTCCGAGATCTCCAAAGGAACGCAACCGGAGTCCTCTAAGCGCGTTGTCCATCGGACTCCCAGGTGAGCGGCTGGACCCACCGCTCCGTCTGGTCTTTACGGTGGTATGTGACCACGTATACCGCTGTCCTTCCCGGGTTCGCCTGGCTGGAAAGATCGAACTCCCACTCTAGCCGACCGCAACCCCGAAAGCCAACTTTTAGTCGCTTCTTACGACAGGCAGGGGATACTGTAGCCTTATTCTGATCCCGGAACTACAGGGACGACCATAAGGTATTTAGTTAAATATTTTTATTTAAGACCAAATTCGTGCTAAAATGCATACAATATACATTTCCACGATAGCGAATTAAAGAACAAACAATACATTTAATACATACGAAATATGGAACCAATAAAATTCTAGGTATATTTGACCATTTAAGAAAACAACTGAAATATAGCCACGCTTTCTACAGATATATTACGTGACACCAAGAAATACTGCAATGGCCAATGTCCCACTTTACGTTCACTTAACCAATATACGTCATGTACAAAACGATATTTTATCCTCAAGGGAGGTTTAGACCTTATAAAATGACATGATATAACGTTTGAACTGCACTCACGGTATATTTTGATTAAATGCTCCATTCTACTACTTAGATGTAATATTTCTAAGGATCTGAAATAATAATCGTGGTTACCTAGCTAAATAAAATCTTAGCTTAGTAGGTATATGTAACTACATCAGATGTTAAAAATATAGCGCAAGCGCTGAATAAATAAATGAATAAGGACGCTTATTTCTGAAACTGATAATTCTATTATAATAATGCCTACCTTGTAAATGTTGTTATTGGTTCTATTTTGAACTTATGAGGCAGCACGGCTATTTATATTTACAAGTCACCCGTCGTAACGGTTTAAATTCGACCGTAATTTAAATTAAAAAAACTAAACTTCATATTGACCAAAGTAGCATCAATATTTTTTCTAATTTAAATAAATTGTAATAATTTTCAACTTATTTTGAACGCACCCGTTGAAGGTAAAAAGAGGTTTATTAACTAAGCTGCATTTAAAAGCAATAGCGGGTATTTTGACAAAGACACTGACATTTTTGACGTTTTTGATGTGTTTTCATAGTAAGACATTGAATGTTCTATTTCGTTTATTATGTATGTGTTTGTGTCAAATGAAAGGTAGTGAGTGTGATGTGTTTTAAGTTGATTTTGTGCATTATTTGAAAAAGATATTAGCATTGCGCAATCCATCTCTACATCAACTATAACCGTGCGTATACTCCTCCGTATAGATTTCATACTCCTCCGCCTGCGGCAAGTATCTAAAAACGGATTACAAGTTTTTTCTTCACGTATTAATATATAGATTTAGATTTATTATGGCAGAACAAAAAAAAATTGAGGATCAATATGGTTTTGTAAATATACAAAAATAAAGCAAATATAAACAGAATTAAAAATGAATATTTGGACCACCATATCTTTCTATTCATATTTTAGTGCAATTTTATCTAAGAACACTCTCGCTCTAATGTCATACGTTGATGGAAGAACCCACTTAGATACACCACCTACATATTATGTTCCAAGTACCACATTTTCCTAGTTCCTATACAACGCTGCTCGTTCATAGTCAATTTTCCCTAGTGATAAGTCTATTATAAGTTGTAAAGCAGTCTATAATAGGTAAAAGTGGGTCACTCTAGTTTCTAACGAAATCGTAACTCTGCCTTTCAACATGGATAGTATTATTATTAACAAATAAATTTACTACACAATTCATGTTTTTATATAAAGTATCTACTTGAATTGTCATATGGTAATTTTCATTTCGTTAGGTAAATATAATATTTTAACGGTTATTTTTTCTGGGAATTTTATGAATTCAGATATTGGTTTATAACATATTTTATTTCTTTGAAAATCGAACACAAATATTTTTTTAGACAACCAATGAAGAATACAATAAATATGAGTAACATGAGTATATGAGGCGAGCTTCTTAGTCCTCGAGAGTAGCAACGCACCTCCGTGATTGACTTTAGGAAACTTTGTTCGATATGAAGTTGCTCACAGATGTCCATGGGCGACAGTATTCTCTTGCCATCAGGCGGACCGCATGCTCGTTTACTACATTATGTTATAAAAAAATAGGTGTATCTAATGTGAGTCAATAACACTATCACTACACAATATAAAACTATAAGTTGCTTCACGCTGTCTGTCCCTATGTATGCTTAGATCTTTAAAACTACGCTACGGATTTTAATGCAGTTTTTTTATAAATAGAGTGATTCAAGTTTTTTATGTATAATACATGCATAATATAGATGAGGAACACTGATAAATTTAGATTTTTGAGCTTAAGACGGAACGAAGTTCGCCGGGTCAGATAGTCTCAAATAAATTAACACCGCTGATAAGACACATAAATTACTGATCGCTAAATCATGTCTATCTTAAACCTATTATATGTTCATAGAAGCATCAGTTAATTCAAATAGTCATGAATGACAAATTAGTAATCAAATGTAATCAACAATTAGAACAACAGTCCGACTAATCGTTGGTCATACATAAATGATTCTTAAAGTGACTGCAGAGCTTGAAATCACTGAAGAAAATTGTTATGTATTTTTTGAAGTTGTTTTTAATCAATGCAAGGATGAAACATAAAAAAGCAATGTATAATTCTTTAATCCATTAATAAAAAAAAAAATAACTTTAACTTGTAAGTAACCAATTAAAAGAAGGAAGGGATATACATATAAATAATACATATCCATTTATTTTGCATTTATTCATCGCCTAAATGAAAAGAATTGACATGTTTAAAGAATAAAAATAGAAATAGTTGAGCTATTTTTCATAGTCGTAATGTAAGATAGCAAAATGTTTTCTGAGGAACTATATTCTCTATTACAGAGTATACCAGATCATATCACACTTGTCCAAAGTTTAAACAGACCATTAAACAAACGTTGAGTTAAAAGCGTCTTGTAAAATTAATGATAACTTAAACGATAAAAATGAGTGGTCCCAAATAGCCCATATCATTTGGTCCATTAGCGAAAGTTATTTGATTGTTAAGTGATATTTTTATGAAAGATGCCTGTTATGTTTTTTTTCACTGTTTTCTCCATAAATGAAACAAACCTTATAAATCCGTAGTACATTTTTTTTTATAAAATATTGCACTCCATTTGTTTTTTTCGATTTCCCTTCGAGTTTTTTATTTTGGTCACTTTAATACTTGAATGAAATGTCTTTATTTCGTATAGGCCTGCGGGGGCACTTACAAATTGTCAGTTACATTTTTTTTCTTACACTACCACCGGATCGGAACTATCGGAATACGGACTATTATTTAGACAGCCACGTACTAAAACTTGAAGTAAACCGCAGAATAGCGGTGTGCTCTGTTTCCTTCACCTACCGTGAACCGCTAAAGTCACTAATCAAATGTCGTGATTGGTTCATACTGACGACTAATGAGTAAAGTGCTGTACATATGAGTGTCATGACCTGTAATGGGTAAAGCCGTACGTCATTGATTGTTCACAGCCGAGCTTCAATTTAGCTACAATTGGAATTTATTAGCTATGTCACTGCGCTACGGCTGAGTAATGAGCTATGGCTTGTAATGTATTGTACGTTACGTGCACCGTTGTAACCACTGAACATTCCGCTCCGAGATTGGGTTCATATTACGTTTGGCACCTTATAAGAGTAGTGGAACTTGAAGGTGGTAGAACCAGTGTAGTTCGACCGGGAAAGTACTACCACCACACCTATTTTTAACGTGAAGCTTTCTTGCGTATCGATGAAAGGGTGAGGTTGGTGGCACACTTTTATATGAGGCGACCATCATAGTCCTCGGCAGTAGCAATGCATCTGTGATTGACTTCAGATAGAATGCATGTTTTATATGAAGTTGATGTCCATGAGCGGCAGTGACCACTTAACATCAGGTGGACTGCTGCGTGAACATGCTCGTTTGCTACTTCAGTCAAATAAAAAGAAAATACTTAAAGATAAACAGTACCTTCTCGCGACTTGCTGTCCCAGTCCTCAAAAGTAGTAACGCACTGCTGAAAATATTTGCAGATAGAATTATTGATATATTGAAGTTGATTACAAATTGATATAACACTAAACGAAAAGAAGGCTCATTTGAACTTTAATATAAAAATGAATATTTTTTATAAAACATTCAACATCAATCAACACCCGTCAAAGGCATTCAGCCAATATCTAATTTAACCCTAAATTTTATTTCTTTATCAGATCATTCTTTCAAAGAAAATCTCCTAAAAAAATTTATTATTATATTTAAGGTAATATCGTCCACCAATTCGCACTTGGCCAGCGCGGTGGACTATGGCCTAAACTCTCTCATTCTGAGAGAAGACCCGTGCCCAGCAGTGGGACAATAATGGGTGACGAGAGAATATCGTATAACACATACCAACAATAATTTGGAATAAATCGATATAGAACATATGAATATGTAATGACACCATGTAATTCGATAAAAACACAGGATGAATCATCCTAACTTTTAACAATTATAGAAATCAGGACACGTTAAATGTAAAGGATTGCCGTTATGTTTGTCTAACTTTGGTCGCAGTCACCTTGTAAAGTCACGCGAGGTTAATCTGTCTTCATTTCCTATCTATCAGAATAACGGTCGAGCCGGGTGGAACGAAGTGGCGTAAAGCATTAGCTTGTATCAGGCGACTCCCAGTGAAAAATGATTTTCCACCACACCTCACCGTATCTTTTCGCCATCTTTTACTGTTTACTTTGTATTTTTGGACGTTATCTATTGTTTCTGTTTAATGGTTTGCGTGCCTTGCTTAATCACTATTCTATATTTATCAACCTTTCTTTGATTGCAGGTATGTACGAGATAGCACACCCGGGGGTAAAATATTGGGCTGCGCTGACAGGTTTACATGAGTGATAATGGTTGGAAACGCAAGAATTTGTGTGGCAGGCTTCTATGTCGTATTTGATACTCAATCAATTTTGCTTCAAAGTCTTACCAGATTATTTGGTGCAGAATATACTGAATGAATTGAAATTAATGAATATAGCGAATGAAATTGAAATAGTACTGAGCTAACATATTACGAAGCTACAATATCAATGGTAATTTAAAGACAAATAATTACATAGTATAATCGCGTCTCTGTAAACAGCTTAAAGATTCATGAATTTAAGTTCGTTTATTATTGAAATTGGATTTAAATTTAAATCAACATCTCGAATTTATTACTATTGTTACTAGTAATTTTATTAAACGCAATGCAAAATGTTATTAAAGAATAAGTAAAAAAAAGACACGCCATTTCACTTCTTAAGGGTTTATAGAAAAGGTACGATTCTACTACACTCATGAAAAATTGTCAGTTGCAATCACTCATATAAAATAAGACCGCGTTAATCATAAGTCATCCTCACATTATTTGCAGCATATTATTAGTAATGAAAGGTATTGTAATTTAAGCTTATTTTTATCCTATGCTTTGAATCTTTAAGATTCATTTTTCGAAACATTCAGACATAACATCTAGTCTGTATATAGTAAAAATATATGTCACATGTAAAATGCCATATATTTTAGAAGCATTTGAATTTTCAAAACTCTATTCAAAAACACAACAAACATTTAATTTCCGAGCGTGGACATTTTGAACAATGCGGTAGTTATCTCTCCTCTCGACAACGGGGTCGGATGATGTGAATTTTAATTACATTTTTGCGATACTAAAGCGGGGTACTTAAGTATGTATGAAGGGTGGTACCCCGCTCATTGGAACTAACGCTTCCGGCGTACGCGTACAAAAAACACACGAGCTTAAAAGCTCATTCCAAGAGCTGGTTGTACGCCCGATGTCATTTATATGGATGGTTTTCTTTTGTGTAGAAGTTATTAGTTTTCTATTAATGTCTGATGACTGCCATTCAGCTGGTGACGTGAATTGTTTAAAGTTGAACCACACGTGTAAGCAAAACCATTTATTACAATTTTAGAAAGTTTGCTTAGTAGTATGTAATCATGCATGCTGACTGGTGTTGTAAATTATGAAGAACTTGATAGATTTTGGTTGGATTCACAAATACAAATATGTTTAATAATGTTGTTATATGAAAATTATTTTGTAGAGACAAAGTTTTGACGTTACGTGTTTTCATAGTAAGACATTAAATGTTCTGTTTCGTTTATTACGTATGTGTTTGTGTCAAATGCAAGGTAGTGTGTGTAATGTGTTTTTAGCTGATTTTATGTTTTAGGCATTATTTGAAAAAAATATTACCATAGCGTAGTCCTTCTCTACATCAACTATAACCGTGCGTTTCATACTCCTCCGTGTCTTTGGCAAGTATCTTAAAAACGGATCACTAGTTTTTGCTTCACGTATTAATATATAGATAATTGAAAATGTCAAAATCCAAGATAACTCGCTTCCGATAAAACGTACGAGAATAAACCTTTTTTCAATTGACATCAAGTCGTGAGAACATAATGTCGGAGCTATCCAATATAAGAAGGAGCCGTATTTCACTTAAAGATATGTGATGGCTGTAAAATCTCGGATTCTATGTGCAAGTGGCCATTCATATCTTATTTCGTCCGTTCGGTTTTACATCCCAATGTTTTATGCTCACACGGGAAGATGTATTGGCAATGCAAATAAGCGGTATTTTCCAGTAAATCACCTCGGTTTTATGGTAGGGCGGCGGCAAATGGGCATTATCCTTCTTTACATAACGCAAAACAACCACATTTCGTCGGCACGCATTAGTCTTCCTTCGTACGTGATCTATACCGTCCTGAACGTACGTGGAGTGCCCAGTAGGTACTCTACATAAATCACATCTCCGGAACTAAATGCGTCGGAAGAGCGCACCGAAAAACAAATGATTGTGTAGGCTCCAGCGATCACGAAAACACCATAAACAGAAAAAAAATTAAACGTTAAAATGAAAACCGACAACAACAATGAAACGTGGCTCTCCATAAATAACGGAGCAGGCTTTCGCTACGGATGTGGGTAGATTTTGAGAGTTTATATAGCGGTTCGAAGCGTGGCCGGTAAACAACGAGAGAAATTTGAATTATGAGATTTAACACTGAAATTGCTCGCTTCTGTTTTATTGTGAATAGATTTTACCATTTGAATTACGTTGGGCCTGACGCGCCGCGCCGATACCAATATATTGACCGAGAGGAATTAGTATGCCAGCCGCGCGCCTGTTTTTGCTCGGTAAATTTTTGCAAAAAGGGAAATAATGATATCGTCAAGGGGAGATAAGCCTAAGCGTGCCGTATTGTTTAACAAGTCGCGATTGAGATTTTTTATTTTCAACGCCGGTTTAACGACTTTATTAAAATATCAGTAATTTTCCGTGCTGCTTTTCGGGTTTTATTCGGGCATTTTCATTGGGATGATTAAAGCGTTGCCAAATTGAAAGATCAAATTGCGAAAATACATGTGTAATTCCCGGGTCCGCTTACTAAACATTAGACGTTCTGCATGGGGATGACAATGGCTTTATGAATTTTTAGCACGTAATCGGTTTACCTTGAGCCCTGGCAGACAATGAGGGTTCATAGTGTATGCGTGCGACCGGATGTGACTCGCATGGAGAGGACCGGTCCTTCATACATAGTTGAGTGGAACTTCCTCGCATTGAATTTAAAATTCACCCTGTAATGACGCTGAAATGAACCCTTTTGTTAGAACGCGATGATCCTGATGATTTCGTAAATATAAGTGATCTATAGTTCTTTTATATACAACTTACGCAACGAAACAAAATCTGTCTAATTCTGCCCTGTACACCTAATTGAGTTACAGGTGTTCGTTGTCAGCTTAGATCTAGAGGCTAGGAGACTCAAGTCAAGCCTCCGTTACATGAACTGATTTCAGAATTAGAGAGACCTGCACTCGGAACCAGAACCCTTGCATTCTGCCGCAATCTAAAACAATCTTCCGTATTGGTAGGCGTTAGTTATCGCTATGAAATTTTTTGATAGCCTACCTTCGATTTGTCACACATAAATGATATCCAAATGAAAATCTGTCAACAAAACCGAAAAGATTTTAAACACAGCAACTGATGTATTACTACTACATGAAATATAATAAAATGTACAATGACTACAATTTGCTTGCACAAATATAGTATAATAATCTAAGAATAATATACAATGTATAATAAACAATGAATAGGAAAATACTTTAATATTTGGCAAAGAACGAAAATACGAAACAAAAATCTCAACATATTACTTATCAAGTATACTGTCTTATCAAGCCAAAACCCTCCATTACATTTCTTATACAGCTCTTTATGTGTCCCTGACGGGCAGTAATAATCTGCATTGCCGTTTACATGGACAATATTTTTTCATTCCTCGCAAAAATACTGCTTAAAATGACTCGCCATTTGCGGCAATGTTTGATACAAACTGATACTAACATACGTACTTTCTGATGTCTACTAATTTATGACCTTGAGGACGTAGTGTATGCGCATTTTAAATGTTGTATAATTACGGCTGATTTAATCAAAAATAATTATTATAGTGCTAGGAATAAATCACAAAAATCGTAAATAGTTTTCAAGCCATGTGCTACTTTGTGCCTCATTGCTGAGCTAGGCTCCCGTGTCAATCCTTTCGTCAAAAAGTATATTAGAGAAAGCATTTACCGATATTGATTGTTCTTTCAAAATTTAATTAACTCGTGTTTAAATACAGACAAAACTCGATTACAGAAACCTATATGTCTGATAATTCCATACTATTCTCAATTGTGAGACTCAGGTATGTTTGATTTACCTATGTTTGTCCTGTGTAGTGTGTAGTTGATCATGACCTTTACCCTTCTCAGTCTGAGAGGTACCCGTTTCCAGCAGTAATAAATTGATGATGACCTGCAAGAAACAGAACTATATATTTTCGAGAACACATACTGGTATCTACAATAGTATAGTGACGGTTGAACGAAACGTCCCTAACAAAGGCTGAGGCTAACTCATTTATTCCGGGTCTCGTCCAGCTCATTTTCGGTCGTTCAAAACGTGCCCCCTCGATTACGTTTCCTTACGCTCCAATACGAAACTTTGTTTCACGCTACACTACGTTCAATAATTATATAAATTAACATGCCTCATTATCCGCGCTCGGAAATAAATCATGGACGAATAATGAATACGTACGTTAAATTATCCCTTATCGAATTCACGAATGAGTAGGATTGGGTAAGAAAAGATTAAAAAGGAACGAGGTACCTTCCGCCCGTGGAATGGGTCTGGAGAATCGTTTCGATCGTCATAAGTAGGTTCGGAACGGCACGATAGCCGCTACATGTGTCTAGTACCCCTATCCGTTCTTATCTTTTGTACGGTGAGCGCTGCATTTGATCCAATTTGCCAATACAATCGGATCCCAGTATTGCAATGGCATTATCTCCGGTCGTGAGCCGCCGGTCTCTAATGCGATCGGAGCTAAGAACTTTCGTTTGCCTTTGCTGCCTACATCAATCTATCATCATACTATTTTATATATTAAATTTAGGCACATGTATTCTTA
Source organism: Spicauda simplicius (assembly GCA_949699795.1). NCBI lineage: Eukaryota > Metazoa > Arthropoda > Insecta > Lepidoptera > Hesperiidae > Spicauda > Spicauda simplicius. The sequence continues at coordinate 7,320,939 of OX453063.1, read as the reverse complement.
AATATTATGCTTAAGTTATACTACCCCAATGTTTAATCTATTCGAAATAGTTGCTATGTACATTGTCTAGCTAAAAAAACAATGAAATACATTGTTGTATTAAAAAACAGAATAAGGTCACAAAAAGTGTAAAACACTGATGACATTAAACGCTTTTATTTAACACATAAACTTCGCACACTAGTAATTTTATTTAGGTTTTATAAATATAGCTATGTACTTTGAGGTGAATTTAAATACGTAAATTCTTGTGTATGGTATCCCTTTTGCAAAAGAAAACGGAACGTTAAAAATGCAGAGCCTCTATTGGACGACTACACGCATAATAATTTGAAATCCAATCGGCAAACCCTGGTTTTGCGCCGGGGGAAATCCTTAAAGGTGAGAGGGCGCCGGACAGTGGAAAATCTTCCCCTCCTACCCTGATAAGATTGTCCAGTGCAACTCCCAAAACGCAGAGGGATTGAAAACTTGTACCGAAACGAAACCGAACACGCCATCCTCGGGGATCAATACGTTCGGAAATATAATATCCCGATAGTTCCAGCTTCGATCGCAATCTCTATTTTCGCTACATTTCTTTGGATGTTATTATAATTAATTCGGCCCGCAATCTGGCTTCTTATTCACCTTTGTGAATAGATTTAATTATATCAGTACCCAATTTGTTTTATAACATAGTTTATGTAAGAATTATTTGACTACTTGAGATATAGTAACAGTACAATAATAGTCTTTCATAGAAGTATTTTTAATTGTGTTCATAATCTCATTGAACACAATAACTAGATTTTGTAAAAGGTTGTTTTCTTTATTACCTCAGTGCTTAAAAGCAATAAGTGCATTCTGCAGCAATTCTTTCTACGTGCCTTGATTCCTGCCGACCACCACGCGTGCCTACATTCGTAGCGCTTATATAAAATAATCACGTCTTTAAATTAAGATTGTATTTCTCCTTCATTGTTCATTTAAGTTCAATACAGACGGAAATTCAAATACCTATTCTGATATTTCATTGTTATCAGCGGAGTGCAGTAAGGCACTATTATGAACGTTACCTCCAATGAATATAATGCTGTTACTCTGAACATTTTAAGCGGTGTTCCAGAATAGAAAAGGATTCGAATTTTAATTTACGAAATGAAAGTCTCTGAGACTCGAAATAAATAACTCCTAAGCGTTATAGTTCACCCGGGGGTTTAAATATTTACTTAGACGATGAATAACGATAAATTAAGTCCTCTGGAAGGTTCTGTCTTATTTAAATTCTTCTCGGAAATACTTTAGTGCTCTTACATGACATGATATTGTTTTCACGATGGCATACCGTTGAGACTTTAATAATTAGATTTGTGAATTTTTCCTGGTATACTTGAGTTGTTTGCACTGAAAGTAGAGTCGTTTACTTTGGACGGGGGTGGGGTAAAGGGGATCACTAACACAATTAGCGCAGTTGGTCGCCGGCGACCGTCCGCTCACGTCGACCGACTCACTTCTGGCGTTTAAAGTACAGGTAAACAGGCCTGCGAGCACGTTTGGTCAGGTATCTCTTGCTACACTTTCTATTTATTCGGCTCTCGTCCTGATTAAATTTCGTACGAGTGCCTTCTATGGATACGTTTAAAACAAAGACTTGTTGGTATTAGTTTTATTAATACCGATTTAATGAAGTTCATGGCTTTATGACTAAAGTAGGAAAAAATACATTGATAATTAATAAAACAACAACCCTTGATTGCCTTCTTCTACAAAACCTCTTAAAAGTGATTAATTGCGTTCAGTATTTTTTTTCATTCAGCCAGGTTAATTTATTTTTTTGTAACACTTGCAACTTTTATAACTCTGTGATATCTAAAATATTATTTGAATAATATGTACGATATATATCTTACAATCAAACCGTTTGGTCCGTACCACGTGCCAAATTGTTCATTAAATTGCTAAATTAATGAACATACATACAAACATGCATACATTCAGAAAATTTTACCCTTCAAGCGAAATTAGACAATAATCACCAGAAAAAGAGTTACAACAAAATTCTACATGATACAAATTTAAAAAAGATAATTACCACATTACGTTTTGTGTCAAAAATACACATATTTATTATCTGTATATATAAATATGCATTATTAACAACATATTACAAATATTAGCACAAAATAACACAAGATACTTCATAAGTAAATCTAAAATGGATCTATGTTCTCACCAATCGATTATCACCTACATCATTTGACACGGGCCGAATAAGTATGCGCAGTTCGTACGTCTTGAGGTTACAAAAGGCGAGTTTATTCTATGCTTGAGAGAGGCATTCGATTACAGCCTTGAACGTTTCTAATTTCCTGGTCCTTGAATGTGGTTAACAGACTAAATTGGCTAATAATTACTAAAATAGGAAGAGCTACCAGCTAAACTTTGCATCATATACGAATAAATCCAGAAAATACTGGACATTACAAGGCTTTTACTACATTTTTTTTTTCAAATTCTTCAAACACATTTATCGTATATGCATTATTATTCTATCAACCTACTACAAATATAAGCAAAACTAACACTAGATAGTTCACAAGTAAATCTGAAATGGATCTGTTTTTACCAATCGATCATAACCTACATCATTTGACACGGGCCGAATAAGTATGCGCAGTTCGTACGTCTTGAGGTTACAAAAGGCGAGTTTATTCTATGCTTGAGAGAGGCATTCGATTACATCCTTGAACGTTTCTAATTTCCTGGTCCTTGAATGTGGTTAACGCAATTTCCGAGACTCGTGGCGGTACCTGGGGAGGTCCGCTCGCTTCTGCGCTATTATCGTAAAATCAAATAAAGTCTTTCCCAGTCCCACTACTCGGTTTGATAGTGTTATATAGATAGTATTATGATTCGACGATTCGAAATTGTAACCATATCCGATTTAGGAATACGCTTACTTACTTGCTTGGACTTATGACTTATTTATGGTTGTTGAAGTAAATAATCATGATAGGTACTTAATTGTGTAAGCTGTTAATTGTGTTTCGTATTCTTGTTCCATAATATGGTTAAAGTTTTGTACTTTGTGATGGAATTTGTTCAAATTATATTTGTCCCTTTTCGTCTAAGAGATAAATGTTAGGTCAGATAGATGGTCAATGTTTCACATAGAAGTAAAGCTTGTCAAATCAAATAAGTTTTTAACACCCTCCTCGTGTTTGGTTTCAAATAAGATTGAAGTAGGGAAAGAATATGATAGTCAATGATCATTGCAAAACATCAGTAAGCCTCCATAAAGAAAATTAAAGTCTTAAATAAAGATACTCATTAAGTGGTAGAACCAGTGCAGTTCACCCAGAGAGGTACTACCGATTGTTTCTAGCGTGAATCAGTTCTTGCGTTTCGGTGGAAGGGTGTGATTGCCGGATCACTTTTATATGAGGCGACCATCTTAGTCTTCAGGAGTGGTAACGCATCTGTGATAGATTGATCAGATAGAGTCTGTTCTATATAAAGTTGCTTGCACCACTTGTGGCAGTGACCACTTGTGAGTAGGCGGACTGCAAGTCCATGTCCTATTCAATCGATTAAAAAATAAAATTCATCCGTTGATGTGTTGCTTGACCCTTGATTACAATATTTAAGGACTCACGCCGTTATAAGAAATAAATTTATTACAGTTCTTATTACAAGGTCTCAACAAAAAACTAGGTTAAAACGAAAACAAAAATCAAAGTCGAACTCATTTTAGAGATACAGGCCAATAAAAACAAATCTCAAGTAAATTTATTTAAATAAAGAGACTATTGAATGATAGACAGAAATGTTTATTGTGTTCAGCTCAGGGTAAATCGTTGAATAACTTGCAAAGGAAAAAGTCTCAATGCCTACATTCCGGAATTCCAGAGGCACTGATATTGGCATTGGAAGCGTAAAAAAAGATAAATATTTGACAGTTCACAGTCAGGATGTTTTCCTTACCGAATGATTGACAGTATCAATGTTTATAGGGTTAAACGAAATCTTAAAGGTAGTTGATTCGTGTAACTTCTTATTACTAAACTTATAAGTCTTACAAAAATATTTTTAGTATGCGCGTTATATATTTACAATTCTTATTTAAGACGAAATAAATAAGTAAACGTTTCAAGTTTAAGCGGATAAATTGTTAATAAGTTTTCTGCCACAGAAATTAATTAATTACAACCTTACGTAAAAATAATTAAACTAAGCTTAGTTGAGACTTATAAAATGAAAATTATTTGGAATAGTTATTTATGCGTAATAATTTACGTTTTTGATAGAACAATTTACTTGCTTCGTATGGCTCGAGATCGTCTCCGAAGGGTTTAATGTTGAACTAGACTCAATCGAGGACAGCACTCCGCGAATTCGTCGCCATTTATCATTAGCTTCATTTATTTTTGCGCCTCGGAGATATGATTTATCACGCGGCCACAAGCGTAGGTTTGTTTTTGCCGCGCGAAGATATTAATCGTTATCGTGCGCGTACCACCCGTCGTTTGTTTTCGTTACACTGGCACCACCCATTAATTATCAATGAACGTCCGGCTCTGATGAAGGTACCGTTATATCCCAAGCTTTTCAGGTGACAAGGTTATTCGCCATCAACCCTTTTTAAGCCGCCGCATTTAGCGCCGAGTGTCTGATGTCATAAAAGTGTCCGATTTGGATACGTACGTGTGTCCGCTAACACTCCCGATTAACTCGTTCCTTTGCTGCCATATTAAAAATAAATAAAGGGTTTCCATTCCACTCTGTTTGGGGTGTTAATTTTTTTGGACTTGAGATTTTACGTTCCCATAGCATGAATGATATTGTGTATCATTTAAAAACTTGTAAAACTCAAAATGACTAACTGGTCTTTAAACAATTTTGATAAAAAAATATATATTTCATTTCCCGAAGTAGGATGAATAATCTATTTCATACATCCAATTTTATAACGATGTCTCAAAAAGATCTTCACGTGAAGTGACGCGCATTTTACACCATTAAAATATCAGTTTCCGTATAAAATATTCTGACGTTAAAAAATCCGGAATAAATTGCCTCCACCGAAAAAAAGTCATCAGCGAAGCATTAATCCGTTATAAAATAGAAGTACATCGCTAGTTGAAAATTGATATTTAATATCCGAGCAGCAGTGCTGCCATCTGGCGTGGCCCGTCACCGTGACGTATTGATAGATGGTATTAGTCACACGGCTGATTGATCGTTGACGTCTCCACAAGACCGTCCATCTCTCATCCCAGTGTCCCAATATTGAAACTCTGCTTATATTTTTTGTGTTAGCCTTTTAACTTTGCTTTCTAATGAACTATTTGAAATAATCATAACCTTCACTTCCTTCTTTCACGTTAGGAATTTAATCGTTCCTAATATGTAAATTTAACAGCAAGTTAAGAGTTACAGTTGCATAGCTGTGATATTAAAACTATATAATATACATTGATTTTATAAATTTATACACTTGTCCTTATTTATTTATTTATGTATTTATGCACACACAAAGAATAGAAAAATTTCCTTTCGAATTTCTTCGTCTATTAATTTCATTGGATTACGAAGTTCATTGGATTACGAAAGCCCGTTTAACTAAATGCGAAAACATAAAAGGATCGATTGACATTAACGAACTAAATCAATAATTGAAGATTCTGGAAGGGCTACGGAGGGTCGACCACGGAAGGTAATTTTGCCGATTAATGATGCGAATATAATCCAACTAAGTGTGGAGTCGGAGCGACACCGGGGCTCATCTGCAAACATATATTCTACCAACTATTCTCGAAACCTCTGTCGAAACTTACACGACTTCGGCTCGAATTCAGCTTTAAATCGCATAAATTTCTGCTGATCATGCAACGTGACTAACAACCCAGATTTAAGTTGTAGGTACTAGTTGCTATGCACATAAAATTTAGATTTCCTTCCGCGATATTTCCTTTCTTGCAAGATACGTTTAAAATATTACTTTTATTTAAATATAAATATTTTAATTGTAAGTTAAATAAGCGTGAAAATTTGTAGTTATAACATAAACGTAGAACAACAACAAAATTTTGATAGAATAATAATCATCGAAAGCAGAACAAATCTAACGGGGCGTCGTAATCCTTTATCATTATTATTCGCATAACAAACATAATATTCAAATATACGAGTAAAATACAGCTCGGAACGTCCTCACTGGTTACATTCGCAACTGAGACGACTCCATTTGTTCCCGCGACTAAATAACTTGCTTCTGTCAACTACACGCTCAAGAGAAAATCAGCCTTAAGATATCTGCGAAGATAATTGAGGAAGGGAGAGGCTCGAGTTATCTGAGTAGGGGCGTAGGACACGCTGGTTCATTAGCTCAACCGTATTATCTCCTGCCTTAATGATTTCACGCTTGCCTTCAACATCGCTCATTTCGACAACTTTGATGCCTACCGAGGGCACCCTGTAATCATAACGTGAATTACGATTAAACTTTCGGTTTTATCTTTCCTCCTTGTTGATTAACCAACCAGAAGTTTCGTTCGAGTGTTATGTATTTAATCGATACGTACCATCTAATCTTTGAAAATTAGTTAACTTTGATTACACGCTCCACGTCTGCATTCGATTACGACGGCTCCCACGTAATTAATAATATTCTGGTAATTATGACTTGATTAATACGCGGCCTATTTTAACCGAAAGTGTCAGCAATAAATAAGGATTACATTTTGTGTAAATTCCTTATAGCAAAATCTAGTATATTTCACACGTTATTGCTAAATGTAGATATAAAGCGCTAAGATTATTAAATGTTGAAATTAAATCGCCTTACTGCAAGAGCTTAGCAGTTCTCATAAGCCACTTAAAATTAGTTACGCGAAACAGGTATATCAAGAGTAACTGGTATCGGATCTACAAACTCATTGTTTTAAACGTAGGAGGATACAAACTAAGCGGAGATTATCTGCATTTAGAGGAAGCTTAGAAACCGAAATAGCTGCGTACAATAAGAACAAAAGCAAATTAGCGTTTACCGGTATTATGTTGCAAAGTGAAAACGTTAGAACGCGTGGGAAAGCCTCACTCGGCAGCAGGTGATACGCCTGTCGTATTACTTTATTTGCTTACTGGTTCTTAGACTACAATCCCCATATAAGGAGCAATGTACCGTGTAGACGTTCATGTCGAATAAACCTTTATTTTATCCACATATCGCGAAATATTAAGTCCTTTTACAATAATCTTGAGGATTGCGACCTGTTCTACTCGAGTTGAGAACGACTGCTAATAATGCTTTACGTCCTCGAAGGATAGAAACGAGTTGAATGGATTACTGAAATGTTATTTGAAAGAGTACAATACCTTCGGGTAAATTAGATAGTTGGGTCGATAACTTCTTTCTGTTATTGTGTTTCTACTTGGGCACAGAAAATGATCACTGGTTCTTTTATAATAATCGCTATTCACAATATGACTCACTTAGTAAATGGCCTGTGAGTTACTTTTTGATAACAAAAACATGCTTCAACACCACATTTATTACCTTATTTAAGCAGTTTTATCGCTTAAAACACAGTTTTGAACATGCGACGAAACAAAGTGGTGAATTTAAATCTTCTACCAAATAGGGTCTTGAGGTTCCTTTATAGTGTAATATTTTGTTTTAAATAGACAGGTGAAGTTATATTTTGTACGGGCGGTTTAAATTACAATGTAAAAACCGGTGTGTCCCACATTTTGCTGGTTTAAAACGTTCTCATTGTACGGCGTAGCGTGGCATATATGGGTATCTACGAGCTACGAACCGTAGCACCGTAGAACCGTAGACCGTAGACTATAGCCGCACTGCGTTACCTACGCGGTGTGATATAAATCTCGGAGGCGGATTAAGCGTATCCCCTTACAAGTTCTTGGTTCCTCCAAGGATATTAATGTAAGGCAAAAGTTTGATCAGTAGATATTTAATAAAACTTAGTTGCCAGTTATTCGCATGAGTATATTTTGTGCTTGTACATTTATATGTGTTACTAGAAAAAGTTTGTACGTGAAAATAAGGACTGCAAAATTTAGAGGCAAATTATACTTAAAATAATATGACTAACCGAAAAATAAACTGCGCTTGGTAATAAGCTCATAAATAATAATGTTCAATGCATAAACATGAAGTAAATTAAATATATAATGTAAATTTTATTTCATCCAAAACATTATCATAACGCTACGTGACTCTTTCATATTCTTCAGCTGAAACATTAGCCCGAACTAACAACATTTTGTGTTGATGCTATTTATTTGATAAAAAACGAAAAGAATCCATTAGGCGGTCTGTTGGTAATTTGACACATATTTAAATAATCTCTTGAGGTTTACTGAGTATTTGAAATAGCGTCTAGACTTATTCTAGAAACATAAGTAACAAAAATACATGTAAACGAGGAAATTGTACATTTTCCTCACTAGCGGCTAAAGGAGATGTTTCAAAATGTATGGACCTTTGGCCAGGTATCTGTACACCATATGATAAAAACGCCAATAAAGTATAGAGTACTTTTTAACTAAGCATTTGATTATAATCGACTGGGTTTATTGGTACAAGACGAGAATTTTAAGATAGAATTGCAACACAAAATACTGGCGGCGGTAATATTGCATTTTGACAGTTGAAGTTAATAAACAAACTGTGACAATGACAATCAGTTGTCAATGATCATCTGATCCAACGCAGTCATATTATTTAAGTGTCAACTATAATTAATAAATGCCGTTTTAGACTTGCACTTCACACATTCATTTTACAGTTCTATTGCTTTCAAGTTATTTGATGGTCAATTTATATAGAAACTCCAACACAATACGCACACGAAAATATTCCGTGAAAATATCTAACAAGACAAATGAATGGATCTAGTAAAAGAATCAATATGACAGTTGTCAGATAATGACAACTACTTACAGTTTTATCCACAGACTGTCTAAATCAGTTGTTCCGCCATATTGGAAAACGAAGAAAGTAGTTGATTTTAATTGGTTTTGTACCAGAAAAGTACACGTTTTCATGAATTTTAAGTATTTTTTTAGGATTCTTGAGATTTTTCTCGATTTTTTGAGATGGTGTACATATACCTAGCCAAGATTGAAACATCTCCTTTGACCGCTTTTTTAATAATTCGCTTCAAAACGCATTTGATCAGACAGGTCCCTTAGCCAGTAGCTGAAAAACATAGCAACTTTATAGAGATGTTGAAACCACTCAGTTATTATTTACACTCGTCTGCGGCGAGGCTTCCTTTAACTTTAATGGACTCTCGGTTACTGTCAGAAACATCTTTAACTGCCACCGCTGGTTAATGAGTGTTCTTGCCGGGACACTCGCCTCTTGTTAATATTTGATATTAAATATAAAAGGATATTGAGGTAAACTTTTATTGGAGTTTATTACTCGTGAAGCTTCTTCTATGAAATGTTTAATTACTGTCAGCTACATCATGCTGTAAATTTTTAAATTGTTGATTGTATTGTTGTACATTTTTTGATACATACATCATACATACTATAACTAGTTTTTGCTAATAATAACATTACAAAAGAAAACATTTTTAACGAATTACAGTAATACGTTAATGATCGAATAAATTTAGAATATAATTATTTAAATGTCACTTCACGTAAACAAAATATTCGTGGTAATGATGTATAGGTACATGATATTTCATTACATTTATATCATATAGAATATAATAGTTTAGCTACTAGGTAGTTCCAAATATAACCAAAGCAAGCCAAATCACCAGTAGTGCAATGTGCAAATCAAGGTATGATCCGAGCCGTCCGTGTAGCAATATCTAATCGATTTACATAACACAATAACACAATCAGAACTAGTTAGCGAACAACATAAATAAAGATGGTAGTTCCATTCGGATTATAACACCATAATGCCAGAAGGGTCACGGGCGAAACTTCCCAATATAATCCCGGATTCAAATGTAATAGTTCGTGTTCAATTACTGATAAAGCTCTCGCTGATACTACCAAACGAACTAAAGGAGCATTCAAAATGTTATTATTACCGTTGTTCAACGTTACCCCGCGATCTTAACTGTGTTTATTTACTGAAATATACGATAAACCCGCTTCGATTGTAATTGGATTTACAAGTACCACGTTAATTAAATTGGGTACTAAAATTATATTACTCCGAGATTATTGCCGCTAGTATTGCGCGATAATAATGGAGATTCGTTTTACATAAAAAGAATGGGGACGCTTTGTCCGATATAGTAATTCTTTAATAAAACTTTATATTCGCTGCGAATACGTCGCGCACAGTACGCAATATAATACGCATGTTCAAAATAAACTTTTATTATTGCTACGACAATTAGGAAATTTATGACTGAACTTAAATATTTCGCGAACTTTACCTAGTTATTGGATGAGATACTGCTTAAACAACGCAACCTTCGTACCCCACCCCACAATCGGAGATAAGGCTCATTTAAACAACAGTACGCACAACTTTGTTAAAGAGATCCCGCGAAACTATGTAGCGGCATTGTTCTCTAAATTTTACATTCACATTAGACGGAAATTTCGTCTCGTACTGATTTACGATCGGCCCTCGTGGAAAGCGTAACAGCGAGATTATTTATTCCCGCTCGTCTAACACTCGAAGTAGTCCGTGGGAGCTCATGAACAACGGAGCGCCGATTTGCTTATGCTAAACAACCTGCAACCAAACTCCGACGCCGTACACTCAAAAATCATTTGCATATTTAAATAGAGAAGCGACACCGCAACTCGGCGCCATCAGGCGTCCGAACATAAACTTGTTAATTTTGATTAGTGGAGGTCCGCTGTCATTATTTTTGTAGATAAATCGACAACCGGTGTCCCTTATTAATAACCCGAGCGAACGAGTTAACGGCATTCGGCATTGTTACTAAACCGGCGGAATTTTAATTTGTCTAGCGAGTTTATTAAGTGCGTAAAGTTTCAACGGGTCCTCAGCGCGAACGGTAAATTAAGTGAATTTGCTCGTAGGCTCGAGGGAGCCGCGCCACTTTAGATCTGATCATTGCCGTATTAACAATTTTAATTGGTGTCCTAAAACAATCTCACTTAATATAACCCCATTTGTGATACATTCCATTCATTACAAGGCTGAGATTTCTAAGGTCGCAAATCAACCCGTAACGCGATTTCCGGGTACTTAAAACTTAAAACAAACCGCCATATAAAAAGATAGGCAATAAACAAAACTAAAATGAGTGAGACCCGTAAAACTCTTTTCATATAATATTCAATCGAATGTTTTTATTATACCGAGATTTTCACAATTTCCCTATAAATTCCTGCTATAGCTACACTTTTATATCCTTCTATGGGGCAAATTTGTTTCGTTTTCACGTGATACAGTTATAAATCTAGTGAAACGCGTACGATTCTTTGGTTACGAATCTATTTTATGACCGCATACGCCGAAGGTTAACCAATAAAACCTTTTAACAGCCGTAACTGTTTCGTTATAAGATCTGAGTACGCAATAAAAACGAGGAAACAGAAATAAATCTAGGGGCACAATGCTCCGGCGCGGTGGGCAGCGGCTCCGTTCAGAAATCAATCACTGGAGGGTGCGCGCTTTAATCGTTCCAATTTAAGTTTTCCCTTTCTTCATAGAACAAATTGATGGAAATAGTTGAACGTTAAATATTGCGATTTGTCGGGCTCAAGTGTACAAACTTCCTTCTACAGACGTTTACGGCGAGCCAATAAATCTCGGGCGCTTTGTGCTTGCGTCTCCACGACATCTTCAGCCATAAACGGCACGTGCGCTGTTATCCGTATTTTTGTAACGACTTACGGGTAAAAAATTGTTGTCGTCGCAACACTTTCCGCTTCCTCGTTTTTCCTGCAGGTAGATATCGTTCGGATTAGCAACGGCGCCGTCGTTCCGGCTCCGAGTTTGCGAGTCATCGTTTGTATTCAGTTATTCACACGCAGCGTTTTATCTTCCCTTCGAAAACGCGTCCCTGAATTAGAAATAAGCCGTCGTCCGCGCGGTTCTGTCACAGACAAGCTTCGTTCTCTAAACTAACCCGAAGATAAATTATTCCGGCACATTTCTCATCACTATCCATTCTTTTCCCCCGACAAAGCGTCGGTGAATCCCGGGCCGTACAAGCGTCCTTATCCACAAAATAAAATGAGCGGTGGTACCGCATTCACTAAGTAATATTGCCACTCTTGCGGTGTGTATACGCGAGTGTTTTGTCGTTGTGTACGACGTAAGTATGAATCAGAGCTGATAAGCATAGTGCGCAGATTTGCAGGATCGTGCGACCGCTCGCTGGCTGCCAAGTTTCTTGCGCCCCGCCCACACATTTGCATGTTATGAACGCATCCGGGTATTATTGTGTTCTAATGTACATGCGCATCTTATTAACAAATCTCATAACAATACTCCCACTTACGATCATAGATCTTTTCATATGATTTATACCGATACTAAGATTAAACGATACCTATGTAATATAAGACGTATAAAGCAGCTGTAATTAATATATTTTAAGTTAAATTTTTCAGACTTTTAACTAAGGTCATATTTTGAATATTAAAAAAACTGTAAAACAAATTTGCTTCAATGTTATCATTGAATATCAAAAAAATATTAAGCAAACTTAATAGTAAAACGATGAATCACTTAATGGAACAAATGAAATAGGTTGATTTTTATAAATGAAGAAATCATGAATACCTAAATAAAGGGGTTATTCTAAGAGAGGCGATAAATCAGCGTTTGTTGTGTTCGTAAACAACCGCATCTAGCTCCCGTTCAACATCCAATCATTAGTCTAAACATCCAGTGCAGCAAAAACCGGACTAATTGCACACTTGAAGGACAAGGGCCACTCCGTTCGCTGTCGCAAACCTACTTAGTCACGTTTAATAGTTTTTCCTCCTCCAAAGAACTAGCGAGCGTCTTCAACTGTATCATTACTGTATTCGGAACAATTTATTTCAATTATACTCGAAAGAACTCGATTCCATTAGTCGCACTTCAGATATTTTCCTTTAAATAGACTCGTAAATATCAATTACTAACAACGATAGCGTCAGAATAGACCTACTTAAAGGGAAATGTTTTTATGTTATTCCAAGGAATGAAATATTATCGCGGCGTCTTTAATACTTTTACCACGAGTCGTTGAAATTTGACTTCCTATCGAGGAACTTGCAAGTAAATATTTTTTCTAAGTAATTTAATTTCAAAATGAAAACCCTGTTTAAGTTTTCGTTCACATTTCCCCGCCGTCGGAAGAAGTAAACACCTCACAACTTGCCCTCACTCTAAGTTCTAAGAAATTGATTTTTAAACTGTGAACAACTCGGTTAGAAAAAAACTGTTCAACACAAAATAACTATTCTAACGCAAACTTGGGAATGAAATTAGTTTAAGCGACAAGTTCATTTCAGTTTTTTACAGACCCCTTGCGATTGCTAGGAGATTCTCGTGGAAAGTTTTCCAGTGCAGATTTTGATTACACACGCTCCTTCAAGAAACTTGTCGGATAGGAATATTAAATCCTATTTAAGTTAGACATCCGCGGTGGTTCGCGTTGTTATTTCGAATAAGGCGCCTTATAAACTCCGAGTGTGGCGGCGAAGTCCCCAAGAACATTTTAACCTTCCCGTTGAAACCCTTCATAACTCCCCTAACAGAATGTTACTCACTGCTTCATATTTCGCTGCCTCGACAATAATTCACTCTATTCGGTATTCTATCTGGTACATCAAGTTTCATCTGCTAATGGCTTGATATTTTGCCTAGGTACCACGATGTCTTTTAACTACTTCACGTTATATAAATATAGAAAATGTACCTCTCATATTTATACGCGCTCGACTCGTACTTTCTGATTTAAGGATGCTCAAGGAGAGTTAGTTACGCTACGTTGGAATGAAATTGAGTATTGCAAATCTTCCGTACAATTTTAGGAACGGTTAAATTTTAATTGTGTAGTAAAAGTACGGTTATATAATCATTACGGGGAACAATACGACGGAGAGAGCCGGCTCGTCGCGGGCCGCGCTCCCGACGCGCGTTACATGCTGCATTTGCCTAATTACAGCTCAGTTCACTGGTATGACAATCGTGATTACCGAAACGGTTATTTCAAGAGACGTCTGCTCCATTCAGAGTGTTTTACGGAACTCCACTCGAATATAATCTCAGATCATCTCCGTGATACTTAATTATGTTGTTTTAGGTGTGTCCCTAATGGAGTACACGCCAAATGAAATGTCAAAGGATTATCCCTATTCCAAAGCCAACAGTTCCGGAAATGTTACAAGATACCGTCTCCTTTGAATTTCCCCAGGACTTTTTCTTACTTATCTGATATTTCTTAAAGTTGTGTTTAACAAGTTATGAAGTTAATACAAGTCAGTCGTCGGGCTGGCAAGGAAAAGGAAGCCAGAAAATATAGTTAGTTCAAAGAGGCGGAATTGCATTGAGTAGCGTAGTAATAACGATTAGGCCTCCTAACCTAATGATAGTTATTGTTAAAAACATGTACTCAAAGAGGAAGGTGATATGATTCCTCGTGATGCGATTGAAACGAATGACTGTATTCCAATTTATAATAATAAGGGGGATGTAATAAAGTCATAAGTCATCAAAAAGCTATGGAGAGAGCTAGTATGCTTGGTATTTCCCTGCGCGACAGAATTCGTAATGATGAAATCCGTAGGAGAACGAAAGTTAAAGACATAGCTCTCAGAATTAGTAGGCTGAAGTGGCAATGGGCTGGCCACATCGTTCGTAGGACAGATAACCGATGGGGTAGAAGAGTTCTCGAATGGAGACCACGCCTCGACAAAAGGAGCGCAGGCCGCCCCCCGACCCGGTGGAATGATGACCTGAAGAAGACGGCGGGTAACCACTGGATTCAGATGACTCAGGACCGGTCGAAGTGACGCAGATTAGGGGAGGCCTATGTCCAGCAGTGGACTTTCAAAGGCTGATGGATGGATGGATATAACGTTCTACAGAAAAATAATATTTTAAGAAACATGGAAAACTTTGCTCTCGCCGTTGCATTCCTTCGACCTGCCCGACATGATTCAGACTGACATTCCGTGCAAAAGCTATCGTACTTTCTAACTCGCTGTGACATTCTCGATCAAACTTTAAAATGAATCCAATTCGCTAACACAAATAAAATTTCAAATAACTTGACCAATAAAGTTTTAATCGGTTTATTTTCTTTTACTGCAATTTAATATGTATATTTGATATTTGAAGATTCATTTAATTCTTTCTTAATCGGATCGGGAGACTACTACCGCCATACTTATACAAGGGTAAAGCAATTCTTGCAATTCTCACAGGACTGGTTGGAAGGGCGTCATTTGGGGGTGGCCTATGTCCAGCAGTGGATCTCAAAGGGCTGATGGACGGATGAATTCTTGCATTTCAGACGAAGATTATTGTTACCCGCTCACTTTACTATGAGGCGACCATCTTAGTCCGCGAAATTAACAAAACATCTGTAATTAACTTCATATAGAACCCTCGTTCTATATGAAGTTGCTTACAAATGTCCATGAGCGACAGTGATCACTTACCTTTATGGTAGACTACATGCCAGTTTACTACTTCAATCTTATATAAAAAAACGATTAGGTTCGAGACTGTTGATTGTTTAAAATGTATCAACAATCGCTGACTAATACAGCATTGTCGCGGAGAAACGAGAGAAAATTAGAATTGAAATACTGTTATAGAGCCACCGTAAACATCGAAAGGGGCCTTCTCAGACTCAGACGTTTTAATTTTATTAAACATCTCCCGGTACCCGAGATAAAGTAGATTTCTTTCGCTGCCAAGTAAGAATTTCGACTCGTATAATAATTTAGATTACGTAGCAAGCAGTGAGCGTTCATTATCGTTCTTTTGTACCTGATTTCGTAGAGATCTCATTCGGATAGAACGGCAGTCCGCGGCGCCGGCGTTCTCTCGAAATGGAAAGTGCGAAAATGAAATTATAAAGCCCCGCGATAAAAATAAATTAAATCGGATTTCACGTTTCCCAGTAGCCAGGGATGAGGAGTATTTTGTAGTCTGCGAATTCCTTTCTCTTTTTAAATATTTGTTTTAACAGTTGATTTGTGGTGTAATGAGAAAATTCTCACTTCGCATTTATTTTTCCCAGTTCTTTTGTATTACTTAGTTATGTGAGTTTCGTTTTGTAGGGGATTTGCAAACGTTCGTCGGTTAGGGTAGCGGCAGGAGCTTACTGCAATCTGTAAGACATATAGCTTCTTATAGCTCTCTTGAAGCCTTCGCACGTTGCGGCAAATCACTCTGCATTCTCACCTACGATTATTCAAATTAGGAAACGGTACGACAAAGACGAATGGTACTAATATCGTTCGCTACGAGATCGCAGAGCGCGATAGTGCGCGTGGTACGTGCCTTACACACGCGCTACAGATTTCGTCCGCCGATAAACGCAGATTGATCCGACTGATACGCTTTTTGCGTAAATACCTCCTCGCTAGTTATATGCACCTGCTATTATTAGGTAAATTCTCGGATGCCATGCATCAGTCGACTGCTTAATGGGTTTTATTCTTGGAAACTTCAAACCTAGTGAAATTTATCAGAAACCAACAAAGGCTCATACGATTGAGTAATTATTCCATTGTCCCTTTTATTTATTTGTAAGTTTTATAGACAAAAGGAATTTGTACATTACAATTAATTTTCCAAAAAATATATGTGGAACGAAAAACAATATAATTAACATCTTATCATCACATGCTTTCTTAAATACCAAATAGTGTTTGCATAATTAAATCATAACAATACAGACGAACATTTTCAATTATCAATTACCAGTCTATCACATGGGACCTAATAAGCCAAATAATTCAAACCAAACAATTGGGATAATTATTATTTTTATTGCTCATTTTAAGACTCCCCCGTAAATCGGGTTTGCGATCTCAAGGGCCATTTTAAGTGAACCGACCTTATTTAATAGACTTGGTCTAGGCACAAGGGTCAACTTGAAGCCCCGTTTATGTTTTTTGGTTCCCTCGGGCCTTGTAATGAGTTAGTATTTAACTTGCAAGTTGGTCCTTTTGTTCGTATCCTTTAAAATACACTTGTAATGTCTCTTTTATTTAAACCGATCATTGATACAGTTTTTTTTATCACCTACCACATATAATACAGAGAAGAGATAAAGTTTTATATACATTTCGATTATTATTAAACACGAATTTTATTTGAAAAACATTTTCAAATATTGAACTCAGCATGAATTGAATCGGTTAGTAAAGTAATTAATGTTTAATCTAATATTTTAAACACGACCGCTAGAGCGTTGAATAATCAATTTCCAACCACTGAAAACTAACGCCTGATTCATATAGAACACTAGTAAGCTATTTTTATTTAAAAAAAGTATTACGTCCAATCAAAAAGTGATGTATGAACTCCACCAAATGAACTATCGTTATTTTCCGATACGGTAACGTTAAAATTGCCTAATTGAAACCAGTTACCTCCATCATAAAAGTAGAACTCGATATTTGACCAAAATATGATTTATATATCATACCATTTTTTACTTGAAATATCAAACGAGCATGCAGTTCTGATAATATGTAGTTACTGCCGCCTACTCACGTCTTCAATGAGTTCTGCATAACTTTGACAATTGCCACATGTTACCATCTTTTCAGTATTTAATTAAATAGCGCATATAGTAAATGTTCTCTCCTTGTCATACTCAAATCAAAACACAACAACCCTGAATATTGCTGCTATAAAGGCTATATTGCAGCTACATGGTAGGGTCTCGGAATTTGAAACACGTTCCCTTGTCTTTATATTTAGAAACATAATTCCAACATATGTATGTAAAATAAGTAAATAAATTAAATAAATTTGCTTCTTTCTCTAAGAAGACACTTCATCCAATTTTTATAACTCCCTTAGCACTAAGCTACTTCAATAAGAGAACACGGTGAAGATCTTAGATTTCTTATCTCCGAGTGAGCACATTCGAGTCTTTTTTTTGCAAATGCCATGTATTCATCTAATATACATAAGAGTTTAAGTATACCGTCGACCCGCGTAGCGGAGCGGTTACCATATCCGTCTGACGCGAAATGGGTTCTGGGTTCGATTCCCCGACAGACAGGTATCTGAATGATGAGTTTGATTCATGTTCTGGGTCTGGGTGTTTGTGTATTCGTCTTGAAATTTCTATATGTCCATGGTACCCACATCACAGGAAATATCCTAGTCTGGGCTATGAGTGTAGAAAGCGTGTTTTTTACCATATAGATTTCTTACCAGAAACAAATCCTAGGGCGTTCTGCTATGTTATCTATTTTGCTGAACGAATCGTGAAATTTAGCCTGTGAAAAAGTAAGAAAAAACCGGTCTATATCCTATATATTTCAGTCTCGTTTAAATCAATCTTACAACACGTAGAAAGACTTCACTACTCAAAATTAATGCTACATCACCTTTAATAATTCTATTTTCCACAGTGTAGTTATTTAAAAAAAACAGTCCATTTAACTTGCTGTTAAAGAGGATTAAAGGTTAAGGGATTGTCTTCAATACATATCTGTCTTATGACAAGTAAATAGGATGTCATCCGTTAAACTACAGGATAAAAGACGTCCATATGTACAAAGATATAGAGATGGCAAGAAATGCATTACCAAATTGTTCTCACACAGCGTTTCACGAGCGAGTAATTTCTTTAAAATGACATTCTGCAATAATTTTTGGCGTGGAATCCAACCGAACACCGGGTATCGCATCTTGAAATTTCTATATGTCTGTGAACGTCATCCTAGGAGATATTTCAAAATTGTACGTGATATCGACGTGGATAACTAGATCCTATCAAAAACAGTTTCACTGTAAAAATAGCACCAAATTCAAAGTCATAAAATTGTTGAAAAACAATCAAAAATTTTACAAAAAGTTATGAAATACAAGCACAAAAAACCCAAGTTATGATTTTTTGATAATTTAATATTGAAAAAGTTTTGTTGCAACCTTAAAACTTAACAAAAATCGAACTTGGCGTGCGTCCTTCAGTACCGCAAATTTGCTTGGATGTATTGCAAGTAATTTCTCAATACCGTTCTTATTCCTTTACTTTCATTTTATTTATCTTCGTGGGAAGTGCGAGATAATTGTCATCTGAGTCAGTAGATACGCTGCATTCTTACAAGTAGAACATACTGAACACAGAAAAATTTATTCCAACATATTTTCAGCTTCATCTAACTCAAATCGTATCCATTCAGTTTTCGATACTACCTATTATGTAATATTGACGTGATAATTATACATAAGTAAGTTATACTGCTCAGTTACTGCCCAGGAATCCGCATCTGCTCACTCCATGTATTTGTATATCTATATTCACAAATGCATAAATACAAATACATGGAGTGAGCAGGTAGGTACTAGTTCCTAAACAGTTACAGTGTATTTTACCTTACCATTAAAGTATTATGAATGGATCCTAAAAAAATGAAGTTCTCAAGGACGCACACCAAATTCGATTTTTGTTAAGTTTTAAGGTTGCAACAAAACTTTTTCAATATTAAATTATCAAAAAATCATAACTTGGGTTTTTTGTGCTTGTATTTCATAACTTTTTGTAAAATTTTTGATTGTTTTTCAACAATTTTATGACTTTGAATTTGGTGCTATTTTTACAGTGAAACTGTTTTTGATAGGATTTTACATCTTTTTGTAAAGATTTTTTGACTTGTTGATAAGATAATTAAAAATTGTGGATAGTCAGGAAGTTATTGGTTTTACCCCGTTTTACATAAATCGAGTTTCCAATCGAATTTCGATGTTTAGACGTCCGAGGAAGGTTCTCCTATGATTTTTTTATGATGTTGTGTTTATGTCTGTATGTACTTATATATATAAATATGTAATACCTCTCATAACTTTGCCCAATTTCATCGCGATTAGCACTATTCGAGAAGGCTTGTCTGAACTTCGATTTTAAAGTATATATGAATAAATTACCAAAATATCCCTACTAATATTATAAATGCGAAAGTAACTCTGTCTGTCTGTCTGTCTGTCTGTCTGTCTGTTACTCTTTCACGGCAAAACTACTGAACCGATTTTTATAAAATTGTGTACACAGATAGTGGTGACCTTGGGATCCATTATAGGCTACTTTTTATTTAAAAAAATGGGTTGAAAATGTTAAAATCGAGCATAAATGTTTGTATGGTAGTTCGTTTTTGACTAAGAGCTGTACTATTATTTACGTCAAGGGGTATCATAGATTTGATTAAAAACTTATGTGAATAATATAACATTAAAAAATATTGATTTTGAGTCGACAACATATATTCGTAAAACTCGGTATGTCGTGAATTTTGTTATATTCCAATGCAAATGACAATCTCCATATTGGCTTTTGACATAGAGGTGTACTAATAATTCCGTCAAGGGGTATGATAGATTTGATTAAAAACTTATGTGAACAATTAAACATTAAAAAATATTGATTTTGAATCGACAACATATATCCGTAAAACTCGGTATGTCGCGAATTTTGTTAAATTCCAATGCAAATGACAATCGCCATATTGGCCCTTTCGCCTGGACGTCATCGTGAGTTCGTTCAGAAATAATACATATAAATTGGTAACAATTAATTATCATTCAAATAGATGTGATAAATTTGATTTAATTTACCCATAATATGGGTTTATAATATGAAAATGTATTTATAATGCGAAAGATACGATTATAATTACGAGGAATTCCCGATGAGTTAAATATTAGGTATACTTGCGCTATCACTGTTCTGTTGAATTATGTTGAATGAACATTTGATAGATGGCGTTATCTACAATACAACTTCGAAGTAATATCGATAAATTAAATGTTGATGTTGAATTACTAATAATTCCGTCAAGGGCTAAGAAACACTGGTTTGCACACTTGATTATAAAATAAATCCCCGATAGCATATTTATATCTCTTAAGGTTAACTCACAATAATTATTTTTATGTTCCACATTTTAACTAAAAATAATACGTTATTTTCGAGTCTGTTGTCTTTTGTTCAGTATAAATCCTTATGTCGTCGTCAACCCATTATTGTCCCACTGCTGGGCACGGGTCTTTTCTCAGAATGAGAGAGTTTTAGGTCATAGTCCACCACGCTGGCTATTTGCGAATTGGTGGACTTCTTGTGGAATCCTTATGTAAATAAATGCATTCGTTAGTTTCGTAATTTTAATAAAGATCAAAATTGTTTTTTACACTGTGTGCATCAAATAAATACGTTTAAAGTCATTAGAGATATCAAATTATATAACTTCCTTCAAAGGGTACGATAATAAAATTCCGTCAAGGGGCAAGATAGACTTGATTGAAAACTTATCTCAATAATAAAACATTAAAAAATATTGATTTTGAGTCGACAACATATATCTGTAAAACTCGGTATATCGCGACTTTTGTTTGTCGCCATATTAGCCATCTTGCCCTGATGTCATCCTGATCCTTAGTTCATTATGAAATAATAGATACCTATAAATCGATAACAATTAATTATCATACAAATAAATGTGATATAAATTTGATTTAATTTACCCACAATATAAAATTACGAGGAATTACCGATGAGTTAAATATTAGGTATACTTGCGCCATCTATCCTGATCTATGTTGAACTACTATGTTGAATTACATTGAATGCGATAGGTGGCGTTATTTACAAAACAACTACGAAGTCTATCGATAAATTAAATGTTGATGTTGAATACTAATAATTGCGTCAAGGGCTACGAAACACTGGATTGCTACCTTAAATATAAAATCAATCCGCGATAGTATATCTCTATAACTTATGGTTAAGTCACAATATTTTTTTTATGTTCCATATTTCAACTAAAAATATTACGTTAATAATTTCGAGTGTGTTTTCTTCTGTTCGGTATTAATCCTTATATAAATAAATGCATTCGTTAGCTTTTACACTATATGCATCAAATAAATACTTTTAAAGATATTAGAGATTTAAAATAATAAAGATGTGTCTCTCGGCAGGGGTAGGTAACCGTCTCGCTCGCGCATGCTAATACATGCCGGCCGCCGATGCGTGTGCATTATTAGAGTAATCTGACCACTTGATAGTGTCCAGTGTTGAGTAGGACACGAATGTTAAATAAGTTTGTAAGAATAGCGTTTTTTGTACTAGACCAGTACAAACATTGCACTTCACCCTGCAGCATAACCCTGAAAATTTTTAAACATACTGCGGAAAAGTTAAAATCAATCTTTGTAATCGATGCGTTTTGGTTTAAATGTGGAGCAGGATTTGGTTTACAAGGTGCTTCTTGGTATTGTGTGACCACTAAGATTGTTAATTAATTCAAAGAAAGGCGGTTCACAATCGTCTAATTTTAAAATTCTAATTTGTCTAATTTTTAAAATATTTTAACATAACAATTATGATCCTAACCACAAATACATACTTTAAATTCGTTTCTTTACTCTTTGTATGTCCGGGTAATCGCCTGAGCGGCTAAACTCATTTGGATAGGACTTGCACTATAGAAAAGGTTGTGGAATAACATAATTATAGACTACTTTTTATCATATAATTTCAACGGGGTCGAGATTTTTGCGGGAAAAACTTTGCGATACACTCATTTTTACGCGGGCGAAGCCGCGGGTACAGCTAGTATATAATAAATAAGTGACTTAATATAACTCCTACCTACCAACAGTATAGAAAGAAATCATTTATATTAAATTTACACAAACAAACTTTACACAAAAATTATTAGTAATTATGGGCATATTAAGTATATGAACTACTACATATAGGTTTTTATACAACATATTACTGATTGTCAAATGGGCCAAAACGTAGGAATCCATAGATCGTTCTAAAGTTAATTTGACAGATGTTAGTTTAAAAAAATAAAACGTACAAAATTGTAAATTATTGTTTTCTTTGTTTATATAAACATTGATATCGAAGACATGTAAACTACCGCGCTTACAACACAAGTAAAGAAATACAACATAAAGATTCTTGACTGGACAGGAACTGAAAATAATAGCACTATATGACATAAAAACTACAAAGGATACCTACTGGTGATAAAGTCTGAGGAAAAAAGAATGTAATATTTATGAGATAGAAAACACAGAAGGAAGTCACATAACAGCCATATCACTTATATTTTTGGAGACGTTTGGTGTGAGTAACTTCTTTTCCATCGTGGGCTTTACTAGCGCTTGGAGCTGTCTGCAACGAAGAGGCAGGTACCGGCGCACTAGGGATAGCATCAAGCTTCGCCACCTGGTTGTGCGAGCCATCCAGTGCTAATGATGACCCATCTCGGCCCAGCAATTAGTGACTCCAAACAACTGTCTAGCCCGCATAAAAACACTGTGGCGGCTCTTCGCCAAGAACTCGGATTGTGTAACACCTGAACCTTTTAAATATGATAGTGATTGTCACTATGGAAACATAAAATACAATTTGTTGTGATTTTAATAGATTCTAAATTAATATTTCATTAAATATTTCAGTACCTAAGAGATGGATATTTGTCACACATTTTTTTTGCTAATAAGAGGAACTGGCAACAAATATTTAATGGGCCACCTCATGGTATGCCCTAATTGTACCAGGAAGGAGGAAAATGAGGTATCATATTATTGTATCTGAGAATCCACTATGATTGAATTTAACTTCTACTGCAATATTTCTGCTAACAGTTAATTTGAATCGCCAGATTTAGTATTTATATTATTTTTTACAATAACTATTAAAGTATAAAATGAGCAGTAAAAAGTCCAGTGGTAAGTGGCCACTGCCTCTAATGGACATCGGCTATTAATCTCTCATAAAAATGTTTTAGGTTATAAGAACCAAGTATGTTTGCCATTCCTGCTGGGTGAGGTCTGGTTGAATGTTATGTCAACATACTTAGAATCTAGTCAACATTTGGAGAACATGCAGCACAAAGAAAATGTACAGAATGATGACAACATACAGTATGAACACACAATTTTACTAAGCGTGCCAGATATTCCTAATTCTGCATGCAGCACTTGCCCCACAATTATACACAAATAATGTTACCAAATCAAAGCGAGTTCCATATAATTCTTCTCATTGCATATTTACCAGATGTGATAATAGTTATTTTTTTTTTAATCCCCAGCTATATTAAAAGAATTCTATTAAATGATGAAAGTAATAACATACCTTGTAGCGTTGTGTGGGAATTGAATCTTGATTCAAATGAGTGGGATTTATTGGCCCATGAAAAAAGTTGAATTCATTACATATTACTGTTTTATTTTTACAGGTGAAGAATAATAAGTGTTAGAATAACTTCGCTACTTAAAAAAAGGATACTTTATTATTATTTAACTTTGTATTTTAGATTGCAGATTGATGTTAAGAACAAAACAAGTATCCTTGAATAGGTAGTTATATTCTAAATGATGGGTTTATAACTGCGATAAGACTATTAGATACGTTAATTAAAAAGTGAAATGCATAGACGAGAGAAAATTGGTTATTAACGACAATATTTTTAGTTTCAAGTTTAAAGATTTATAATTATGCTTAAAGTCAATTTGAACTTAAATACCATACCATAAAATATAAATGTTAGTAATGGTATTAGTGTCTGGATTTATCTGAAAACAAAAATAAGCTTGACAATTTTGTATTCATTTTAAAATCTGACCATTCTCTGGCGAAACGCAGTTTGCCAGTCAGCTAGTAATCTATATTTTCATATAATATCATATTATTTAAAATAAGAATTGATTGTTTGCTCTGCTGGATGAGGTCTAATTGGCAATATGTTCATCTCCGTTATGTCAACCTTCCGTCAGGCAACATGTAGTATGAAAATAATATACCGCATAAATAAAATATACCTACAGCATGAAGACAACCATAGAAGAAGCAGGAAATCGCAATTTTACTAGTAACTTGGGAGTTCAACATAAATAATAATCTTTTTCAGAATAATTTCATATTAAATAAAGATATTCTTGAATGGCTTTCATTTGTAGTACACCCTTCAAATCAGCATTTAGAGAATTTGCGAATAAGTTTATATACTTATAATCGTTTGACCGCCCGGCTTTATATTCAGTAGTCATGCTCCTAGTGCCCGGCATAGTGAATCAAAAAATGAATACCTACAACAAATCTTTTTGACAAATTAATTGCTTATCCCTCGCTAAGCAATTAATTTGTCTATTTTTTTTTATGATAGGTACAAATGATATTTGCTTGTTGGGTTAATTAATTACTAAATAGCTACAGTTTATGCTACTTCGCTCAAAATACAATCAGTGTTAAAATATACGTTGCCATTTTTATTTTTTAGTAGTCCAGACATTTTTTATTATTATTATGTCTACTTGCAACGATAAACGTAAAATTGTAATAGCTGTTTTGATTCTAAAATGATGACAAAATAACTGAAGAGAAATAAAATATGCATAGCGATAAACACCTTTGTCAATAAGGCAAGACTAGAAAGCTCATTCTTATCAAACTGGACTACAAAAACCAAATAGTACGATATGAGCAAGCACAAACTATTAAAGTATTAAAGTAAAAGTAAAAAACTATTAAAGTAAAGCACGCTTTCGCTTCGTCTCTTCGTATACTTTCCTACTATGGTATCTATCATACTACGCATTCAATTAAACGATGTACTTAATAAAAAAAGTTCCAACATATTCCATTCAAGTTCCTACGCACATCTCTTCCTTTGATACGAGTATAAATTCTTCTAATTCGTCACCATTTGAATTATTATAATTCATAACTTCATTACGTTTATTAATTTATATAATGTTTACCTATGAAAAAATCTTTTTGGTAGTAAATGTAATGGTTTGAGATTCACTAAATGTCAAGCGATGTGTAAACGACTTTGACGTTCACTGGATGTCAGGTTTTCATCGCGCGAAAGCGAAAAGTCTAAGAATTGGGGGCACTATGGTTTGTGCTATCGAATTTTATTAATTTCAAATGTAATTCATTACAAAGTCAATTGTAATTAATTGATATCACATATGTGAATTATAATCTACTATTATAAAATATTATTTGAGGATAATACGCTGTGTGTAAGTAATAAAATTTCATAACCTACAAATAACTGCTCCTATTACAGTAAAGACATACTCGGCTTGTCTGACTTTGAAGTTTGGTGTCAGACTCGACCGAGTCTGTGAATATAGCACTCGAGCCAATACAATAATATTTTACTCTTCGCTTTGAAGTAAAAATATCACAGCACTTTCATGGAAAAAATGTGTTGATAAATTCTTCAATCTTTATATGAGTTAGTTATTAAGTTATTTCAATTAATTGAAATTAGTTTTTATGATTATGCGTCCATTTGTATTGGTATGCATTTGACGACATAAAAACCTGATTTATATAGGGTCTGTCCTCTTTGAAGTAATTTTATTTTTCTTTTTTTATTTCACTGAAGTAGTAAACGAACATGCAGTCCACCTGATGGTAAGTGGTCACTGCCGCCCATGGACATCTGTAATCAACTTCATACAGAACATGGGTTCTATCTGAAGTCAATCACAGATGTGTTGCTACTCCCGAGGACTAGGATGGTCGCCTCATATAAAAGTGTACCGGCAACCTCACCCTTCCATCGTAACGCAAGAAATACGGAAAAATTTTCATAATTTTCATTGTTAGTATATTAATATTAAGAAATTTATAGAGTGACACAAGTTTATTAAGAGTATAACCCGAGTGCATACATATTATAGATTCATATGTAAGAAATTAAAAATCTTGCAGGGGATTTCCTTCTTACGAGTAGCGCATAATTTCGTCATTTAATAAAACCCAAGAATTGTTTACAACTGAGCGCTTAGCGAAACAGCGGTGCAATTTTTCGCGACAAGCGAGGCCCTAATTCCAAATTTAGAACGCGGAGAATACGTCCGGGCGCCGAGAAACCGTGTTCTCTTTAATCTTGTCACAAAAGCCTTACCTGATTCAGTGAGGCCACGAGCACTCTCCTCGGCACAAACGTGGAGGAATGAAGCGGAAGAGTGCCCGGCACTCTGAATTACTTCCTAATGAAAAGAGGCGAAGAGTGGGACTCCTCTATCACGTGGTAGCTAACGAACGCGGCAGGCCACTCGACTCGAGCACCGCACCTACCTACGTGTCTCCGCCCGTATCTTCAACGGCTTATTAGTTTTGCGAATCGCTTCCACTGCAAATATTTTACCTACGTTTCCATTGGACTCGGTACGACTGTTTCTTTATCATTCGTTTGCTCTCAGTTATTTTGAGTACCAATAAGTAAACTTCAAATATTCCACTCTAATTAATGGAACGTACCGGGGGTTTTTTTTACTGAATAGCTTTTCTAAAAATACGGTATTTTCGAAGAAATTTCTGTAACATTTTTTCAGTGACAGTTAAATATCTAATTTTATCAACCGTAATAAAATTGCCGGGCAATATAGGTAGAAATATTTCGAGCTACTTTTAATTACGCAAATAGTGACTTAATTTTTTAGAAACAAAACATAATATCACGGTTTAGTTCAAGAAAAAGGTAACATTTTGTGTAATTTGTATAAGTTCTTATCAATTACATCGCGTTTCATTACGAGATTGGACGATAACGACAAGAATTTTTGTCGAACAAACCGTAAAGCAATTAAAATTCACGCAATTTTACGCTTACGGACTAATACCTTCACTCGGAACTTGAAACATTAAAGACAGCAGGTTTTTACCGTGTACTCAGTACGTATTTCAATCAAGTGGAAATAAAAAAGTTCAACACCTGCACTCTCTTTCGAGTTTTTCTCTTTTTAAGTGCTTTAAAAAGTTCTCTTTGTCTCGTTACTCAATTGTCTGTTGTTAGTACGAATATATAGCATAGTTCAACCCGATTTAGCCGAGGGCCACTAAACATTCGTTTCAAACGTCATTAGGTTGGCACTGCATACATTATCGTCGAGCATTAAAAATAAATATGTATCCGATATTATAAGGCCACGAAAGTTCAATGCAAATTGCATTGCTCAACGCTATCGCTTGCAGCACAAAACGAATGTTTAATGGCCTTGGGGTTAGAACTACTGCCGGATCAGATAAAAAGCAATCCAAGCGTCTATTGACGTTATCAATATTTTAAAAGCGGAAAGTTCAAATATGCGGACGATGAATGGTTCTGACGTTTTCCTATAAATATAAATGGAGAGTATTAGCAACTCGCAACAAAACGATAACCGACGGAGCGCCCGTCCGATTGTAGTGATTCGAATATCGTTCCAATTGCATAACTGGCGAGATCAAACATTTTTATTTGTTTGTCCATTCAACCACACGACTGCAACTAATGAAGAGGAGTTTCGATTAAATTAATGCTGGTTTTATTTCCGCTTCGCTTTTGCCGTCAGATCT
Organism: Spicauda simplicius; assembly: GCA_949699795.1. Lineage (NCBI taxonomy): Eukaryota > Metazoa > Arthropoda > Insecta > Lepidoptera > Hesperiidae > Spicauda > Spicauda simplicius. The sequence goes on along the minus strand of OX453063.1, from coordinate 7,292,404 downwards.
TTTTTCACGTCGGTCTTACCATTCTCTCTGTTTCAGCCAATAACTGATAAACGTAGCTACTTCATTAATCCTGAACTCATACTGTTTCTATTTGCGCATTTATCTTCCCACTTGTTGTGCAGTCTGGTTTAACATTTCGAAATGTTTTAACGCGTTATTTTTGCGAGTTTATACACTTTATTACATTAAAACAAAAACCATTGAATGCTAGAATTAATTATTGGTTTACTCTACGTATAAATGTTTGGAAAATTATTTCACTTTTTCGTACGTACTACAATAATTTAATCCGGAATTTGAATGTGTTTAAATATTTATACTGATTGTGAAGCCATATATTTATGTTAAAAAGCTTCTCACGATATACGGTTCTTGAAGTTCTTTTTACATATATTTCACCCCAGTTACATGGATTGAAATATCAGCAAAGCAATTGAAAATTAATAATTCATTATAAGTACACGTCAAACATAAAGTAATAAATTCTGCGATAACATTCGTTTAAAATCATATATTTATTAGTTATAATTAACGTAACAATTAATTTAACTAGGTGGTAGAACCAGTGTAGTTCGCCCGGGGAAGTACCACCGCCACACCTATTTCTAGCATGAAGCAGTTCTTGCGTTTCGATGAAAGGGTGTGGTTGCCGGCACACATTTATATGAGACGACCACCTTAGTACTCGGAAATAGCAACGTATCGGTGATTAACTTCAGAACTTCATGTTTCATATGAAGTTGCTTACAGATGTTCGTGGACGGCAGTGACCACTTACCATCAGGTGGACTGCATGCTCGTTTACTACTTCAATCTTATAAAAAACGTCGTGCACTACCCAAGTAATTATAATATTGGTTCATCTATTCAGTTTCAGTTCACCTTAATAACAAATCATTAGATTCGGCCTAGTTACGAAATAAATTAGTTCGAGTCAAGCAAAAGCGGGAAATCAGCTTTCAAAACGCCGCAAAATTATGCAAAACAAAGTCTGAATAGTTACAAGACTTACAAGTGTTAATGGGTACTCGTAAGCCGGTATAAGTTGAAGGTAGGAAGTTTAATAAGCGGTAACCGCTGAACCTATTCGTGTTAAGATTCCAAGTCGAGTTAACGAGGTGTGCTCCAGCACGTTTAATAACTTTGTGTAATCACCAAAGCGTGCTTTATTGTCTTGTCTTGTGTATAAATGTTTTGTTAGTCAAGAGAATTTTGAATTGGCTGAATTATGTTGTAATACGTACAATATATATTAATGTAACTTTTGTAATGTTTTGTTTACATTAAAATGTTACATTACCATTTTATTAGATTGAATTTTACTGCCGGTTTACACCGTTTATGTTTTGCGCCAAGTTTTATGTATTTTAATATTATTTGTCTTTTTTCTTTGGTCTGACTTATATTAGATGCAATTGAATTAATTCTGATACTAATATCCTACAAAGGTATATACAAAATACATACCAAATAAAATATCTTCAGTAATAGTTGGCTGAATTTAGAATAATATATCCTCAAAGTTTTATATATACTATATTAAATATTTAAATAGAAATAAGGGATATCAAGAACTGTTTTCAGATATTATGGTGATCTTAATATATTTAACTAATTATTTATAAAAAAAATATGTGCATACGTCCTTTGTACTACAACTGTTGTATTTGTAGATACTTTTATCTTATGTTAATTGTTTGATAAGTAAATATATCGTATATAAAATTAAGTATCAAGCACCAGGTGATTTCAGTCTACAAATGTACATACGTGGTGAATCACGTATGACATTTGTACAATGTATTTTTTTTATCAAATCTATCAGGAAATAAGGGATGATTTTATTAACAGTGTCAACACATTCGTATATCGACAGCCGACACAGGCGTCGCATGAATCGCCCGTGACACATTGCAACCGGAAGTGCGCCATTTTGAAAACCGTTGACATATGTAGTTCGCGTGATTTTTACTTTCCGCATTTTTAACATCACTTACTCGTTCCACATAGAGTAGTGGAACGATAAGTGATTAAAAATGTCATACTCATTTAAAAAATTCAAAAGTATTCTAATCTATAAAAACGAGAATTAAAGACGCCTATAGTGTTATGGATATAGTCTTCTCATGTTCGCGCTTCCTATAGCTTCTCATATCGTACGCTATGAGACAAGTTCCTTATAACGCCATTCGCACATAAAATTCGGATAAGCGTGAGCTCGATTTATGATTTTGATTTCTATGTTGTTGAAACAACCGTAGAATTTCATGTCACGGTTTTGGCGCTCGTACAAAATGTAATAAAAACAACTTTAATACGTAATTTATTCCAAACCATAAACTTTTCTGTTGTAAATAAATAATTTTAAAATATTAGCGTGTGAACTTGTATAGGATACAACTTAAATGCGGTTAAATTAACATTTATATAACTCAAACATACTGTGATCAAGGCTGATTCATATTGTACTTATCTATTCTATTGTCCTAATAATTTAATATCAAACTAATCAAAAAGTTTCGATATTAATACTACATATAATGTATAACCCCATTTCAAAATCATAATGAAACGTTCACTGAAATATGATCCAATCAGTATTCCTTTATCTATTTTGTATTACTTTGTAGGTGGTATTACGCTGACAAGTGTAGTTTTACTCATTTGCTCGTAAAGTAAATAAGACTATATTTCTAATATCTAAATAAAATCTTACTAAAACCTAATCACAATGTAATTTTATTTTCCGCATTTTGAGGATTCCGTCGTTCACGAAATTCGTTTGGCGATTTTCCGTGAATTGTACAAATGAACAAAGGATATAATAAAGAAAATCGAACCGAATCGATGATTAGATCGCGTTATGGCATTTACAGATCTCATTAAGCACAAGTGCCTCCCCTCGCCGCTCAATTTCGTCCCCGCATTCGAATGATTCAATCGCAAAGCCGTGATATAGAATTAAAATTCCTGTTGGATCTTTTGTTCGTTTCCACGGAACGACATCGATCGAATAACGGTACTGTGAGAATCGAACAGTCGTTAATGAAACTTCCCTCGCGCAATTAGGTAACCGTCTTGGTTTTATTAAATTTAATCAAGAACTTGTGTAATATTACACAGATTGGGCCAATCGAGCCGTGTACAAGTTTCGATAACGCTGTAGTTGGGAACTAATTTCGGAAATAAGCGGAGTTATCTGGTTCGATGTGATCGCCTTGAAAAGAATTAGTGTTTCCAATGAATTATCTAGATACGCTTATTTAGTGAGAAACACGTTTCGTATGTTTTTCGGCTTCCTCATAAACGTTAAATCATTTAGAGTGGATACTGGTAGTCTAAAATGGATTTCTGTATTATAAAATCTTTAAATAAAAACATAATTGAAAAAAATACCCTGACCCAAAATAAATCGCCGAAAGAAAATCGAATCTACGACCTTCTATATAGTATAAGCGCTTGCTAATCATAAAAAATGACTTTACTATGTATAGGCTTCCTGGGGCTGTCCCTGTAGTTCCGGGACCAGAATAGGACTACGGTACCCTCTGCCTGTCGTAAGAGGCGACTAAAAGAGGCTTCCGGGGTTGCGGGCGGGAAGAGTGGGAGCTCGACCCGTCCGGCCAAGCGACCCCGGGAAGGACGGTGGCATGTGTGGTTGCATGCTGCCGTAAAAACCAGTAGGTGCGGTGAGCAGTTCACGCCCACCAGGGAAGAGCCCGAAGGGGCACACGCTGAGGACACCGGCGGCGGTCAATCGGAGTTCCCGGAGTCCTCTTCGCAGCGTCGAGGTCGGCCACCGGGGGGGTTTTAGTGCGGTAAGAATCCCACATAACCCGCGTCGCTCCCACGACGTCGGGTACTTTTTGAAAGTTTCCCCCTCGAAAACGAAAAAAAAAAAAGGCTTCCTGGGGCATTTACAATTTGTTAATTAGGATATTTTTACTCATACTACCACTTAAACAAATTACAATGCTCGGGTAATACATAAATCATAATACTTCCTGAAAATATATTTTATTATCTGTTTATAATGTCATTTTGCGCAGCATTAACAAAACCCCAATAACGAAAATCTCATTTAGCGAAACAGTTAAGTATATCAGGTTTGCGGTTTCCTTTTGAATCCCTTAAATCCGCTTTATATTGAAATGTTACATATTTGGGTCAAAATGTAGAGCTATACAATGTTAGTACATATGTAGCGCGCGTTATCGGCAGTGATAAGCCGGGCCGGAACCTCGCCGTCGTCCGCCCAACGCCGCCGGCTGTATCTGCTACATTACTGTTGCGTCGCTGCAAAATCATTTTCATTTCACACTTCACATTCCAGCAATTCGAACGTAAAATAATGTAAAGGTACTATCACACCCATTTGTGGGTAATAAGCTGTGTTAATCGCTGTTGTGTAACGGTTTTTAGAGCAGTAAGAGACAATCAAAACGAGGCATATATAATTGCATAAGTTGATAAAAATACTATGCAACAAATTTACCGCGGCAGTCCTATGAGGTATTACTATTATTCTTCTGTATTAGCTATATTTTTGTCTAACCTCAAGTAGAATACCTCCTATATAATTGTGAAATAAGATATACATTGGTGTCAGTTGCCACTTACCGATTCATCAACTCCATGCGTATTGGCTACTTTTATATCATAAAAAAAAATCCAAATTAACATCTATGTCTCGATCACAAAGTTACATACATACAAAGTATTTAAAGCAAACGTAGATCAACTAAGCCAAGAATCGAATTCGTGTTCTTTTAAAAATACAGGAGTTATTTCAAACTGTATCCGCTAGCCAAACAAAGATTCTGAAACTTCCCCTGCCATTGTGTAAGGCACGTGAAAACCAGAGCGCAGTTTCGAAACAAGTATTGCACAATTTTAAACAAAGGTATAGACGGGACCGCGCGGCATTACCATAAACCGTAGGTCGGTAGAACCGCGAAATTGCTTTTTTGAACTCACAATGTTACCACTATTAGGAGTTAAGAAAAAGTTGAATAAAGGTGGCTAACAGAACGTCGCTGTTCTGGCATAATCACATTGAGCTCAAGTTAGGCTAGATGCAGTATAACTATGCTTGAACTTCGCACCCCAAACGGAAGATTAGAAGTGTTCGTGTAACTTTGTTCATGTGCTTTTTAGCAATTCCACTGCACTATCGAACTTAAACAGGATGCAACGGGCCCTTTTGCTTTGTACTTTATTCTTTGAACTGCGGTCAAAAGTAGGAAAGATTCTCTTAACGACTGTTCGCTAAACTTTTGTTCTTCAAATGCATTTTCAAATGGCTTTGGTTTCCATTAGCATACAGAAATTATTATCATATTTGTGCCCCTTATCTTTTGGAGTTTCTTAAGCTACGTTAGCGCCTTAAGCAACCTTAAGCTTATTTTTTGTTTATACACCGTGCGATCTTTAAGTTAACTTCCTAAACATAACTTACCATCTTTAAAATATTTTTTTTTCGAGTATATTTATTTCTGGAGTCAAAATCAAATACATTGTTGATATCATGGTTAAATAAAATGAAAAAGGTATGTAATATTAGTAGTTTGATGCAACGAAACAAGATTTCTTGTTGTTTTCAATATAAAACTGCAAAATAGCAGTCTATGGAAATAACCTTTTCACTTTATGCCTACATTCAATGTATTTTAGTGTAGCAAAAGGCATTTACGAGCTAGGTTAAAACGGATTACGCATAAACTGTAGAACATGGTTCCGCTTACCTATCGAGGCGTGCGTGAACATATTTTATCTGTTTCCGGGGTACCGGCCACCAGCAATTATCACAGGCGTGCTCCATGGTCATAACAAAGACTCTCGACCCCTTTAAAGACTTATAGATCTGATAAAAATCCCTTTCATTAATACAAACCGTGTGATTAAACCCAACATAAATCACAGAGCTTACCATCAATGGTTTTCCGGTAATTCACTACACTGTATCCATTACGCTGCTCTAAATTTATCACTTGTACTTTTCAAGGAAATGATGGTCTTAACAAATGTTATTTAAAAAACTGCTTTTTTCATTTTTGTGTAGTTATTCCACGAATTGTCGGCAAATATTATAAGGGCTCGTAGTATGAAAGTTGGAGTGAGTTACGTGTCCATTATACCATCCATCCATCCATCAGCCTTTTGTTGTACACTGCTGAACATAGGCCTCCTTTAAATGGCGCCAGTCCAACCGGTCATGTGCCCTTTAAATCCAACGGTTTCCCGCTGTCTTCTTGAGGTCATCAATCCACTTGGTAGGGGGGCGACCTGTACTCCTTTTGCCTAAACGTAATATATATTTATATATTATATATAAATATATTCTTCCCTTATACCATGGTATAATAATTTAACTTTTGTAAACATTCAAATTGTTTTCATAATTATCCCGAAAATCTAGATACTGAATATCCACTATGAAATATTATCCACCTCTTCATCAAAATCCCATCGTAGCCAAATTAGAATTATAACAAAACAAAGTATAATATTCCTTTATTAATTCAGAGAGATATGTGATTTTTCGCCAAGAAAACCTCTCCCTTCGTTTCGTTTGAGAAATTTTAACAATTTAGTATTATAATAGGTCAGAAAATATCTATTACCTTCGAGTTCATTAGTGTTGAAAGACGACCCGGCCTGGTCTTGCAATTAAGAGGAAATCATTATTTATATAAATATTGGGTACACCAATATCTGTGCATGTAATATTTAGTGAAGTCGTTTATATTAAGTGGACTATTACCGTAATTGCTTTACGGCATGGCTGGTAATAATTGAGTCGAGATCGTCATTATGGCTCTTTAGGGAGACGTAATGATCTTAAATTTGTACATAACCTAATTTTCTATTTATTTAATACCATTTTGTATTACCGTATCGTATTTAAATTTTGTTGATCAATGACCGACATTGAAAAAAAGTTAACGAGTTACAATTTGTTGTAATAAGTATTGTGAATAAGAATAAATTGTATAGGGACTAGCTTACGACAGGCTTAGCTGATATTATTATCGTTTCTACAATAGAAGAAGCTTCTATTGTAATAGGTTCAGTGCAACAGAGTAACTGAATATTTATTCAAATGTCACAAAAAACGGTTGTTTTTAAAAAATATACATGTAGTATTTTTGATGAAAGGGACTTATTATATTCTTGTGTCCTCAATATAAAGTTAACAGATAACATTTTCAGATTTCAGTTTGGATCAATCGCTCCTTTGAACGTGACACGTATACCTAAGATTTTCAATAAATTGTGATATTAAATCAGTCTATACATATTCCTTTATGTTTCAAACTTTCTTTTTTGTACAACAAGATTATTTTTATCTCGGCAATTTTTTCCGGTATTTTATAACGAGTAATCGATGTCACTATCACGTAGTACACGCTTTTAACGGTAACATTTTGTTAAAAAACTTTTAACATAGATTGAATATTTGTCAATGTCGACAATTTCCGACAAAACGTGTTCAAACGTGGAGTACTCGTACATTTTGTACACTTTCACACTTAATCGAATTTACGTTTGAATTAACTAAACTGACGGGCTTATAAACTACATTATAGTAATGGATTTCACCCAAACAAAGTTTAAAATGAGGTTGCTTTTAAACTCATGACAATAAACATATAGGACTCATACATACTGGTAGGAATTAATAGTACACAATCACTGTTGACTTACCAGTATCTTAATCTTAATCATTAGTTAGGGAGTCACTGTTTTAATCAACGTCAGTATTTGTTAAGATTACCTAGTTTATATTACGTAAAAATATAGATACCTCTTCGTTTTTATGAAATCAGAGTAAATCATGTGTAAGCTGATAGAATAAAATAAATTAAAGATCAAATTCAATTAAAAACAAAGCATAAATACTTTAAAAATATAAATGCCCTACATAATATTGTACTACCTTAAAATAAAAGCATGAAAAAAATCCTTTTGTTGTGGAATGGTATGTCATGAAAGGATTTTTGAACATTTTTGATAACTTGTCTCATTATATCCGCATCGCCTGCCGCCGTAACTTTGAAGGACCGAAGCTTTTCCGTAGAACCCAGTTTTCAAGACAAATTGTTGTGCACATGTTGTTGGGACCTTTATAATAACACTACAAAGTTTTACTAAAATCTATGCCACAATGGATTCATACGAATAATTCAATTGTTCTGCAATAGATGATCTTGTTTCAAAAAAAAAAAAAAAACGTACAATATTATTTTATAAATTACTAACTTATTCACACAACTCCGTTCGTTTCGATCATATTTACCACTGTAAGGAGTATGTTTATTTAGGTCATAAATTATCCGTGTGCCAAATTTTGCTAGTAGGTATTTTTCGCGTGAAATAGAAACAAATATACATACATCCTCTGAAAATATTCTTTTATAATTTTAATAAGATTTATATCTTCTTAAAGATACTATTTAATCCTCAGCATTTGTATTAAGTTTTCGTCAAAATAGCTTTGATTCAATATGAAAATACATATACATAAACATATCATCAAACAAAGAAAAGGAATTGTATGCTGTAGTACCGAATAAAAAGCACATAACGATAAAAAATCACATTTTCGTCATAGAATACCACAACTATGAGATCACAGACTTATTACAATTTTTATCACGTATAGAGACACTGGCTTGTTTAATAGTAAAGGATAAGATATTCTGAAAATGAGGCTTATCCTCCGAAACAGCAGCTATAATCCAAATAGCAAAACCTCGATCTACATTATGAAGATAAGAATATTTACACAGCGTATAAGCGGCGAACAAATTGTTTGCGCTGTTTCTCTCTTTACTTGCGGTGCGGAGTTTAAGTTCTATACTACTTTAATAGTTGCTATTACATCTTCTTCTTGAGTTTAAAATACTTATGAAGAGAAAGGCTGCTTGTTAAATTTACTGTTATCACGAAATGTTAAGCTCACTAGTAAATATTTATGTAGAAATATGTACTTCTGAATACGCCCTTATCGTACTGACTTACATTAGAGCATCGTGGTCGAGTATGCTCAAAGCTTAAACTATTGCCTAGCAGTGGGACTTAAAAATGGTTTGAAGTGAAGGATAATTTATTATTTATTGGATTATCATCATAATTCAAATTTCTGTAAGCAAGTTCTAAAAACGAAATAGATGATCTGTCTGAAGTCAATCAAACATGTTCGCCTCGTACCAAAGTGAATCAGCACCCACTCTCGTCTTTGAAACACAAGAACTGCTTTATACTAGAAAAAGGTGTGACGTTGGTGCTTTTAGGTAAGAATTTACGATCTTACAGAGAGATTTTAGGATAAAAACAATTTCAATATTTTACTATGACTAGCTCTACGTAGCGTTCGTAAATTGTAGCCAAAAAGCCTTAACATATATATTTTCGTGTGTACTTAATAATACTTTAAAATAGAAAGCGACTTCAAAGCATGATAAAGATATTTATTCTGTACATAAATTGTTTGCTCTACCTACCTGGGACCCAAGTTTCATAACACTACGTAGCCTCCGGCGCGACGACAATTTGTACCTCACGGCTGAGGATTTGCTGACGAGCGCGTAAACATGTTCCCGCTATGACAGGCTGGTAAACGTCTTAACTTCGAAACTTATTGAAATATGCCCATAAATATGCTAAGTAGGACTATTATATTTTTGTTTCCGTTTAGAAATAATGACTATATATACCTACCGTATACCGTGACGTAACGATTATTCGCATTTGCAGTCGCGAATATTTACATGTTTTTAGATACTTGCATTCGCAAGAATTGTGCGAATGTTTTCTGACGGTGGTAGAACCAATATAGTTCGACCGGGGAAGTTCCACCACCACACCTATTTCTAGCGTGAAGCATTTCTTGCGTTTCGATGGAAGGGTATGGTTGCCGGCACACTTTCACATAAGGCGATCATCATAGTCCTCAGGAGTAGCAACGCATCTGTGACTGACTTCAGATTCAATCAATTAAAACAAATCATTAATGTTATTTTTTCATTTAACACAGCATAAACAACATTTTTTGTCCTAAAAAATATATCATTATGTTGCAACTGTTTTTATTTTATTTTACCAGCGATGTATACATTTTAATAGAGGCAATTGAATTGAAATGTTATCTTATGAATTTTCGTTAGACTCTTTCAGCTACCAAAACGTACTATACACATAATATATCAACAGTGTTAGTTATTACAGTACATCTAAATATGTCGCGACTGAAATTAAGTTCGTAAAGCCAATATTGGTATAGCGGCTTTACATATATCGTCAAGATACCAACGAATATTTCATTCCGTACCGCGCCACATGCTGCCAGCAATATCAAAGTTTTGATCCAGTCGTACATCTTGTGTTGCATGCCAATGACCGAGTGACGTCAGGGAACTCAATGCGTTCTATTTTTAACGGAATATGTTGACGTCACAATTTCTGGATAGTGTAAAGGTGATGCTAAAATCCAAACGTGAACAAATTGTGTTGCCGAGTTTCGTCTGTTCGAGTTGACAAACGCAAGACGAAACTTTGCAACTCGTAAACATGTTTCGACGTCGCGTCATGTTTGCCGCTGTGTTTACATCATTTCGGTGTTTGCGTTATTAAATAGCATGCGATGTCTTGTTGTTTGTACGGAAGGATTTCCACACAAGAGCAATGGAATAAAAATAACAAAGCATATTGTTGCCATTGAGTTCGATCGTGCACTCTCCAATATTTACGCTTACTTTTCACGAATTTCCAACAGTTTCATCAAATTTTACTCGTTTATTTGACCATCATTAAGCTTCTGCATTCGTTTCACTAATAAAAATGATTCGCAGTAAAGTTAGCATCGGTATTGTGATATTTGATGTTTAATCTCCCACTTACAACTATAGTATTTATTAAAATGTTTTTCTATAGATGTAGTCTACTTGTATCTATATTATACAAGTTTACTAAATATAATCTGATAACATAATCCACTTTTTGCTTCTATTGCGCTAGACAATTGTAAATTCGCGTAACCCAGTAGCCAATCCAAAAAAGGCAATTCAGTCTGCGAAATAGAACAATGAATACCTATAATTCGTACACATTCTCTTGATTACACTTTCATTCCACCCTTTACCCGTCGATTTAGCGAATAGAGTAAATTTACAGAGAATCGTTCAAACGAGAGAATGCTCACTCACCTACAAGTTGGATTGTAGGTAACGTTCGCAAGTTTTTGCCCTGTTTGTTTCTCCCGAGAGGGGATCTGTTGGATGCGAGCAGCTGCGTGCGTTCGAGCGGCCATATATCTCATCTCATGAAATATTTCGTCTTGTGATTTATTCTCATATTAGCATTTAAAGAAAATATTAACGGATTTGAACTTTTCTCTGAGGAGCTCTTGAATTAAATAGAGATAGAGCGCTGTTATTACTTTTCATATTGAATAATGATATTCTGGATGTTTATTAAGTTTTCTTTTATTATTTCTTCATTTTGAATTATGCTTGAGATAGTCGATTTTAATTGTTATAAACCCAAATGAGAAACTGAGAAGTTATGTATCTAATATCATGTGACCATATTAATCCACGATATTCAAAATCAGCGCTCCTCTTAGGGACTAGATGAAATGACTTATATGACTTATAATAACTATTCGTCTTAAATGCTTCAAATGGGAACATAACCAAGCAAATAACCTATTTTTATGGAATTCATATTACTGTCACAATCAAAGCATACTTTAATAAACAAATGTTACTTATTAATTTTATCCGCATCATCATACCAATGACATTGACGTTATAAGTATAACTAAGGATTTAAAACTAATTACAATCATCTCTTATAAACGGAATCAAATAAAATTTTAGACCTTCACAGAAACAGTTTTGCCAAATATACGGAATATTGAACGAAACATCGTCGCGTCGAATTTCATACGAATACGACGATGAAATAAAATCGCATCAAGTCAATGAGTCGAAAGGTTCCGCTTATTGAGCTTGAACCACGGAACGACGTCTAAACCTATTTTGCGATCTGTATTTGTATTCAGTATACCGCTGATCTAAACATTTAGAAAAGTTACTGATTTATTTCTTACAATTTTGACGCGGAATGCAAGTTTTGCATGGGCATTAAAATCTCGTGTATGAAATAAACAAATACATAAAACAATTCAATTCAAGACATCCAAATCGATAAAGTATATCGAAATTACCTTGAGTGGGCTATTCTTTTATATAACTGATTATCATCTGCGTTGAATTAATGTCATTAACACATACTCTTCGAATTTATATATTTTTATAAATTTAGAGGAGCATTTAAATATATTAATTCGACCGTGGACCTGGAGTCCACCAATTATATTAAATGGTACTTACCACCCATAACCAGCTTTATACAGCACACGGTTTCTATCTAAAATTAATCACAGATGCGTTGCTACTCCCGAAGACATATCAACCACACCCTTCCATTCAAACGCTAGAATTGCTTCACGTTAATGACGACACAGTAAAATGGCGACACGGTCAAATCATATACGTTCTACCACAATCATAATTGCTATTAAACATATAATCTTAAGGAATAAAGAACTATTTTGTAGTATCAGGCAGAACAATATATAGTCAGTTCAAGGAGATAGATAATATATTTCGCATTGGATGTGGTGCCGTGGCTCGGAGTGACGTTGCACTCCCCCGACGCTCGGTGGTGGCGTCTAATGAAGCCCCCGGTGGCCGACTACAAAGGCACTCTTACGCTCCGTCTTGTCACTACAAACACGAATGTTTTAAGAATACACTCCATTCTATTTTAAATAAAATAAATTGTACGGCTTACCGCGTTTACCTTCTCTCGTGAGCAAACGACATACATTTACTAATGTAAACATTTTATTGTGGATAATATGAGATAATATGATTATTTAACAACAAGGAAAAATATTTAAGAGATCTCTTGCAAATGTATTTTGAGTATTAAGAAAGAATTATTCTAAAACCATGATACTTACTGAAATAAATATAAAAAATAATGTAAAAAAAACATCTATGGACATTTGAGCATTGTGGAGCATGCTCAATGCTTGCAGATGTTGTCATAACCGACAACATCTGTGACCAGCCGTGGCATATTTTTTTTTATCTGATTGAAGTAGCAAACGAGCATGCAGTCCACCTGATGGTAAGTGGTCACTGCCGCCCAAAGACATCTGTGAGCAACTTCAAACATAACATGGGTTCTAACTGAAGTCAATCACAGATGCGTTGCTGCTCTTGAGCACTATGATGGTCGCCTCATACAAAAGTGTGCCGGCAAACCACACCCTTCCATCGAAACGCAAGAAATGCTTCACTCTGGAAATAGGTGTGGCGGTGGTACTTCCCCGGTCGACCTACACTGGTTCTAGCACCTGTAAAATATAAAGGGAAGCCAATTAAAATAACGAATAACTATCTAATTACCATAATTAGTGATTATAATACAATGAAGTTACTATAAAGGAACCTTAAACAATACATTGTAAATGCAGACTGGAGGAAAGTTCGAAAATACACATTTTAGTGCGCTGTAGTTAACTTTTAATATTTAGATAGTATTTCTTGCTAAGTAAACTGCTTCAACCTCAACTTTTATTGTAAATACTTTGCCACTAATGAGTGCCAAGTCTCTGTGCATAATGAGAGCTTAAAGTTGTGTTATAAACTTTGAACTTTTATTCCGTATTAAAACTGAGTATTTCGGAATGTTTCGAAGTATTTTTAGCGCGAAGTTCCTTCCATTGCAGTAATGCAAGCCTTTGTCGTGTTCTTTAAAAGTAATAACGGGCATATATTATGTGTATGATTAGTAATCATACTATCATACTAATATTATAAAGGCGAAAGTTTGTGAGTGTGTATGTTTGTTACTTCTTCACGTCTAAACGGCTGGAGCGATTTTCTTAAAATTTTGTAGGGAGTTAGCTGACACTCTGGATTAACATATAGGCTACTTTTTACTGAGGGAAAATATTTTATTCCCACGGGACAATCGATGCATCGATTTTTTTAACGCGGGCGAAGCTGCGGGGTTTATCTAATAGAGGATAATTTAAATACAAGTTTCTCAAATACTTCTTAATACCATACACTACAATGGTAAATAAATAGCATAAACTTAAATAGTATAAACATTTGAATATAATGAACTTGAAACTTAGTTATAGTTATATTTATTCTTGTTGTTATATGCGTAATATAATCATATATAATATATTACTTGAAACTTATGATATTTCTCTTAAATGTTGATTGAGATGGCTCTACATTGAAGGGATATTGCAATTGTGGTATTTTTGCATTGACGATATGTACTAAATAATTTCAATAAGAATATAAAGCCTATCAAAATATATTTTCATGTAAATCATGTAAATAGACGCTACTTTTTACTATTAATGTTAAAAAATGAGTTAATTTTCTTAAATATAAAGACATTCAAAACATTTAAACGTATGACACAATTTTGTGTTCATTACCTCTTTTTGTTCTAATATTAATATATTCTCTTTGCTTTATGGTGTTTTGATATTAGAATAATTTAATATCGTGTATGCATGATTACAAAATGTCACACCATAAAGTATTCACGACGATAAATGTCGGGAAAATATAATTTTACACTGCCGACCGCAGTCAATAGAAGAACGTAGCTAGCAATCAAACTGAATTTCAAACGTCGCGTTGCATTTATTATTACCGACCGTAACATATGACATGTGACTGGGGGAAATTTTCTTTATTCCACTTTGAAATTTTTACGTAAATAAAGCAACATTTCCTCGGCTATTATGCGGTGTGGCGTCTCATACAACTTATTACATATTATACAAATGTGTGCGTGTCCACGCATAGAAGGGAGCTAACAACGGGCCGTAAAATTGCAAGGCAGCTTACAGTTTTTAGGCTTGCATCTTTCGAGACGCGTCATTATGGACGCTAGACTCCCCGGTGAGAGCTCGAGGGTGAGATAAGGGTACATTCATAACCCGGCCCGTCTCGTACATACCGCAAAAAGTATTTTTTTGCACCGAGTTTGAGCACAACAGACACGAGGCACGTACTCCCCATTCACATATTTATTATTCTACATCGTTCAAAAGGCTTATTTTACGAAAGTGTTGAAGCCGATTTATAATATGTATATAGATTTGTAGATATATTTTATTTATGCTCTTCGTATCGCAGAGCAACAGTTGTACTGTTATTGAATCTGATACATTATGGACGCGTGACTGATGGGCTATCCTTTAGTTTCTTCGTGAGATATTGTTTCAGTTTCTATTTATTTTTCGTTCACTCATACTAGTACACAAGTGTAAAAGAATAGACTTTACCATACATTTATACTGTAATCAAATAAGCATAGTTATTTGGATTATTTCTACTGCAAAGTACCTTTCGTCGTCAACCCATTACTGTCAAACTGCTGGGCACGGGTCTTCTCTCGGAATGAGAGAGCTTAGGCCATAGTCCACCGCGCTGGCCAAGTGCGAATTGGTGGACTTCACACACCTCCGAGAACTTTTTTTTAAAGAACTCTCGGGTATATAGGTTTCCTCACGATGTTTTCCTTCACCGAAAAGCAGTGATAATTAAAGTACAATAGGCACATAAATCAGTGGTGCGTGCCTGGGTTTGAACCTCGGACCTCCCAATCGAGAGGGCAAGTTTTAACCATTAGGCTATCACTGCTCTTACTTTGCCTGCAAAGTACCTTTACCGTGTTATAAGTACTTGATTTTGAAGAAAATCAGCAAGATTTATCGGTTTATATTTTAACATACTACGATATTAAATATTTATACTATCTAAATCAAAAATCTAAAAATAATAGCTCATTCATGAATTGTGAGGATAATAACTTATCTCTTCCACGTGTCAATTTCTGATAAAATATCAGAAAAAACGTAGAGATATCTCTAGGACGGCCATTTTCTAAACGGGCCGCTATCAGTGTCATGGAAAAGGGAATTAAGACGAAGATTAACTGTCTTGATATTCGTCATCCCGGATTTTCAAGATCCCTCCTGGTTTTTATATTCTGTAATACACCTTCCGGGTTAAGAATTAAAATAAAGGTATCATTTTCGTAATCTAATTTATTAGTAAGCTTTTAGTGTTTATTGTTGAATAATATGTTTTTTTTTTTAGTTTTTATTAAAAATCTGCACTGGACCAGCGTGTCCCAATCTTTTTATATGTCTTACCCTAATGATGGGATCTACACGACATCATTTTGCTTCTAATCTCACATTAAATAATAATTTTATTCTTACAAGTTTTAAATAATTACTATTAGTAACAGATAACATTGTTCCAAAAAAGATTCACAAAAACCTTTAATTCTACTCATTTAACATTTACCTAAAATTCTAAAATCGCAGACAATTTCAATAATTGTTTTCAAATTGCTATACCATTTGTACAAGTTAATTGGAAACTTGATACGTTCTGTTGTTGCATTTTGTACTCATTTGTATAGCTCCCAAAATAATATGATGTTACGTACAAATATTTGGTCTAATATGTTAACATGCTATTCGCCTGAGTTTAAATGGTCATTATGGCCTAGTTTGACCGTTGGAAACCAGAATTTAGTTACTAACTAGCTGTGCCCGCGACTTCGTCCGCGTGGAATAGTTATTATGGACATAATTTATTTTTGCAAACAACCTCCTCAGCTTTAAGCTTTATAAATTATAGCTGTTTCCAACGACTTTGTCCGTTTCATTTTCTATTATTATTTTAGACAATTTAGTTTTGAATAGAACATAGCTAACTCATATAGCTCATATATAAAAAAAATAATTGTGAAATTATTAGAACCTAAAAAAAATATCCTTAAAACAAAATCAAATAGTATTTAAAAAGTATTATTACACGACGATAAAACGACGCAAGATCTCTAAGATCTAAAATGTTCATTGAAATTAAGTGATGTCAAAGACAATTTTGTTCACAATTAAATACTCTTAATCAACAACACATTTATTTGGACAAAGGTTAATATTATTACGTTGATACAACTCTTAACTAATTTCGACCGAATTTGATTACCATGAAAACGGTTCTAGTGAGTTAATCTTAAAAGATAGACATATACTGTCGCGGACATTTTTTTAGATCATTTCAAGAGAAATAATTATTTCATACATATATTTTTGGTATCTTGTACCGTTTTCGCAGCGCACGCAACGGAACCCCTCAAGGATGAATAATTTGCCCCGATTTTTCCATTATTTCTTCGCTCCTAATAGTTGCAGCGTGATGTTATATAGCCTAAAGCCTTCCTCGATAAATGGTCTATTCAATACAAAAAGATTTTTTAAATTCGAACCAGTAGTTCCTGAGATTAGCGCGTTCAAACAAACAAACAAACTCTTCAGCTTTATATATTAGTATAGATATCGGGATATACTTTTTCAACCAACTCCTCCACATTTAAACGAAGACGTATCGATATAAAGATTGATTTTGACTTTTCCGGGTAACAAAGCACTATTATCTACTTATAGTAAATCATTAGAAAATTGGAATATCACTGAACAGTGACATATATTCTAAGTTCATATTTTGTTTCATGTGGTCAAAGATAAGATCTTTTAAGAGGTGCATCGGGCTATTTGTGCGCGTAAATTGTTCTTTGTAAAGCAGAAGACAGAATCAAAACACTTTTACAATTCATACGAACAGGGCGCACCCGCTTGCAGGGCGCTGCCGCACCCTGCTCGCTTATTTTTTATGTTTTCTTTTATGTTCCAACCTAACCTAACCCATCCTGTTTAAAAAGCTACAGCTAAATCCAACTCTTAATAATAACATGACAATACTCCTGCATTTTCAGGATTTAGGTATTCAACGTGACACTTTTTATCATAATGTTCTCTCAGGAACGGGTCGTAATGTATTGTAATCAATAAGTACCAAACTCATACGGCTTAAGTAGGTTGTGTACTTAGATTATCAGGGTTGATGAATTGAAGTTTAATTTATTAATCACATTTCAGTTTAATGAGCTCTCATTAAACTCTAATATATACTAAAAACAACCGTAAGCATTATGTGACTACCTTTTATAATTTAGGCTTGCACTATCCCGCATCATCAGGGAGGAGTTGAAGTTAAAAAAATATCCCGTGTCTTTGCTTAGTATTCTTATTACTTATACGTAAGCACTTGCGAGCCAACTTCTATAGCTTGGGCTTGCAGTACCCTGCATCATCCGAGCTGAGGAGCTTAAGGTCGAAATTGTCATCATGTGTCCTTGCTTAGTAATTATATTACATACCCGAAAGCATTAAATGGCCAACTCCTATGGCTTAGGCTTGAAGCACCCCTGTATCATCAGGGTTGAGGAGATGATGGTCAAAATTTTCATCTTGTGTCTTTGCTTAGTAATTATATTACATACCCGAAAGCATTAAATAGCCAACTCCTATGGCTTAGGTTAGCAGTACCCTGCATCATCAGGCTTGAGGAGTTGAAGATCGAAATTTTCATCTTTTGTCTTTGCTTGGTAATTATATTACATACCCGAAAGCACTAAATAGCTAACTTCTATGGCTTAGGCTTGAAGCACCCCTGCATCATCAGGGTTGAGGAGTTAAAGGTCAAAATTGTCATCATTTGTCTTTGCTTAATAATTATAATAAATACCTGAAAGCACCAAATGCCCATCTCATATAGTTTAGGCTAGCAGTATCCTGCATCATCAGGGGTGAGGAGTTGAAGGTTGAAATTTTCATTTTGTGTCTTTGCTTAGTAATCATATTACATACCCGAAAGCATTAAATGGCCATCTCCTATGGCTTCTATGGCTTAGGCTTGAAGTAACCCTTCATCATCAGGGTTGAGGAGTTGAAGGTCAAAATTTTTACCGTGTATCTTTGCTTGGTATTTTTATTACATAACCGTAAGTACCAAATAGCCAACTCTTACGTTTTAGTCTTGAAATACCCTTACATCATCAGGGTTGAGGAGTTGAAGATCAAATTTTTGTCCCACGAATTTGTTTAGCAATCTTATTATATATCCATAAAAACAAATTGACTTACTTCTACGGTTCAGGCTAGCAGTACCCCTGCATCATCAGGATTGAAGAGTTGAAGGTCAATTTTTTTAGGAAATATCTGCTTAGTAATCTCATTCTACATTCAACCCAATTGGACTTCTACAGCTTAGGTTTGGCCGAGTATCGCTAATTTCGTTAATTTGCTTCAAGGAAATGGATCCTATGATCAGAACTGTATCAAACTCATCAGAGTACCCTTGAAGTACATTCTTTCAAATAAAAGAAAAATCATCAAAATCGGTTGGCGGGAAATTGAGTTATTCATCTATTTATCGCGCACATCGTTAATGCAAATATCAGACTTATGCGCTTTTCTTATGGATGTCACTGTCAAAAGTGAACTAAAAATAAATGGGACCCCATGACACGCACTACCTTTCAAATGAAAAAAAAAAATCATCCAAATCCGTTCACCCAGTCCGGAGAAATCCAGTAACAAATATAAAATTAAAAAAGAAAAAATACAGACGAATTGATTGAATTGAATTGATCCTCCTTTTTGGAAGTCGGTTTAAAACTATGTTTTAACATAAAAATCAAAGCGAAATACTATTATTATTACTAATATTATTGAGGTGGCCTCAAAATTGACTGACTTTCATACAAACTTACATCTCCTATTTGGGTTAAATTGGGGGGGGGATGAGAAAATTCATTCTTAACTGACGTCTACGTCATAAAAGGAACCCCTAGTAAAAATCATATTCGTATCTTTAGCAGTTTAGGCTCTACGATGTTTATTCAATAGATGAGTGAGAGAGCATCCGTTCGTTTTTATAATAGTATATATAGATATAGAGATATAGATTTGTATAGTATCAAATAACATAGGTACACACATAACCAATAAAAAATACATAACAAAGGAATACATTTTACAGACCATAACATGTTTAGTTTCAACCAATTAAACTATGCAGTTACATATCTTGTTAACACTTATCGAACACAGAATAAACACTGCGTAGTTTTAAACTGATATAACTTTTTTATTTATAAATCGATTTACATAAAATAAACACTAAATGTTAAGTGAAGTTTCCCACAACACATCGGTGAAAATTATATTCAAATTGGATAAGCCGTTTCTGAGATTAGCGTTTTCAAACACACAGACAAACAGACAAACAGACAAACAGACAAACAGACAAACAGACAAACAGACAAACAGATAAACAGACAAACAGACAAACAGAAAAGATTTCTAAAAACCTTTATTTTGGGTTCTATATCGTATTAAAGACCTCTAGAAATGGTTTTCACCTAAATTTATTCCATGTACAGACAGCGACCTCTTACAGATTTATTATAGTATAGAAGAAGATAGAAGAAGATAGAAGATGACATATTGGTTTATATATCGATAAACATAATTTCACATAGTAAGGAACTTAATTCTTCGATTAGTTTGCAAAATGACGTTTGGTAAATGACGACTCACGTGGCGGTGAGGTTTGGTAACCTCACCGCCGGACTGACACCCAGTTGGATCCGTGTTCAATTCCCGGCCAGACAGGTATTTGAATGATGAGTTTAGATTTTTGTTCTGGGTCTGGGTGTTTGTGTATTCGTCTTTGTATGTGTCCATGGCACCCATGACACAGGAGAAAATCCTACTGTGGGGCTATGAGTGTAGAAAGCGTTTAAAGTTTTGTATGAAGTCTATCTAATATATTTTTCAATTACGTATAGACATATTAAACTCAGACACGAGTTGTCATTTACCAAACAGCTGTATATGTCACATCATAGTATTATAGTATCATATCCAATGGCGACCATGAAACGGATTAAACTGATATGTCCTTGTTGTCGAAGACGTGATAGCGTATCAATCCGAACTCGGTCATTATCGTAAATGTTAATGTCCACGACAATTACTGGGCGCATCGAGCTTCATCGAGAGCCAGCCTCCGAAATTGAACATTCCCAATCTATAGTCTCCCGAACGATTTGTCCCTCTATAAACTCCTTCCGATCGGCCGGCTTTAATTAAAATAGTTTCACGGGAAAAATTGTATAAGGGAGTAACCGCATTTGTTCGTGAGTCGTGACCTCCACGATTTTTGGGTGAAAATTAGACCCAACTTAATCAAGGCTTAATGGAAAGCGTAAATTTAAGATCGCTGAAGTTCTTGTAATTATTTTATTTTGTAACTCAAAAAAGAAAAATACTTCAAATATATATTTATTAGTGCTTATAAATACGAGTATATATATCTTTATTTGTCCATCAATTCGCATTTGGCCAGCGCGGTGGACTATGACCTAAAAGAAGACCCGTGCCCAGCAGTGGGACAATAATGGGTTGACGATATATAGTGCTTACAGACGTTGTAGTATTTAAAAACTTAATAATTCTACTTGTAATATACATATATGTTATTTGTTAAAATATCAAATTTCTATGTTAAGAATCAACGTGCAAAATTTTTAGCCGGATTATGGTTTTGCTTTAAAGTTACATGTAGTTACAATAGCATGACATTTATAGCAGAATATAATATAAAATCGCTCTTAAATTTTCTAAACGTATACGTTTGGCTGTCAGTGACGTTGAGTACTAGATTAAAATGAAAAAAATGCAATAACTTACCTAAAGCGTTATACGCGGGCTTACATTAAATTGAAAGTTCTTTAGAATTGTTAAGCTAAACTGGATTTCTCGTTACGACTTGTCGCATTACGAATGTATAAACGAAAGCGATAAATAAATTTCGCATTACGGAAAAATTATAAATATTTTTATCATTGACGTCACGTGTCTTTTGAAAAAAGAAAAACGCACTGAGATTCTTGCCGGATCTTCTCAGTTGACTGACAATTTGTAAGTGCCCCCGTAGGCCTATGCAAAATAAAGACATTTCATTTTATTTCTTTTACTCCACCCCGCTGGCCAAGTGTTTTTCAATACGCTTCACATATTTTTCAGATATTTTTAGACCCCAAAAGGCTTATCACATGCTATTATCACTTGAGCGATAGTTGAAGAGACCATCTTGTCGCTTTAATAAATAAACTTTTGCTTAAGACGTTGCCACGCGCAGGCGACGCAATTTTTTGCTTATCTAATGAGTGGTTTCTTGGTTTTTTGACAAATTTATTGATTCTCATTGTTTAAGCATCTGTACAATGGTGGAACTACTAAATAATCACCGATCTATTCGACAGTTGTTTTGTAAGTCGCAATAGTCACTACTTAAGCGCTATTGCTGTCAAATATGCATTAACGACTTCTCTGGCGTTGGCACCCTTACAAGAAACAGTTTAGTCCGACCGGGGAAGTACAACCGCCACACCTATTTCTAGCGTGAAGCATTTCTTGCGTTTCGATGGAAGGGTGTGGTTGCCGGAACACGTTAACATGAGGCGACCATCATAGTCCTCGGGAGTAGCGACGCAGACTTCAGAAGGAACCCACGTTCTGTATATAGTTGATTACAGATGGGCAGCAGTGACTACTTAGCATTAGTGGACTGCATGCTTGTTTGCTATTTCAGTCAGATAAACAAAAATGTCCGCAGGCTACGGTGAATACTTTCCATCGGTTGGCCCGTCTGCCTTATCATTGGGTACAAATATAAAAAAAACAAGCTGCCCAAGCATAGTCAATTGGTAGTCTTAGACTATCATAGCCTTTTGCTGAATGTCATTAGAATTAATCGTTAATTTATTCTATGACGTGATCAAGTATTCTATGATGTTAATGTTATTTTATAAAATTTAAGATACCACGCCTGTTATATGTTTTACCTGCGATTTATTCGCAATTCAACCCATCCCCAGAGAAGTAAATTTAATACTTAATACAATGTACCAAACTGGTCGTGATAACATAATAAAGATTATTATTCACGCTCGTGTGGCTTTTGGGGAGAGCAATCGGTCCTGTAATCTTTCGTTTTCCCATTGACTACGCTATGAGGGTGATGTGTTTAACACATGTGTAAAACAAACCCGACAAAAAGAGTATTATTGTATGCTTAAACAAATATTTACATTATTTCTTAATATTGCTGGTTTTTATATCCGTTTCAAATCTAACAAATGGATGCCAATTTATGCTAGGAATCCGTGCTCTAACACGGGTTAGTGAGGAAATAATACTTACTTCTCAAAATAAACTTAGAAAAATCGATTATTTGAGAACATTACTTATGACCACATATTTTTTCATAATTTACTTCAAAATAATACTAGGTAGGTAAATATAAATCTGATTAGTCATCAATCAAACATACTCGCAACAGACGTAAATGATTACTTCTAAGCACAAGTAGTATTACAAGGAGACATTTTTTTGACGACCCGCGTGGCGGAGCGGCTACCGCAATGGGTCCCGGGTTCGATTAACGGTCAGACATGACTCTGAATGAGTTTAGATTCATTTTCTGCGTCTAAGTGTTTGTGTATTCGTCTTGTGTGTGTCCATGGTACCCACAACACAGGAGAAAATCCTAATGTGGGGTATGAGTGTACAAAGCGTGTGTTTTAAATTAAATTATTACGTTAGATCTCAGTGGAAAGGCAACATTTATAATCATTTTTTTGTCACTATTTTCTATTTGAAACATAGCGGAAGCCATTTCTGTGTGGTATTTGTTCTGTAGCCAACCCAAATGACCGAAATCATTTCTGCTCCGTTAGTTTTTCTGTAGTAAGTTTGGTCGAAGCTTCGGTTCAGGACTTCTTTGTATTTATGTTGCACGAGGGAACTGTAGCCCGGGTGAAAGAAATCGTAAGTTTTGCCACCCAACAAATCACCATCGATCTTTTCCGCTAAATGTGTACTTTGTACTAGTTTCGGTGTCGGTTTTATACGTACTATGTGTTACAACAATGTGTCGTTCAAAATATTTTACGTACAGTTAAATTAGATCTGTTTTTTTATTTATTTATTTAAACTTTATTATACTTTAAATATGGTACAAAAGGCGGACTTAATGCTAGAAGCATTCTCTACCAGTCAACCATTGGGCTAAGCATAAAACATGCAAGGCATTTTGTCTATAAAATAAATATTGCGTGATTTTCAGTTAGCTGGTTTTAATCTGAATATATTTTAAGGTCTTTGCCACAAGGAAACAGGCGGAAGAACCACTGTTTTTCTTGCGTTTCGATGGAAGGATGTGCTTGCCGGCACACTTTTATATGAGGCAACCATCATAGTCCTCGGGAACCGCAACGCATCTGTGACTGACTTCAAATAGAAACCATGTTCTATTTGAAGTTTCAATACAAATGTCCATGGGCGGCAGCGACCACTTTCCATCAGGTGGACTGCATGCACGTTTGCTACTTAAAACAAATAAAAGTAAGGATCCAGTGACTAGAAATACAAGTGAATAAATATACTATAAGCACCTGCATTTTCCGTGCAATCATTAGGAGACCCGTAAACCTGGTGCACTAAGCACTTCACTCGTGAAGGATCCCTTGCCCACCACAAAAATATATATTCCTTAATGTTGTTGAAACGTATTTGATACAGTTTTTTTTTATAAAACGCTTTCCTAATTTAAAGTGATTAAAAAATAAATTCGGTGCTTATAAAATCGTAAATGATTGGGTACCTAATTAAAATATAATGTCTATCTATTCATAACAGATAAAAAAGTTGGATATCCACCTGTATTAAAGCCACAATAATAGGTAATAATATCAGTGCCTCTATACTAGCCCACGGCCTCGTTAGCAAGTTATTCTGGCTAGCATAAATAAAATTTCCACATTTTTCGCCCTTTGAAAACTTGTTCGGAGTGGATGCTTACTTCATGAAATGAATATATACTCCAATTTTTAGATTTCTAGCTTCAGCGAGTTGTGCTTTGCGTTGATGATTCACTAAAGCAGGATACTCATTTTTACATTTAATTATGTCTAACATTCGTGCAATTTCACGTGAAACATCTCTTTTGCTTCGAGCAGCGGAACTGCGCTATGTACACAGAACGTCGAATTGTAAAGACAATCGACGGAGCTCGCCTCGGATTTAAACTTCAAAGAGCATGCATGCGTGTCGTCTGCATTTTCGCGTGCACTGCGAAATCAACAGACGCTCGGAATAAACCGTGTTGACCGCAAGGGCAATCAGATAGCGTCACTCACTCGACAATACCAGACGCGAGTGCGAGGTAGTCAGGTTAATTTCAACTCCTACTGTACCCGCGTTCTCCGCAATACGCCCCAACTTTATTAAAATTGCACTTTTACACAACACTTCTGGAAAACGGAGACATCCGGACTAAATAAAACAAATTTTTAAATTGAATAAAACGTTATTAAAATTGCTTTGAATAAAGTCTTCGGAGTAATGCCGGCATGAAAAGAAATAATATTACTGAGACTCGAGTCGATATAATATTGAGGGAAACTTTTGACTAAAGGAAATGAGTAGTTCGTTTGAGTAGACGAGTCGACGTATAATATACAAAGAAGCGGCCACTCCAGAGACAATAGACTGGGAGTCACTTTCAATATTAATGATGCGCCGAGAATGCACACAGACTGGCGAGTTTCAAAAGCCTGCCATTGATACTCATTAACTATTGATTCATAAGTAATACCCTTTTACCGGTACCAGGTCGGATGGACCGGACAAGTTTTTAAATTTAAATGTAAAAGGGAGGTGCACTTTTAAAAGTCTAAACGCTTAATGACTCCTTCGTACTAAATTAGTCATACAACGGTAATACATCACTAGTTTAGTACATTAAATTACTTTTAGTGCTAACTTAAAATTTAGGACCGTTACAATTGATTTATAATGGTTGTTCTTTACTCAGAATAGTGAGCCTTTATTTACTCCAAATTGTTGGAGGTTTGATAAAATCTTCATAGAAGTTTTCTTTTATTTTCCATATTGATTATTTTATTTGTTTAAATATATCAGCTTTGTATCATTCTTTGTTCGACTGCGATGGCACCAATTCTATTTGGAATCTCACATGACAGCATGTCGTGTATTTACGGTTTTTGTTTACATAATTGATTTTAAGAGATGTTTGATTGTACAAGTTATCGAATGGAAAAATACGATATAACTGACTAACTGATTAAAGTTAATTCCGCTAAATCTAAAAGTATGAAGATTTATTCATGATTTCCGTATTTGGGAGTAGGACTTTAACAATTCATTGTGTGACTACCTTCGATTCCCTATAGAGCTGGAGGTTAACTAAAGCTAATGAAAAGAAAAATACTAGCTTCCATTAAAGTAATAGACGGACAATACAACACCCGGTGTTTCACATTATGTGAGTCAAATCCTTTGTAGTTAATGATCGGAAACTACTATTTTTAAATCCAATTTTCCGTTACGTAACAAAGGTAAAACGTGTTACGTTGCAATGTTACTTTATTCTACTATACTAATATATATACTCGTACTATACTAATATATATATAACTTGCTCATGATAGACCCTTGCACTTCAGCTACAGTGTCATCGCCACTAAATTTCTACCTAATCCCGGCTTATAGCTTTAAGATTTGTGGCGTATGGATTGTATAAAGAAATAGACAAGAGACGTGCCAACCTAGTTCTCAGGTATAGTAATACATTCGTAGCTAACTTCAATCATTTAGAGGTAACAGACGTCTATGAGCACTAACAATTTACCACTAATGAGATGGACTTTTTGTGGTACATTTTACGAACCTTAGTCGACCTAGTCGTAATATTTAGGATGTATATTCATTTAAAAGCATTTAATAACCTATAAAAGAGTAGAACATTACGTTAACTTTTTAGACGGCTACATCTTTATGGTAGGTATAGCGTACTCATCTACCATTTGCGAAGTCGGAAACCCTTTCGAGCTCTATCGGTCCATTGTTCTCGCACTCATAAGGGCTTGTGCACACACGCGCCACCTGCCGGAGAGCGCGCAACGAGTGCAGAATGTATTTGCGCGCCGCGATTACGCTCGCCGCATCGAGATCCATCGATCGAAGGCTTTGCTTACAGCTAGAAAACGTGGATTAGCTTTATGTTGAGCAAGATTTGATTTAAAGATTGTCTCTTGTATTTCTCTTCAAGATGTTATTAATAGTAATAGTAGTAAATAGTACGATAAGTTTTATATACACTAAAGCAAACGAAGATTTACAGTTAGCAATGTTAAATAACTTACGATAAATTATTTTTTCTTCTATTTTACTATGTAACTTTCCATTGTGTTGGCGTATTTAAATCTATACTAATAATTAGTATTAGTATTAAATTAACAGATCTTATTGTTAATCTTAGCAGAAAGGTAAATTTATATGTACACGTACGTCGTACACTTATACACTTGTACTCCTTAGTAAGTACAAACTACATACATACTCAATCAATAAAAATAATACTTTACAGAAAGAGACTTATGAAATCGCTATCTTCACCTATAATTAATATAATTGAAACGATTTAACATTTATAAGCAGGACTAAGCTAATTAAAGCAATTAAGTCAATTCCGCTACCTCGTATTTTCTTCAATAAATACAAAGTAACTGAGTCGTCTTGTAAAAAATACTAAGTTTAATTCTGCACATAAAAGAACTTTATTATTTATGTTTTAATTTACTTTGATTGCTCTTTGCATATTACTGAGTCTACAAGTCCACGTAGTTTATTTTTTTTTTTTCGATAAATGATGTGACTTATGGAAATACATTTTTTTTGAGTGATTTTGTAACAATAAAATTGTTACAACTCATTGTGTAAACAACAACAACATTGTGTAACAATCTTTGTAACAAAAACAGAATCAAAGTTCGGAAAACGCTTATTGGTAAATGAATACGTATGTAGACATAACATATGAATTTTGAAGCAAAAAAAGAAAGAGAATTATAAAGACACGTAAAAAGAAAACTAAAAAGCTTAGCTTAATCATTGACATTCATTGCATTGCAGTTTTTGCAAGTAAGCTGATGACGTCATTCAGGGTGTAAGTGCTGTATGGAAAATAAGCTTAAAATCTCTTCAATAAAGCTTCCTTCGCTGTTTATAATTATGCAGAATTATTAATGCTCAAACAAAGCTACTTTAAGTGAATTTCTATCATAATAACTATGCTACCGAGTCCAAAGAGATTACCCACTGTAGTTACCTATTTATAAACGTGTTATATTTATACATTATTTTTATTTAAGTAGTAAAATCATTATAAGACAAGTATTACATCAAGAACATCATTAAAAGACATAGATAGTAGTGATTAAAAGATTTTGTCTGTTTTTTATAACATCTTTACCCGCTACCGACATCGTAGGTCAAGCCATGTGCAGTAACTATTGGTATAAACCCGTTAGAGGAAGCCTATGTCCAGCAGTGGACATTAAAAAGATGATGGACGGAAAAGGTTTCAATAACATTTAATTTTAGGTTACATATTTCATATTGAAGTTTGGATAACATGTATAGTTCAAAGTATACTCGTATTATACAGTTAGATCTATGAAAAACTTTAATACATTAAGTTATTTCTCTAAAATAGACTCAACAAAGCGCTGTTTAATTGTCAATTGATAGATAAAATTATATTAACTTAGAATAAAATGCACATAAATTCATACGTACATTTAATAATATGCAATAAGCAAAGAAGACAATGGCAAAGGCCTTAACAATCCAGTAATGAAAAGACTAAAAAATAGCGCTAATTTTCTACAATGTAATCCCACGCTAACATAAAAGATACTTGCAGCGTTACGTGTGAAAGAGAGAGATAAAAGAAATGAAAAATTATATGATCAGAATAAGGCGTGCGGAGCTTTGTTAGTGCTTTCTCGTCTTCTATTTGTATAAAGCGCGCAAATTGAAAATTTCAAATGTTCAATTATATTCAAGAAAAATCTTTTCACTAAGTTCAACGAATAACAACGAAGTATGATTGTATGAAAAGATTTCGTAATTGTTCCGCTCTGTAACTGTTGTTTATTAATTGAGGGTATATTTAGTTTATTTTATTATTTGTAATATAATTTTAAAAACTCGTCTGTATACTTGTTAATGGGTAATATTGGACTTAATGAGACTTATCTTATATTTATAATGGTGGTTATCTTAATGATATAAATATCTACATTCTGCCCTTTAAGTCCGTCAGTCCGTGTATTCATTCAAATACGTAGCTGGGTTTATATATTGTTATAGTTATAATTATATTTATAGTATTTAAGTGTATTTTTATATAAGTTACAGATATACCGACTAAATTATCACGAAAACATGCGCTACTAGCAAACGTGCAAAACAAACTGACACCGTTCCCAAAAAGATATCCAAGTGTTCCTTAAAATACGACCCACGCAACTCCGCTGCGAACTTCGGAATGGCTCTTTTTTAGTGCAAAGTTTTGTATTTGGGCGATAGTAAATATTTGGTTTTCTCGCTGCGGTCTTCTTAACAAGTGGACCGTGGCGTACGTGCAAGTAGCGTCTTCATTCCGAATCTGAGCGAGTCCGCGGCGCGCGCCTTGCATTCCAATGTGCCAACAACCCCGTTGCTTATATACGCAATTAAAACCATATTATCGGATCCTGCGCCATTTCTGTCGAAGCTTCGTATGATGACGATGAATTGCAAGCGAGAATTAATCGCAACAGCAATCGTTGAAGTTCGTGGTTTCATTGTAAAAACACCGTCAGTACAGCTACTTACCTTCTTGCTGAGATATGGAAATAACTGCTGCATTGTTGTATAAAGTCATGTATGACAACTTAAGGTCAACAACACATTTAGGACACACCTAATAGCATTTCTCTTATTTAAGGTGGGTTACAAGGTTTTAACGGGCTGGAACATAAAATACATATAACCAAACAATGTTTGTTAAAACGCTGTCGTGTAGCACTAAGATTAACGTTACAAAATGGGCGCGCAGGGTGCGCCTAGACCGTTATTAATAACTATTTCGGAGGTCAGCTGGCTATTATTAAAATATACCGGAGAGATCTGCTCGTTTCCAAAATCGATTAAAGTAGTTAGGATAACAAGTGGGTAGTTAGGAATCGTTTGAGCCGTTGCAAGTGGAGTATTGTAACCACAACAGGGGTATTCTAGTCTTGTGTCCGATGATCCCGCAAATCCCGGCCCTCGCGTCCCGGGCACGTCTTCCCAGCGGGATTACGCGTCTCACGCGGCGATCTCGCTGCGATCCCGAATGACCGCAACGATCATACCGCTGTAGACAAACTGTCCGATGGACTAACAATATAGCCCTTGTCGTCCTCTTTGTCAAAGCGTTCGTGGGGTGAAAGAAAATTGAACTTCATATGGGAACGTCCCTCTGTTATTGGAACGTGTCTGCTTTTGAATTTTAATCGAAACGTCCGCTAAAGGAAGTATTATTGTGGACGGAACTACTGTTTATTTTTAACTTTGCAGCGTTTAACTGTTGTGTCTACGTTGCATATATAGTTTTGTATAAATAAGATATTAGAATAAAATTATTATCTTTACTGTTAGTACTACCTTACAGAAAAAAGAAGAATCTTCTTTTATCGAAAACATTACTAAGCACGTATTTTAATGGCATCTTTTTCGAAAATACTTTAAATATCCATATTTTTTTTAAAGATTAAAGTAACAAACGAGCATGCAGAGCACCTGATGGCAAGTGATCACTTCACATTGAATATGGGTTCATCTGAAGTCGATCACAGATGCGTTGTTACTTCCGAGGACTAAGATGGTCGCCTCAAATAAAAGTGTGCCGGCAACCACACCCTTCCAGCGAAACGCAAGAACTGCTTTACGCTAGAAATAGGTGTGACGGTGATACGTCCCCGGTCGAACTGTTGTTCTACCACCTTCAATATATTTTACTATATATATTTACCATATATTTGTATAAATAATAACTAGTAAAATATTACATAGCCTTTACTTGTATCGATCGCTGACATCGCCTAGATGACGCGTTGGCGATAACACGGCTAATTGCATTGATTAGTGACAGCTTCCGTTATAATTGTCCGGCTATCTATCTATGCTCACAAAGTATTCCAATTAAATATAAATGTATTTATTGACCTACATTCTTAACTTCACGTACTAATTAAATTGGACCAATAAGTAACGTGTTCTCTGAAGGAAATAGTACCTCTATACCAATCTAAGCGGCTCTTTGAAGTCTAGCGCTGGACACAAAGCGGCTGGTGGAGGTACTTACCAATTGTTACTGCGATTCTCACGTGTATTGGTATCCACAGTGTTAAAGTTATGAAGATAAGTTATGAAGATAACGCTGCACCCAATTTGTCTGTCCGTCTCTTAGTCGTCTTTTACGACATCACTGGTAAGAAATGGAGAAGTGCTATTAAGACCGTACCAAAATACATAAATTTCCACATCAATTAAATATGTAGCTAATGTAACAAATCGATTTTCGAACTCTAACTCTACGTAACTATCGATATAATACCTATTAGTAACAATTTAGTTGTATGAACTCGTGGCTATAATCTTAGCAATTCTATATCGTCTGCGTCATTCTCATTGAAGGTGCGTAGGAGTGATAATAACCAGCAGTTTATAATGTTAAACGTAAAGTAATATTTTAGATGTCTATTCTCAAATATGCCCAGTGGTATAAATTTCAGCCTCCCACGCTGGTGGTCTGATATACCTCAAAATTTTCAAATTGCCTATTTGTAATTCGTCGAGTGCGACACCTCTATTTAGTACTACATGGTGCTTCTAGGTAATTCTTATACTTATAAATTATATTTTGGTAAGTAAATGGGTTTCATTGTAATTCCGTAGACTTATGACAGACAGTGTTTATATGTTTGTGGTTTAGTATTATGTTTATTAATTAATCTGAGGGATATTAAATAGATTGCTTCATTTTTATGGGAAAAAATAATAAACAAATATTAAGATAATTTGACGTTTAGTACATTTTAGTATTCAATTGAATAATGGCTTTGTCTTAAAAGGCACGACTAACTGCGACTTTTAACTCAAATGTTAAAAGTCGCAGTTAGTCGTGCCTTCATGTCACCCAATAGATGTTTAGAAACAGCTGTAAAACTGAAACAGAACTGTAGTTAAATAACTAACCCTCTCATACGGTTCAATGCTAAGTCGAAACAAAAAGGGAAATACGGAAGCTCATGGGGTAAATGTGTTAGGTTGCTATTAGCTTAAGTTACAGCGTCCTAAACCAACATCTGAGTAGGATTCAAACCCTCCTTCAACGAGGGCCTCTAGACACAACTTGTAGCTAAGGTACATTAAACTAACAATATCTTTATTTGTACCCTCACCCAGTAGAACCCTGTAAAGCAGACAGGGGCTCGACTAGAACAAGGTCCTTTATTATTAATTAGAAGTATGTTATACACACAAACTAAATTTTTTGAATCTATCTTACACTATAATCCCCCGAATCGTCTTCACTATATAGTATAAAATAAGGTCGCTTTCCGTTGTCTGTCTCTATGTATGCCTAGATCTTTAAAACTACGCTACGGATTTTAATGCAGTTTTTTAATAGATAGAGTGATTCAAGAGGAAGGTTTTCATGCAAAATATAGTAGAGGAACGTTTTAGATATTTGACTTTTAGGCGGAACGAAGTTCGCCGGGTCGACTAGTAATATTATAAACGCAATAGTTTGTAAGGGTGTATGCGTCTTGATGACATTTTCACGCAGTAACTACTCATAAGATTTCACTAAAATTTGGCTCATAGATACTGTATGACTTGAAATAACATATGTAACAATAGCAACCGTGATCGAAGCGTATGGCGCCGAGGGAATACACTAGTGTTAAACATTTTACAAAAGCACAGTCTGTAAATGCGCATATGAAACTCTAACCCACTATTTCAGAATCGAAATGTTCTAAATACATACATTATTCTCGCTTCAAAGTTTCGGGGGTGGTAATAGCTGCTAGTTGTACCCTTGTTGAAACTGTATGTAAATTACTTGACGTGCGTGGCACTGATTTCTTTGACTAATTTACCCAAATGCCCGTAATAACAAGTTTTCCCTAGTTATAGCTGTATTATTGTTGCAATGGCAATCATGAGATTAATTTCGTGGGGTTTCCTGTAAAATTTGAGTGAGTTCTCGTTTTTATTGGGAATATATGTTTATCGTCGATTTTAGCGTCTAATACAATAGTGTACAATTTCCCGTTTTACTGCGATACCGATACTAAAAAAATAATGCGCACACGCCGACCAGGTCGCATGGTCGCAATCGAGCGCCAAAGTGTGTCGTAAAACAACACTGTCGCGAATAAAAGGGACGGAATCTTATTAAAGTAAATATTTATGGCATTGCCATCAACCGATTGGACGAGGGTTCCGTCGCTCTTGATAAATTGTTCCACCGGTTGCGGCGTAACGGCTACTCCCGAATATTTCCACTGTACCGTTACGTAGCTGTAAAAATCGATGTGCTTGATTTATGACAGAATTTCCTTTCACGCTCGTTGATAAGTTTGAGTTTTCACGTAAGTGCTTTATTGGCAGGCCATTTTTTGATGAAACTGAAACGGCGCCTACCAGTGAAATTGTAGAAATATCTTTCAAAAAGAAAGTACCTTTAAAGTTGACAGTCGATCTGTGTTAATGATTTGTAATGAAATCATAGATTTAAATTATTACATAACCACTTTAAAGCGCCACATTCTTATAATTGTGTTATAAATACAGTAATGCAATCACTTCATTAGAAATTATCTATTTTTGCATTATACAAACAAACATATAAAAACTTCCCTAATGAAACAGCGAGGCTTTCATCGGGGTTTCCCTACAAAATCTTGGTAAAGTGGCAAACGCACCTAAATAAGGCTAAAGTTTGTGAATTTAAAAGTTGAACAGGTCGACGCACAAAGTAGCCAATTGTGTTCCCTCTACTTACCTGAACGTAGACAATAAGGGTGTCTCCACACAATCAGCCCGACGAGAAAGTTGATTGTTTGTGTTCCATTCAACTTCACAATAGAGAAAATGAAGAGAAGCCAATTCTTTTTGCAACAGCTTTTATCCGCCATTTTGTTCGCCGAAGTTTGCATTTGGGCAGATGTTTCAACGAGTACGAGTAAAGATTGGTTTAAGCTAAAATAAAAGAAGGAATCAAAAAAGATCCATATTTACACATTCTAAGCCTGTTTAACGCTCTTAAAGACATAACTTAAAAAAATACTTATTTATTGTTCTTTTGGAGTAATTGTAAAAGATCCTGTATATGAAACTTACCTCAAGATCTGAGTTTATGCTGTAGTTTTTTTTTTTTTTATAATCAAGTTAGTTTTAGGTAGATTATATATATCGAATATTAAATGAGAGTGAGACGATTACTTTAGACTCCACATCATCAAATGCATTAGAGTCTCAACACATATTTGTCTTGGAATCAGGCCCGTTTATTATTCTTCGAAACAACATTTTCGATAAACTGTTTGTACATATTCCTAAACATGAGTTCACAACTTTTTGTAACAATGTTTGCTTAAGGGCTCAGCCGTGCCCTAAAGCAAATTGTAATGTACGCAAATATTTGATACTACCGAAAGATAACATCGTGAGTGAGTGCACGATTTTGAAGTGGTTTTGTTACTAACTACAATATTATTATCATTCTTAGTTGTTAACCGATTGATGCTTTCGACGCTCATGGTTTAGCATATCAATGTGTTATGTTTATAATCGATTAACAATTCTAGACCCAACAGAAAACTCAATTGAAAGCCTAAATCGTTTACGTAAATATATTTAGTCTTGAGGTACAATAACGTGTCTTTGACCAATCACAGATTGGATGGATGACGGTATAAATGAATCGTGAGCAATAAATAATTATATAACTTGATATGTCCATTTTTCTTAAGTATTTAAATAAATCATAAATTCATTCCATTACTACGTTTACACAGGTAATAATTTTATTTTCACGTGAAACAAATAATATTGGAAATATAATTAAGGGAGTAGATTACGCGTGAGATTGGTGTAGGTACTGTACAAACAACAAAAACAAACGTAACGGTAATTGGTTTCTAATAATCATTCATCGCGTGCAAAGGTTTCGGCAGTTGCTTATTTGTAGTGCCAACGATTTATTCCCAAATAACTATCGGTATTAACATTATCATCGGAAGAATCCGTATAGCTCCAGCAATTATTTTAGCAAACATTACGCGACGCGATCGCTGATAAAACTTCCGTCCAACTATTACGTCAGAAAAGGGACAATTCCCTAGCATCTCTTAATTATGGCTACGTATTTCGTATTACAATAATGAAGCGAACAACAACAAAAGTTTGGACGTCGGAGCGGCGGACAACTTCAGCGACGCTCAACTGAGTGCTTGTTGAGCTCGATCCTAATGAAAACTTGCTTGTTACCGCGAACATAGAATTACTTTCGTTTCATACAAAACAAGGGCAAAAATTGTCGAGTTCACTTGATTCACCGCGCTTCTATATAGCTGTCTCATTCAATTAGGTCCTCGAGCTCGGTGAGAGTAAACGGACGTGAACGCGCATACACTATCGTAACATACCTATACATAGTGGTAACCCTCTATGTGGGGTTAGGTTATCCAGCACCCTGCAACGATGTCTACTAAAACACACCAAAGCGCAACCGATTTTTATTACATATTACTTCGCATAATCCAGATAAAAATATTATTTCCTTATTTGTAATATTGGGCAATTGCACTTGGCCAACGCGGTGGACTATGGCTTAAAACTCTCCCATTCCGAGAGAAGACCCGTTCCCAGCAGTGGGACAATAATGGGTTGACGATGAATATTGGGCAACTCATTCGATTTACAAATAATCAAAGGAGATGTTTCAAAATGTATGGACCTTTGGCCAGGTATCTGTACACCATATGATAAAAATGCCAATAAACAATAGAGCACTTTTTAACTAAGCATTTTATTATAATCGACTGGGTTTATTGGTACAAGACGAGAATTTTAAGTTAGAATTGCAACACAAAATAATGGCGGCGGTAATATTGCATTTTGACAGTTGAAGTTAATAAACAAACTGTGACAATGACAATCAGTTGTCAATGATCATCTGATCCAACGCAGTCATATTATTTAAGTGTCAACTATAATTAATAATTATGCCGTTTTAGACTTGCACTTCACACATTCATTTTACAGTTCTATTGCTTTCAAGTTATTTGATGGTCAATTTATATAGAAACTCCAACACAATACGCACACGAAAATATTCCGTGAAAATATCTAACAAGACAGATGAATGGATCTAGTAAAAGAATCAATATGACAGTTGTCAGATAATGACAACTACTTACAGTTTTATCCACAGACTGTCTAAATCAGTTGTTCCGCCATATTGGAAAATGAAGAAAGTAGTTTGATTTTAATTGGTTTTGTACCAGAAAAGTACACGTTTTCATGAATTTTAAGTATTTTTTTAGGATTCTTGAGATTTTTCTCGATTTTTTGAGATGGTGTACATATACCTAGCCAAGATTGAAACATCTCCTTTAATATTTTCTCTTCTTTCAATTACAATAATTAGTTTTGTATAACATGAATGTCTCCAAAAAATCTCAATTTATAGAGAACAACAGCCCTACCTAACCATCTAAAATACCCTGTTCGGATAGCTTTGATTTTTTTAGAGATGAGGATTTATACTTTTCTAAATAAATTATTTTCACAATAATAGTAGTTATCCGTCCATCCATCAGCCCTTTAAGATGCACTGCTGGACATAGGCCTCCCCTAAATAACGCCACTCCAACCGGTCCTGTGCCCTCTGAATCCAACGGTATCTCGCTGTCCTCTTCAGGTCATCGGTAGTAGTAGTTATAACTAATCAAAACAACTCAGTTTTACTAAAAGCGTTGATTTACACGTATATGACATAATATTATACACAAACACGAAAGATTGTATGTACAGTGCACACAACCGGCCGGTAAAGTCAAACGGAAGGCGTCGGTTGCACAGAAAAATGTATCACAGCGTCACGAAATGGGGGCCTAGGGTTGTATAACGTCCGTTATCGACGCCTACAATAAGTCGCGTTTTATACGGTTATTATAGCGTCATAAACGCCACCGGCCGGTGTTTCATACAGTGCCAGCGGATTATACTGCTTGTGGCCCGACGGGGTGCCGGCCCGCCGCCCACTGTCAGCCCCACGTGCCACGACAGATGTGTCGAGATATTCGATATCGGGAGACACATTCATAATCTTTGCTTCAACCTTTCGCTTCTTATATTAAAAGTAACGATCGTCATCGCAGGTGCGATCCCAGTTCCTATTACGCTGTTATAGGCGTTCTTTGAAACTTTACCGATTCGTATTGCAATATTGTATTGCTTTTCTTCGACGTGAAATATAAAATATTGATACCTCTCTTTTTGTTAAAATGAAATTTAGTTTTGTTTTAAATTATAAACAGCGTTTATGTTATAGGGCAAAGTCATCTAGAAAAACTTTCCGGTGCCGACCGGGCTTGTTACTTCGAATCACCCGTAAGCCTGCAGATTTTAATTAAAGTAACTATTGCTTCTAAAAAATAAAGGTACTCTAATTGAAGCCGGGAAAAATAAAGTTAATTTCTCGAACGTCGCTGGAGAACTTTCATTAGCGTACTTCCACAGTAACAATTGCGAGTTCGAATAATTATGTTTACGGAATCCTTTTCTTACGCAGAGATTATTTATCTTCCCCATTGTTACGAGAAGTGACGCGGACGAATTTCGCGAAAATGCCCCATTTATCTACGGCGAACACACAAAGGCAACGTGAAACCCAAAACTTTTTACGTGGTCAGTGACAATGCTATTTCTCTCTATTCTCTTAACGTTTCATTTCCAACTTCTGCGGCCATTGTATTGACGGCTTCCGTTCCCGATTGTAGTAAGAAATCGATAAAATCGTCACACTCACTAACGGCCTTCCTATTCAAATATTTATTTTCATTAATTGATCGGATTTTATATTTACACGGTCGTCGGACCCGCAGATAACTTCTCTCCCGGCCCTCGACGTTGCTTACTTCCCACTTTATTCAGTTTACAGACCCGCATAAATAAGGGAGGGAATCGTTTCTACTCGCCACGCAACTACATAACTGTCCACCAATCCCCGAATCTCTATTTCACTTATTATTTGAGTATGACAACGCTTTTTGTCGGTCCACAACAAATTCAACCAGACACCCACGGCTTCAAATCACATTTATATAGAAGGACAATAGAGCGGAAACGATTTACTTTTTGTAATATTTGGGACCGACCTATAATGCATAAAGAAAATACGGTCATCTACGGAACTCAACTGAACCCTTATTTGCCTTTTCGGGGTGTTACTATCTTTGCCTCAATTCCTACGGAAAGCCACCCGGTCGCGCGTGAAATACCAAATGCGCCCTAGTTTCAGAGCGGATTGCGCTGTTTGTTTAGGTCATCTCGTTCAAATCGCGAAGGGTGATGGACTAAATATTAACAAAGAGCCGTCGTCAACTTTCTAAATATCAGCCGACATGAAAGGTGTAACATTGCGCGGTGCGATGTTTATATTCCAGAAAGAGGGTGGGAAATATAGATAGGTTCTTTGTCGACAAGGTTGGTAATGCTGATTTAAGTTAACCCTGATCCATAATGAATGTTTAATCGTGACACCTGACGTTGTCACCGGGTGGGAACGGGGCGGAAGTTGAAAGTTTTTGCACAAGCGAGGGAATGCGTCCGCCATTTTCATGATAGGTGTCAGCATAATCGCGAGCGGCGCCACCTATTGTTTACGGGTCGCTAATGCTGTTTGCCGTGGAGGGTGGACACGTCACGTGTGTGTCTTAATCGTTAACAGTAACACGCCCGCTCATCGCCTTGTACCGTTTGCTACTTTAGGCAGAAACTTTGACAGTGTCAGGTGATTCAGGAAACCGCGTAGGTTTACGATGTTGAGGGATTTATTTGTATGGCAGATTGTAGGCTTTCAAGTTAATATCGGTTTTGGTAAATATCGGAAAACGATAATCACAAGGACTATTTCAAATTTGGAATACATGTTGCTTAACAAAACATTAAAAAACAAATTTAATACAAAAACCCCGTTGTAACATTTCAGTAGGCCAATAAAATAGCCGAGAGAATAATTTTTAGTCAGTGCGTCGTTCACAGTCCGAGGTTATTAAATTCTTCTGGTTGTGACGATGGTTGGCGCAACTCGCATCACGCGCCACGACCATTGAAGCTTGTATTCAAAAAATGACGCGCCTTTTCATATAAACTTGACGTCGATTGGCTTTAATTAAAACAATATCAAAGGTTCCGGTTGCGGCCTAACGAAGTATTTATAGTTACTGCAATTTGATGTATTGTTAATTTGATGCGATTGAAATTAATGTTAAACCATGAAGTGCGTTTTTCTTAGAAGTTTTATAAATCGCCCTTCCCCTTCCGCAGTGCGGACAGGCTTGGTCCCTTTTCTTTATTGCTCGCCCTGACGTCATGCCGCATTGATCGTAACGGACTTATGAAAAAATAAATGAATCCTAAATTTCGTTATTTAAAAACACAGACTAATTTTCTATTCAAAAATTCCTTGCTCCTTAATTTTTACAGACACTTTTTTATCTTATTGTTTATAGCTTTTGATTACTCGTGATACTATTTTATTGCAAGAAGACCTTTGCCAACCAGTCAAGCAAAGTTATAATATATTTTTGCCTGGATTTAAATATATAACACACCTCAACAACGCATTTTTTCCTGAAGAGCCAGATTAATACTTAAAACAATGCTTTTTAAGTAAACAAATTGAGAGGCCATTAATCATAATGTAATTAGAGCCATAGATTTAAATTCTAGGCCGTTTTTATGTATCTTTAACTTAAGATTGATGAATTTCGACTTGTGCGGTTATTTATACAATGCAGTGATTCTTTTTATTTCTTAAGGCACATGTATGATTTAAATCGCTCATGAAATACCGGTTATAAACTCTACTAATATGAAGAATTATTCGTTGAAATATTTTTTCTTGTAGGGTTCACTTACGAATGCCCATGACGTATGATAAACAAGAACATTCAGGATGGGCGTAAGGTTATGTCGAGATTGTTGTTGAATCTGCAGACCTCAAAACGTTGAGTTTTAATTAAAATAAATAAGATTTAAATACAATAAAACCATATGAACTGCCAGAAACACTAGAATTAGATATGACAAGAAACAGAACTGGATCCATAAATAAAACTTACGTGTAACCGTAGGACTTTTGTACGATTTGTTAAACAACTACCCATACAAGCAATGCAACGATACTTTTTGTTGTCAACCCATTAATTAACACTAGGCACGGATCCTCTCTCAGAATGAGAGTGTTTTAGGCCATAGTCTACCGCGCTGGCCAAGTGCGAATTGGTAAACGTAGAAGGAAACTGAATAAAAGTTTCTAATATTAATCGGTTGAGTGCTACAAACACTAATATCTATTTTATCTTGTTACAGGTTTCGGGTTTGTCACATTTCAAAGCGAGGATATAGTAGATAAGGTGTGCGAAATCCACTTTCACGAAATCAACAACAAAATGGTAAGTGTATTTATATTGTTTTACATTTTAATACCCAAGAGCTCGTAGCATCGATTGCGGTGATACTGCCATCAAATCTTGATGCTATATTATTTGTAGATGATGTAGACTGGATAATTTAACATAGTTACTTGAAATGTTATAATTTTGTTATTAGCCAAAAATTTATGACCGAAAGTAATTATGGTAAAATGTATTTATGATCTATGTAGTATTTTTATCACATAGTAGCAAACGAGCATGCGGTCCACCTGATGGTCAGTAGTCACTGCCGCCCATGGATATCTGCAAACTACATTCAGAACATAGATTCTATCTGAAGTCATAGGTGCGTTGCTGAAGACTAAGATGGTCGCCTCATAGTAAAAGTGTATTCCACGTTTATAAGAAAACTAGTCTTCTTAAGAAAATTGTTCAATTATAACGTTATTGGTTATAATTTTTTGCACGTATGATTGATGTGTGCTTATCAACATCTTAGAGTCGAATAAAACGGTGCAACACAAATAAATGTGCCATAGTCGAGGTAAGAGGTTTCTACCACCAGTGGATATCAATTAGACGCGAAAGAAGACCGTTGGCACCGGTCCAAACAGGGCCAATAAAATGCCACTAAAACGCGCCTTTACTGTGTTTTGATTTTCTTTTTTCGCCGCAGCCAACGAGAAAACCCTCAAGTGACATGTGTATTCGAGATATAGTCAGATAATCTTAAAGAAATTAAACCAATGTCACAACAATTTGTTCTTTAGTCTTCGTTTAATGTTTTGTTTTTGTTTGTAATCCGTTTTGGCTTATTCAACGCCTTTGGTTCGTATTAACAATTACGTCCACTCAAACACAAGAATGTTTTCTGTGATATTGGATGATTTTCTGCTATATTTTCTCACACGGCTACTAAATAAGCAATTATTTGCTGCTATCGGCCTCTAATAACGCTTCAATAATAGCTCCATTGCGGTATTATGACTCGGAGAAATAATGTTGAACCGAACAAATATTGAACTTTTTCGTTTATTTAATACACTCAGGCGGATTTTTAGAGCATTAAAAATGTATTATAAGTCAGTAAGTAGTTTTCATATTCCTTCAATCATAACACGATATTAACGGGCATGAATTATAAATATTTAGATCAAAACTTCAACTTTCACTACTATTCCAAAATAAGCATCTACTTATATATTGTTGAGTAAATATTAGTTCAACATACGATTATATCTTTAATGTAAATATATATACAGTATGTTGAGATTGTTCACATTACATTTTGTTCAGATCTGTGGTTTCTTGGACTAATCTAGTGACAAGCTTTTATATGATAGAAAATTGTACGATGCCATAAAATGATGGGTTTGTCTACTACAAAATTTTTTTTTTCCTTTTCAGTGCATTGAAATAAAAAGTTGTTTTAAAGAGTATTTTTTTAATATAATTATGTTACTTAAATACTTGGTTCGTTTTCATTTAAATGACGCAACAATAAACAACAACTACCAACTACTAAGAGCCATTAACGTAAATAACGAATTGATCAATACAACGATAATTTATCATAACAATAGCCGCTCCGTATTGAATAACACCGTTCATTTGTCGCAATACATTACCGTCGGCCCTTACAAGACCATTACAATCATATGTGTAGCCATAAAACCTGGCCCAGATTAAACTGTAACACGCATCACAAATTATCCTATCTTCCACTAACACGAAAATGTAATTCTAGTGAAAATTTTAGAACGCAACTAAATTAATTGTACCATTTACGCAGCATTTGATAGCATCAATAAAAGTAATTATGCCATAATTACAACGACAATGAACGCGAAATTTCAAAGTCGGTTATTAACTGTATTTGTTGTAAGCTCATTTATTAAAATTAAATGGCTACTTTAATACCATTTGAGTACGACGAACCGCAGAATACAAAACGTTAGACAAACAGCGTATCGCGCTTTATATCCGCGCGTTCATTTGTTTTGTGCTTCAGGAAATATAACATTGTCATGAAGCATGTGGCGTTGTTCTTGAAAGCAACGTGAGAGATTATTTTATACTATTCCACAAGCAATATAACTTAAGGTTACATCGGCCATTATTTTATCAATACGTTACGGGCTTTAATTTTAAAATCAATACACTCCGATCATGTATATTAGACCTAAAGTTTTGTTGTTACGATAGTTTAAAAGTCAAGCAACTCAAATTATCGGCATCAAAATTTACTGCCAGTTAAAATGCCTCACGAAACTGCCTAAATGCGAGTTAACAGTGAAAAAATCGATACTTTAGTGCCTCATAGAGACGTCGGAGCCATTATCTACAACGCCACTCGAGCTCGCTTTAGACTGAAACCTGGGGCGCTGATATCACCCCACGTCGATTCATATTCGTGATTATTAATGCTTGTTTTTTGTCCCGCGCTATTGTCTAGCTCCATAATGGCTGTACGAATCTCACACCATGTCGGGAGGAAGGTATCGCAAGGGTGATGTTCGCCCTAAGTGGAGCAAACAACGAACAAAGACATCAAACAAATGGGTAGTGTTTTAGAGTAATTACGGTTCGCTTCCGTGCAAAACGAGAGGTGCGCAAAGAGCTTCTCCCTGCAACGTCGGCATGCCGCCTAATGTAGGTACACGTCACCGTCTGTTAATAAAAACCTGCCGTTCCGTTCCACGCCTAGGCCCAATGACTAGGCAGAAGAGTAATCAAAGTCTACATAGGCAGCCGCATTTCACGTCTCATGCTTACTTACCTATTGTGCGTTTTTTCTTACTACTATGCCTAGGTATATACCTTTTACCACAGTTCAAAGAAAGGTGTAGATAACGCGCGCAATACTCAAACTTAAAGCTAATCAAGTTAACCCATAATGAAATACAAATAAGATTTAATTTCAGAATATAGCTGGAAACGTGTAATAACGAACTTTAGTGTAATTGAACAGTTTATGCGATGGGAATGCTAAGTGTTCACCACATACACGTAAGACTACGTAGGCATCATAGCCACACCTATTTCTGTGTTATAATAGTATCGTGCGCTATATAGTAATACTGTGTTCTGGTTTAAAGGGTGGGGCACGCAAACACGCTTAATAGGAATTACTGTACGTGTCACAAATGTAACTAAATTGAGGATGAATGTACTTATTGTTATTTTGATATATTCTACATAGCTTGAATGGGTATTGCAACTATTATTTCAAGTGCTAAAATACTAAAAGAAATTATTATTTCCATTTCTTTTGTGCGTTTTATCTACCCTTTCCTATAATCTGCCTGTGCAACTATCATTAAAATTAAAGGTAATGATCCCTAAACGTGGACGGGACGCGGAAAGTAATCGCTTATTAGTTCCCCTTTTGCGTGCCGCGTCTAATGATCAATGTTACAGGAAACTCTTTTTACCAGTTTCGTAAAATTAAGGCAAAAAGTTACAAAGTATCGAAGTAAATAATAGTAATAGGTACATTGTTACATGGATCACGCGGTTAATGTTCAGAATGGAATATTAACGTTACTGTACGTGTCGTGTCACGTAAACAAAGCAGCCATTAAAAATTTGCTTTGGCACATCATAAACGATGTTCGGATAGTTATATTTACGTACGCAATAAAGAAGAGGCGTCACGGCAGCACAAGTTAACGTCACGAGTAGCTTGCGTCGTAAATTTAATATGTCATCTCTTATATTAAAATGGTCGTTAAGCTAATAGCCCGCCTTCCCGAGCCGAGCGATAGGGTGATACTGTGGCTTACTTTGAATA
The DNA here is from genome assembly GCA_949699795.1 of Spicauda simplicius. Taxonomy (NCBI): domain Eukaryota; kingdom Metazoa; phylum Arthropoda; class Insecta; order Lepidoptera; family Hesperiidae; genus Spicauda; species Spicauda simplicius. The sequence continues at coordinate 7,247,934 of OX453063.1, read as the reverse complement.
ACAAAAAATATCTTCATTCTCACTTCTCATCCATAAAACTTATTTGTTATATCTTGATTTAGTACATGGAAAAGCATATGACATTAATACGTGAAAATGTTTAATACCTCCTTTCATTTGCTTTATTGATCATTTTTTTTATTTTATTTTTATAAGACAGAAGTAGCAAACGAGGCTGCAGTCCACCTGATGGTAAGTGGCCGCCCTTGGACTCCTGTAAGCAACTTCACAGAACATTAAGTGATTACAGATGCGTTGCTACTCCTGAGGACTAAGATGGCCGCCTCATATAAAAGTGTGCCGGCAACCACGCTCTTCCATCGAAACGCAAGAACTGCCTCACGCTAGAAATAGGTGTGATCAAAATAACAAAAGCATATTAAATATATTTGTTTAATTCAATTCAATCGAAAAAACTGAAAAACTTACTGTTTAAATTTTATTGTTTTTGTTCACTTGTATAATTTATGATCGTTTGGTACCTACTAAGATGAAAGTTTTAAGAGATGTTGTTATAAGAGACGTTGTTATATTTATAACGTATCGCAAAATAAAATGCAGTCCTACGATAAAAAGTCAATCATTATGAAATTTAAGTAGTACGTAGACCCAAACCACGGCCCACTGCATTTTGCAACATAAATAGGGGTCCCGTTAAAGCGGCTACATGTTCTAGTCACTCCATTACGTTCTTACACATTACTCTCTTAATTGCTTCCGTTTACCATGAATTTTAACAAAGTAGTGACGGGCCACAGAATGTGCAAAATAGAAAACACCCTTTCTATACTTATAGCCCCACACTAGGATTTTCTCCTGTGTCGTGGGTACCATGGACACACACAAGACGAATACACAAACACCCAACCCAGAACATGAATCTAAACTCATCATTCAGATACCTGTCTGGCCGGGAATCGAACCCGGGACCCAATGCGTGTCAAAACGGTATGGTAACTGCTCCGCCACGCGGGTCGTCAAAATAACGTCCAATTTAGATTTCACCTCCTAACATCAATTTCTATTTGCTGGATACAACCGACGGCGCCCCATCCGCACCTGAGTCTTGCTCAATTTAAATCATCTTGCCACGCACAAAATCTCGTGAAGATTCCCGACGGCTTCACTTTAAGCCACAGCTGTTCAAATGCACTCGGATAACGCTTGATTTCGAAAAGGAAGACGATTGTCGAAATAATCACTTTTCAGATATGTTTCCCGATGCTTTTTTTGAGCACCCACACTTGCAAAAGTGTTTGTTGCTGCTGTATGTTTTTTTTTACTTGACTGAAGTAGCAAACGAATATGCATTCCACCTGATGGTAAGTGGCCGCTGCCGCCCATGGACATCTGTAATCAACTTCATACAGAACATGGGTTCTATCTGAAGTCAATCATAGATGCGTTGCTACTCCCGAGGACTAAGATGGTCGCCTCATTAATGTTGTACTAAATACTATTCGTGCAACGTATTGAAAACGTAACAAAATGAAAAATGACACAATAGCGCACTTCTCTTCAAGTAATCGTCCCGCATAAGCACTTCTGCGAAAGCATTTGGGTATTGCGTACATTTTTCTCCTCGATCGTACATGAGGCAAACAAATGGTTTCCGTTTAGGAAATAACACTAAAAGTAGGCATGTTTGAAACTGCCACTTAAATCTTGAGATCCTCGATCGCCATTTCTCTTTGCGTCTTAACTGGTGCGAGGCCGTATAGCGCACCCTTGTCGTTACTACCATTAAGGAATGGTCTAACAACCTTTGTGATAAGGGAGGGAATTTCGAGCTTGTCAATGTGGATAACATTATTTTTTTGGTATTAAGTTCTATTGGTGATCCGAGCAGTAGTATCAGATCTTCGTCAAAGAGACATTTCTGGTAACTAAGTTTCGGCTCTGCCCGATCGTCCCCTTTCCACGTCTGCGTCGGACAATCAATCACATGTTCCTTCGCAACCGTGATTACCATAAACTTCCCGTTTTAGCAAGACCCAGCGCTTCTTCTAAGCTCTATCGATTCGTCCGCGGCCATTTTTGCGCCTTCTATATATCAAGCGCTTTTTGTGACAGTCCCCTTTCATTGAAACTTGCAATTGGCAACTTGTAAGGCCAAATTTGGCGAGATTTTACGTGGACCTTTTTCTTTAAAGATTTTTTTCGCAGCTCGACTAAGTTTTTATTGAAAAGTTGGTTGGGCATTTATATGAAAGTCTCTTAACATGTTAGATTTCAATAAGACGAAGTGAGAAGGAAAGGATGGATGGAAAGGGATGGGTGGATGAAAAGTTTCAATTTCGTCATGCTAATAGAATGCGAGGAAATAGGAAGCGTCGCCGCCGCATCGCGTCGTCGTGTCATTAATAATACAAACGAAACCATGACGCCTGCGTCGAGTTCACAGGATGCAAGCATTGCTGCTAACGAGATTTGGGAGCGCTCTGCAGTCTTTGCCGACGCTACAATAGCGAATGATTTGAATTAAAAAGGAGGTGGCAACTGAGATGCTTTGTAACTGAGCTCTTGTGATTCAAACGTCGGCATAACTATATTAGAGTTTTGTTAGTCGTACAATTCGTGCGATTATTTAGAGCTTAGCACGTAGTTTATCCTCTCTTGGAATTAAGAAACACATTTAGTTAATTGTAATTTAAGTTTTATCATCCAGACAATATTATTTTAAATTTCATTTAATTTGGATGAAATTGATTTGTGTATACATTTATAAAACATCTTCGGCACCAATCCGCTAACTCAAATTTAGAAATAACCAAAAAATAGGTGCATGTGAGATATGTGCGCTACACGTAAAACTAAAAGATGAATAGTTTACAAGGTGGTAGAACCAGTGTAGTTCGACCGGGGAAGTACCACCGCCATACCTATATCTAGCGTGAAGTATTTCTTGCGTTTCGATAGAAGGGTGTGGTTGCCGGCACACTTTCACATGAGGCGACCATCATAGTCCTCGGGAGTAATAACGCATCTGTGATTGACTTCAGATGGAACCCATGTTCTGTATGAAGTTGATTACAGATGTCCATGGGCGGCAGTGACCTCTTACCATCAGGTGGACTGCATGCTCGTTTGCTACTTCAGTGAAATAAAAAAAAAAGTTTGTAAATATTATCTTCTACTCCATTAACATCTTAATCAAAGCGAGTATATTGAAAACCTGATTACTAGGAAAAACGAAACACATGCGCCCTCATACATCATTTTGAATAACAGCTTCAAAACTTTTTGAGTAAAAGTTGATAAGTTCGATTATAACCTGACAGTAATCACTATTCGAACAGCTACCCAATTTCCTATGTACGTATACAATATAAATTTAATGGTTATAAAGCACACACGGCACGCAACTCCCAAGTGACGCAACTGACTTAAGGACGCAAAGACGTAAATTATGGCTCAACAGGCCTTTCCGGCCGTTAACGATTTTGACTCGAACTTAAATTCGAAGCGTGAAAGAAAATTAATTAATCACACGTGCGGTACACTTCACTTCATACCCGTAAACACCTCCCTACAAGAGAACGCACACGCAATAGACGAATCTAATACACGGTACAGTAATCTAATTTCGCCCGTTTTCATTTCGCCCTCGTATTGTTTCTTAGCCTATCCAGTTTACCTTCTTATATCAGAAGTTTTACGTCGAGTAAACCTCTGGGATTACCGACTCCACGTCTATAACTATCGATCCCCGAGTAGTTAGCAAACTTGCTTTACGATTGTCGACCATCGTAAACGTAGTACGAATAGAATATGTAGTCGGAACGCCCACGTCGTTTCGCGAAAACAACGCCTGCGAGCGGCAAATGTCATATCCACGTAACAAATGTTCGCCGCGGTTCATAATATTTTAAGAACGCTTTCGGCGTCTTTAATTGAAATGGCGGAGGTGCGTGGGGAGACAATAAAACGGTGACAGTGCGGAGGGCGCAGGAGTGATCAATAAAGGCCATACGTTAGGGCAGGCCGGTTCATTACTGCGCTCCGTGTCGCGTCTCCGCGTCCCCATTACGGAGGAGTTAGGAGACGCGAGCGGCGATAAATAGCGGCCGAGAAGCCCTGCTTTATTTCTTGCACACAATTTCATTTACATTAGAGGTGCTGAACCATGTCTCTCCTGAGAGTCATATGAAAGTCGCCTACAGATTCATGCAAAACAAGTTACGAGCGCCGAGACCACGTGCCGCAGACCTTAATCTAGACGGCGGCGGGTGACAAGGCACTGCCGCTGCCGCCCGACGCCCCTACCTACTTAATTACTACTAATTGCTACAGCTTATATGTACGTGCATCATAAACTTCCCCGTGGGCTGGTATTAATTCTGAATTTCAACCGAATTTATCTTACACTTTGTTTCATACAAACTTCGAGTAAATATAACTGCCATTTGTATAATGTTCTCGCGTAAAATTTCACAATGATTTAGCTTACACGCTAATAAAGGAGAAACAATTTACCTAGCAATAAAACTAATAAAAATAATCAACCAAATAGAGCACATAGATATATGTTTAAATAATTAATGATACCATCCGATAAGATCGTGATTTGCCTTTGTAATTTCCTCCTTACTCTACCTGACCGAGTTTTATTACATTATGGAAGCAGAAAACGTTTGCCAAGGAAAGACAATAAGACATACATTTACCGACACGAGAACGTCCAATTTTGCAAATTGTAGCTGCATTAACGGACATAACAGATACGGGATGTTCAACAATTAGGCACTTAAATGCAAATCGTCCTCTTAGATGTTCCATAACAGCTTTTTCAGACTCAATACATCGTTTGCAATTTTATTCGAATTTTGCCTTTGAATTTGTCGGAGCATTTCAATTCGTACATGGAAACACTTTTATAGGGACACCGCTTCGTCTGAGCTTAATATTATACAAATTTCATTATATTCGCCTTTCAATTGGTTAAACGACGCGGTCGCCGTCCTCTGTGGTCATTCTCAAACGTTTTATACGTTTTCAAGTACATTCTAGTACCTCTTAAGCTTGATACGAATTAGTTAAGCAACGAGTCGGTGGTAATCACGCACGCTTACAATTGCAAACGGCTCCTAACGCTGCTGAGTTGGCAGTACGTCTGCTATTTGTTTTCTTTGTCAGACCCACTTGCTTTTACCAAAATTCTCGTTTGTAGCACGGGATTTTTACATTGCCAAATGAAAACGCTGAGAACAATTAATTCTTATTCTCTTCTATACTACTTTAATGAATATTTAAGTAACCTTTGTTATATATACAGCTGCATAGATATCAAAAATATATAAAAGATTAAAATGTGAATAAATATAATATGGAAGTACTCTTGTTGCGTAAAGAAATTATGTATAAGATTCCCTCTAATTTAATTTTAACGTGGAAAACGAAATCTTTATCACGCTTGTATTAAATAAGAATTTATATAAAACATTTTTGTGTTCCATTAACGTGAAAAGTAATTTTTCCACAACTCACGATAATGTTCTTGTCGCATTTGGTATGAACGTAGTCATGTCGTAACGACTACGTTCAAAATCGTAGAAATAGTTGTGGTGTTTTGAAGCGAATACAACTCAACTACGGTCAAAATTGAAATAATTGTAGCATTTCGGATCGACTACGACTCGACTACGGATAAAATCTTCAAATTTGTGAAAACATTTCGAATCGACTACGGGTCGAGAATGATCAAAATAGCTGAAATAGTTGTAGCGTTTTGAATAGACTACGACTACGGCTACAATCGAACAGTCTAGTCGACTACGGTTACAATCGAAGAAATTGTTGTAGCAATTGGACTCCTCTACGATTTTACTACGGAGAAAAGCGTAGAGTTTTTTGTAACATTCATTGCAGGGACTACGATAAAACATTTTTATATCAATTTATTAATACTTTACTCTTAGTTTCACATAAAATTACGCTTCTTGCCTTATTGTCAAGGTTTGTGGAGGTTGTTTATATTAAAATAAACCTATTACTTGAACACAGAGGATAATCATTTTATTACTTTACAAATGTTACGACATACTGTTTATATTTCGAAATCAAGTACATTATTAGATTATTTCAGACCTTATAGAAGATTTCACTCATCAATACGACAGTGGCTACGACAGTACAGTAGTAGAGATAAGTTTCTGAATCAAATTTATTGTAGCATTATAATTCATACAATTATTTGTTATGTTTGAATTTATTCAAGCCATTTTAGTATCTGAATAACGAAAAATCAGTAAGCTTTATATTATTATTTTCAGTTACAAAAGTATATTATCTTCTTAAGTAAAAAATAAGCCTTCATTTTGTATTATTTCGTTCGATTAACGTCAACAGCAGATACGGTATAGTCTCTCGTTTTTCGTGCACAAGCCGTAATAAAACTGTCGCAATAATGTACGAGTAGTTCGATCGTTTCCCGAGAATAGCCTGCGGCGTCCTCCGTTGCCACGACGCAATGAATGTTACAAGCAAGGCCCCTATACCTCGTCTTAATATTTAATACCTAACTAACATTTCTATGACGGCGTATGAGCCAATATGATTTAAAATTCAACACGAACGTTCGCTGTCTTCGGTTGAAATGTGTTTCCTTCTAACCACATATGCTATTTGTGTGCGTTTCCAATAGAATTTGTTATGCAATTACGTCGTCTTTGTAACTGTTTGTTTTCTAATGCTGTTTGAATTAATGCCTTTTATTACTACGCCTATTTTGAGTTTTAACATCAGTAGAGCATATTTTCGCTTAAGTCTGGTGTCATTATCACTATATCAATCTAAATACAGATATTGTTTCAAAATATTCTTTAAGTATAACGAGGCTACTACAATCAACTCTAGATAGAAGACATGTTTCATTAATGAAATGGTTACATATACCAATTATATAACTAATATATAAAATAATACTAAGTGCCGTATTTATTACTTAATGTCGTTTGCAACTTCTATTACAAAAAAAATCATAAGAAATACGAATGCTCTAAATCTTCCAATAGTTAAATCGTTTATTATAACTCATGGACGTTCCGAAATAGACATTGCCGGTATAATAAAAAAATGTACGGTCCCTCAAATTGCCGTAATAACTAGAAAGTGGGTGTTCTTGGTTTTCATCCTGTATCGTAAAAAATAAATTGCCAAAATGGCTGGGCTAGTAGCTTTGGCCATTATGGAACATCGTTTATACGTATATTAGTAAAAGCATGGTACGAAAACCCGTTTTGCGAACTGAGAGGCTTAAAAGCCTAATTGATTTATTTAACCCATTATGCCTTCCAGTTTAATGGCCTAATATTGATCAAAAAAACAGATGAAAACAAATCTTTTCTGTGTGGGAAGAAATTAGAAGAACTTTAAAATATTATTTATTTATCACACTATATTTTCGATACACATTTATTTATTTATTTATTTTATTCTGGACGCAGACAGTCATGTATTACATAATATTGGCCTTAATATAACATAAATTTAACATTACAGACTTAGAGTGCCAACAATTATTATGAAATACATTAGACAAGATTAAAGAGAAATGTTTAAACGAGTAATGATAATAACAGAAAAGTTATTTAATAACAGTTAATGTATATTATTATTTTTTTCTTAAACAATTAAATTTTAACAAATAATGATTGAGTAATTTTGCTTTTAAATATACTAATTGAATTACAGAATGGGTCAATATGGCCCATTTCTTTGTTATAAGCAGCCAAGCAACGATTGAAAAATGAATTTGAGCCAAATTTAGTATGAGATGTAGGAATAGCAAATAAATTATATACATATAATATATAATTGATACCAAAATATAAAATTATTTATGTATACAATTCATGGATGCGTTCGATTTACATCACTTTATAGCGTCAGGCAGACGTTCGCATCCGATCGAAATTTATTTCCGACGTTTCAATATAAAACGCGAAATACACGAGTGGCTGGAGGGCTATCCGAAGCTGCAGGTAACGGCGCTTATCGACAACGACGCTCGATCGCATATCTGATTTGTATTTCGCATTACATCCCACCTTACCCCGGTCTCCCCTCGGCGTCAGTAAATACACCAACACTTTAAGTAACTGCGCTGAAATTCAACGAAAAACGACGACTCCCGCTTATCTTCCTTCGTACAACAGTTACGTAAATATGGAAAGAACTCCTGGGGTGCGGCAGAGTATTTCATTATCCGTGACCTGTTGAGCGCAAGATTTGTGACTCATCTTTACGTAACCTTCGTACGCTCGAGCGTTTTTTCGCTCAGTTATCAAATTTTTATGAACACTCTCGAACGCGTACACTATAAAGAATCACTTTTCAATTGATACATCCCTTTGAAGACGGAACAATATGCGCGTAATAAAATTAAATGTTTACTCCCAACGCGATAAAAATCATAAAACCGCCCAAATGATGAAACCTTTATAAATTTGAGTGAAGCAAAAGCGAAGACCATAAATAAACCGTATTTTCAAGAAACTCTGCTTTGGAGTACAATAATGGTGCTCTTTAAAAACGACTCGATTTTCTCGGAAAGTTTTTATCATTTTGGAGCGAAGCGCCACTGTTTTCTGAACGTTGCCGAAAATTAGATAAAAGCAATGCGCCTGACATCGTTTTTATCGTCGTTGGTACATTTGCCTCATACCTACTCTCCGGTTCCCACGCCTTGCTTCCGTTTAACGGCAATCAGGGCAAGCTAGCGACGCTCTGTCAATACGAAGGCGAGAGGTTTCCCTGATAAACTTATCTAGCACCCTCCGCACACCCGCCCCCTTGTCTGCGTTTATCTCGTACGTACGTGTAGGCGTACTCGTACGATCAAGCCTCATCCTACAATGTGCCAAATTCACTCCTTCAAGTTTGTGTCACAATTGTGCTCGAAACATTGAATTTAATTGAGGTACAGGCGTAATAATGTTAGGTAAGAATATAAAATAAATAATCTGCTATCTTCAAATATTATTTAGTAAAACCAGTAGACAAATAGCGTATTTGATGTCCATTATTTTTATCTGACTGAAGTAGCAAACGAGCATGCAGTCCACCTGATGGTAAGTGGTCACTGCCGCCCATGGACATCTGTGATCAACTTCATACAGAGCATGGGTTCTCTGACACCATCTGAAGTCAGTCACAGATGCATTGCTACTCCCGAAGACTATGATGGTCGCCTCATGTGAAAGTATGCCGGCATCCACACCCTTCTATCGAAACGCACGAAATGCTACACGCTAGAAATAGGTGTGGCGGTGGTACTTCCCCGGTCGAACTACACTGGTTCTACCACCTTGAAAATACAATCTTTAACTTTTTATTAAATAGTTAGGGCATGAACATTTGTAAATATTACCATAAGGATTAAGCAGGAAGTCATAAATAGTTACTATCGACCTACTACATTAGTATGCCTATTTTATTTATAATCCAAACACAAGAGCGCAAATACTTCTGCTAGCAAATAAAAATTAAATTTACGTAACAACAAACTTGTACTGCGTTTGGTGCTTCTTCAATCCTCTAGTGTTATCTTTAACGTACTGAGGTATTAATACTGAAAGTTCAACCATTTAGTAATCCCACATAACCACTGAACTAACGATGTTGCAACACGTGTTCGAGAACGGAACGAGATATTATCTTGTGAAATACCTATCAATATACGGTGTAACTGTAATTTTTAATCACGGGAAGATTTTATAAATTCTTTAAATGTCCTCCATTCAAATTACAAAAACCCAGAAAAGATGTGATGTTATACCTTGACAGAAGCATTCGTGTTAAATTTTATAAATATCCAATTCGGGTTTCAAAAAGACGCGTTGGCCGTATATTCGCTATATTAATACAAAATTTTATGTTTACTATTATACTTCGGCAATTTTATGTCCATTACCAAGGTCCATAAAGTTGAATAACAAAGCCTCCAAGACCGATTGCTATCGAGCATCTCACAAGGAAAATTGGAAAACACCAAAATTCCAACAATTCGACTCTACAATTCTTGCCGTCATTATGCGCCATATAAGATTTTCTATTCCAACGATAATACTTTCGAAACAATGCTCGCTCCTTGCTCTTAAATTTATGACTTTCATGTACGAATTTGTTTTACCTTAAAAGTATTTCGCTCGTATCAAATCGGGCGTAAATTTAACGACTGCCTTCAGATTCGCATTAATTCACATCCATTCGCGAATGATCAACGTAGGTGGTGAGGCATATAACGCGATCTTTTCTGGCGAAACAATTAAATTTCTCATATATCGATAGGATTAGGAGCAGAATTTCAGTGCGGGAAAGATCGAGACCGAGCATTAAGCTGAGGCGTATTGGAGCAGATCTTAAGTTCGCTCGGTTAAACCGAAATCTTTGCGTCGGTGTTGAATACTCCTCGATCCAACGATCGATATATCGCCCCGAGGGCGTGCCTACCTAGCGGGGCTAAATACAATTTACCTTTGTTATTTTTCGTGTCATTAAACTGCGTCGCGATTTCGAACGCTTGATCGGGATTGCGAACTCCGATGCGAATTGTTTGTGAGCTTTTGTTTCCCACTCCGCTCGCCAGCGACGCGACATCAATTAACATCGGATCCCCCGACTGAATTTTCTTCATAGCCGTTTGGATTATTGTAGGTAGGTTTAAAGCGGAATTACTTCCCACTGCAGAATAGAACTCAATATCGAGTCTCCGCTTTAGCGTTTTGGGTCGACTTCACTAAACTGATTTCAGTGATACATTTAGCAGATTAGTTTTGGGACGCAGAAGCTTACAAATTTCAATGTCGTGCTATCAGTTTGGAAGTAGATGTGCTGGCATTTGTTCGGCGCGTCCCCTCAGTTGCGTGCTGAACAAATGAGGGTGACCACGTCGCGGCGACCGTAGCGTAGGCGCCGGTTCATTTGTAAAGCTTTATCGGGTCTGACAAATTGCGACACTCACTATTTTTACGTCGCTCATCGAAGAACTCCATAGCCCTGGAAAGATTCGCCTCCCGCTCCCATTGTAAAACTTTCGTATGGAATAAGTTTTAATACGAGCCTCACGAAATAAATGTAGGTCAATTCCGAACACAATGCTTTTGTTCTAAAGAAAAAGACAGTAATACTCGGCAGTCTTTACGACTCATACGTAGTCACAATCTAGGCTTCCAACTTTAGCTTTACATGTTGATTATTCAGCGTTATCTAGGTATAAAAGTTCGTGGGAAGACACTCGGCGCTGTGAAGCCTCGCTCGCTTCCCCGCGTTAATGCACAAGCACGTAGTTTCATGTCGGCGCAGAAAGTTGTGCAAAGTGCACAAAGTGCGCGAATGCCACGGCAAAGCCTTCATTTGTCGGCTCGTGACGTCCGCGTGACAAATGTGGACGGGTCTTTATGTACCGCGGTGCGATTATACACAGCTATGAAAAATGTAACTTTGCCAAACGATTCTCGGTGTTACAATTCGTTTAAATAGATCAATTATACGTTTCTTTATCTCCCTATTCCTTTGTTATACGTTGTCTAACACTAAATCAGGGTGAGACATTGCGTGTGCATCGAAACGAGTAGCCATTAATGAAGTTATCTATCTGGTTTAAACTGGTTTTAGCGTAATTTAAAGCCTATGTACTTTCTGTAACGATTCTGCTCGGTAGCGAAATTTCTATTGCTAGAGGGTTAGCGTAGATTGGGTAATTTATACTTGCCTCCAGCCGTCCCCCTTCGGCAAGGGGAGGAAGATACAAGTACCATACTGTTCGCTAAAATTGCTTAATGGATCGATTAAATGTAGGATTTAATTAGAAATGATATCAATTTTCTTCGCTTGTCAAACGTTAAGAGTTATTAGTAATTTATTTAATACTTTCAGGTATTTTGAGATAGGTTTTTGTTTTAATAACGATTTTCATTAGCGATGTCGGATAATGACTACGATACTACAGAATGATTATTTCGAAGCTCGTATTTTTCCTTCTGTGTAATAAGTATTCAATGATAAGCTCCTTGACTTGGCTAAGCATATTAAAATTCAATTTGTGACTCGAACCGTGAAGCATAACGGATTGTGTACCGATTTCGTCGCCTCTTCTCTTCTACAATTTTGCGACTCACCCAATCTTCAGATAGTATTTGTTCTACTCTCGAATACAATAATGCCTATCTACGTTATAATTTTATTATTATTGAATCAATTTAAAATATTCTGCCGTTACATTTTAATGAAATGTCGAATATAAAGAAATATGAAAAGATACTATTTTATGCAAACAACTTACAAAACACAGCAATGTATAATTAGGCTAATTATACTAAAATTATGAGCAGAACATACTAATATTTTTTTAATAACACAACACATGTTTAAATTATTTTATTTGTTTTAGGTGGAATGCAAAAAAGCACAGCCGAAAGAAGTGATGCTACCAGCTAACCTGGCGAAGACGAGAGCCGCCGGACGCGGCGCGTACGGTGAGTTGTTAGGTAGCGCCGTGGCCGCCGGCGCAGGCGTGCGGTACGCTCCCTACCCCGTCCATGCGCCGGCGCAGCTTTTGGTCGCAGGCGCGGGCGTGGGCGCGGGAGTGAGCGGTGCACACGCAGTCTACCGCCGCGCGCTCGCCGCCCTCCGCCCCGCGCCGCGCCCGCCGCGCCCGACTCTCGCACCGCTCACCATCCCGCCTCTCGCATACTCCGTCTCCGAACTCCTCGGCGCACACGCTCTCGACCTCCCCACCATATACTCTCCTCTCACCCACACCACGATTCCGACCCCCTTGCCCCTCTGATCCGCGATCCTCTTCCAGCAACATCCTCACCATCCCTTCTGAGACCCACCCCATTTATCGTTTCGAACATTCTGAGTAGCACTTATTGAACTCCGACCTACGCTGCGCTGGCAAACTTTTCCTATCCATTCCTACTTTTCTCTTACATTCCTCTGCTCTCTCGCGTCCCGAAAGCGATTTTTGAATTGTACTTTAAGGAAACTGATAATATCCAAAGTGTCTTATTTTTAGTAATGCCATTAGACGATCAATTAGCTAGCAGATTTTCGAAATGTGTATCGACATAAATTAGAGAAGTCATAGAATCAGTTATAATGTAACGATTTATACATAAATTAATTACATTTTTTCGATCAGTAGAAAAGGATTCTGGAACAATTTTACGTAGGGTTGATAGAGAACAATATTTTTCTACCAGGTAGTAGGTGCTTAATTCCGTTTAATTTCGATATAGCTAGAACAAATAGTGCTGAGCCTGGTCTTTTCTCATTTCTTATTTCTAAGTAGCATTTGATATGGGATATTAAAGAAGGGCCTAAAGGTTCTGCTGATTCTTGCCAGTTTTGCCACATATCCATCCATGATATGAAACTAATCCGTTTAGCGAAGCAAGTTTATTGTCATTGCGGCTAATTTGGTGAGGTGTTCTATATAATATTTTCTTAAATGGTATTATATTATTTAGCTTTTTATTATAAACTAGCTTTACACTCGATGTCGGCTTTTCAAAAATGTTATCAGTGGAAGAAACGAGGTACCTATTAACATTGGATGTTATTATGAGTTTTGTGATACTTAGTTTACTTAATATTTATTTTTATTTTGTCAAGCAAAATAAATAGCTTAGGTTAAATTAACTTTATTGTGTACCATTAGTATTTTGATTAGATACTTAATTTTGATTTTTCCCTTACTTTTTAATTAATTATATTTATTTATTTTGTGCAATGCCAAAAAGACTTAACATAATGTTCACTATTTAGTTTATATTTAGTTTGTGTTCTAATTTACACGATTAATTAAATATTTGTTACTGTTTACGGAAGTAAGGTGTTCATAATACAGTCGAATTGTATTATCGATCGTAGCTCTCGTAAACTAATAGAATTAATTGTATTAACTTAATAAGTAGGTGAATTTTCGTAGAATTTAGATTAATAAAAAACATTTCTTAAATATTTAAAAACGTCTGTTTGTTTAACATGTTTAGATATAGACTAACACTATGTAGAATAGATTAACGATTCAATGGAAGGATATATTATTGTAATCATTGATGGTGATAGAATTACTAACATACCCCATTGAAATCATTCTAGAGAACTTTTTTGATAGTAGATTTCTATTAGAAATTTGAATGTTGTGTATTAATGTAATCTAAATATCTATTATACTCCTATATATTCAATATTATGCATTCACATAAAAACATTTTCGCCAAGCAAAATAGTGTCTCATGGCACACTTTCTATCAAGTTTATAATATTATAACTCCATTATAAATGTAACTAGCACACACATAATATAAATGTAAGGATCGATCAATTTATGTAAATGTTTTTACATTTCTAGATTTCATGTGGTCATTGGGTGCTCTTCCTGACGGTAAGTTTATTCACATTTTATTTTTAAAGCCACTCCATTTCGCTACTTCCGCATTTCTCGATTCATTGCCAACGTCGGAGAGAATGCTTCCGATATTTGAACGTAACCGAATTATTATCCCGTACATTAGGTATACCAAAACGGATCTTGTAGGGATTAATTTAGACAACACAGTAAAGTGATAGGTAACGTCAATAGTCTAATGAATTGATTGTACCGAACGCAACGTACTACGCGTAACGTCCATCAGTTAGATGATGGATCGTGGTGGCCAGACAGATACACTATTTTGATTGGCAATAATATGATAAACGATCCGGTGTGGTAATCATATCAGCCTCCGTTGACGGTCCGGCCATCATTCATTTCACATTTTTATATCGGACTCCATATTTGCGGAATCCATACACTTAAAAGTATTACGTATTTTGAACACAACACACTAGTGTAACCGTATTTCGATTTAGACACATAACTAGACATGTTTGAATTAGCATAGCATTTGGTTTGTTTTCTTATTAAATAATGTAATGAAATGCCCTAGATCTAAAATCTATTATAGCTGTATCGTTGTTACTCCACTCACACTGTGCTACATTAAGCGATGTGTATAAAATATCATCTGCTGGACATTGTCCAAAGCTATGTCGTACCGAGCTTGTACGATATACTTTACCTACCTTTTATGTGACGGCTTTATTTTCGAACTGTGCCATCGGGACGAGCGATACACACCAAAAGTTCGTATCGGCCGATCGGCGTCAGGGAAAGCATGTCCAAATTAACACGCCGATAAACGAGAGCATGCATGCCGATTCGCTTTTAATTACTCTGACGCTGAATGTAACATGTGCTTTTTGTTGTACAGGTTTCCCCGCAGCGTACGCCGCCTACGCGGCAGGACGTAGCTATTCGGGCTATCCTAGCTTCGGGCTGCCATACCCTGCAGGTAATCCCCTGGCGAGCTTGCACCACCAACTGTCCGGCAATCATTACCACCACCTGGCGACACTCCTGCCATACCACCCACTCGAGCTCAGTGGGGTTTACAATGTACACGCCATGCATCTGTGAACTCGCGCCGGCGACAATGCATTCCACTAACCGCTAACGATTCGCAACCGACACAGATTCGCTAACCGATCTCCGACTCGTCATTCGTGAACTTAACGACGCATACGCTTTTCGTATCTATAACTCTGGTGACTGTGTCCTAACTTCCCATTTCACTAACTCGTGCCAAGGCACCGGCAAAAGTTCGTGTGAACTCTCACTAACAACTTACTAACAAGTTAACACCTCTAACAATGACTGAACCATCTAGATAAATCTGCCACGCCGTCAATTACAAAACGTCCAAGTTTTGAGAAACGCAATTTATCGTTTATCTTCAGAATAACTTCGAGACAATCCGGCCAAATGCGAGCGCCTCGCTGTGTGTTTACAGACGATTCGCCCTAACGATTCTCAAATGCTACGCGTCAAGCAAACACTCTAGCGCAAATACCGCGTACATCCCCCCCCCCCCCCGCGCCCGCCGCGCGCCCGTCGTTACCTAGTATCACGCTATCGCCCACTCCTCATTAACAGCGAAAGCTTTTAAAAGAGATTTAAACAGATTCAAACAAAAGTACTGAAAAAAGTGACGTCCTTTCTGTGGTGACTTCTATGTAAATCTCGGGACAGACGAAAAGAATTTTCACTAATTAAACGTAGGTTTTACCGGAGGCTTTTAGTCGATCCCGCCGAAACCGGCGATAAAGTTATATTTTTTGTTGCGTCTCTTATTTATTTTGGGATAGTTTGTTGTTTCGCGTAATGAAAAACTAACGAATAGAACAGGCGTTCCGATCGGGCGCGGCCGCGACTCCCTAATCGGTGCGGGCCGGGGTTGGGCACAGCTGCACAAATACTCTTCTTGTATTTGTCTACACAACGTTCTTGAGCTGCCTTCGCTCTACCGTAATTGTGCCGCTAAGCTTTGACTTTCTTCTCGGGAGCAATAATTTTTCCGAGGCATCAGGCATTTTTTCGACTGAACGCCGACGGAATTTGGAAACGAAGTTCGATATTTTCCATTTAAGTGTAGGTACCGCGGATAAACTGAGTTTCGCTACGCTCTTTGATTTGGCCAGCGGCGATTGATGTTATCGCTGTCGATCCGGTGACCACGCTTGACTACGTTTTTCTTTCGGAGTAGTAGTACAAATGGTTCCGCGCTAATTACCTCGAAGCCAGCGTTTTACGGCACGCGAGACAGACGTTTCAAGCTGCCTGCTACAAAAACGCCGACTGCGCCCGTTAGTTCAGTTGTAAATATAATTGAACAATGAAGCGGTTCAATAATTACACAAGTGAATGCGAGCGGACCGTTTAAATCAATATAATCGTCGAAGTGAGTTACGAGCTGATTCGACTAGATAATCCGCCCACCCTAGAGTACATACTAGTAGAGAATGCTGTAAGTTTTGCTAACTCTATAATTTTGTTATAGCTTTTGCTGTCATACTTGAAGCCTCAGAAAATGAATTTAAAGGATTTTCTCGTAAAAACTAAAGATTTAACGTGTGAATAATACCGGTACGTAATAATTCTCTATACTAGCTATATCATATTTGTCCAATTAGTATTTCTCACACTATATCATAAATAGATTACTGAAAATCTAATCATTTTACTGGAATACGTCAATCGTTTGAAATTACATCGAGGTTGTTTCACTAGAAGCAATTAATTTAATTTCACCATTTGAATGTTAATTTTAGTCCACTCCGTGAGACGTAGAGGCTCACCCGTATTTCATTTATATCCGACCGACCGCTATACTACGTACAATTTATAACTGAATATTTAAATGAAGTAATAGATGAACAATTACATATTTCATTTATTAATTAATGAACGTATTTAATAACGAAAGCATCAATCTAAAACAATTTTCAGATGGTTCAAAAATAAGTAGTTGGCTCTTGAAATCAATTCAAGTCAAAGATCGATTTTTAAGGATATCTTAAAACTCACTTCTTAAAACAACTTCCTAATACAACTATTCTTCTGTATAAAAACTTAAAAAATCCTGAAACTTGAGCTGTGATGCGTACAAGAAAGCTTATTTAACATTATAAGATTTTATTATGGAATCAAAAGCGGCACCATCCTTTGAAACAGCTGATGCTATGACAAAGTACCGCCTCCGCGACCCAGAAGTTCGTTGTGAGCCTTTAATATGGAGTAGTCTCTTCCTCGAAGTTGGAAAACGATCGCACGTACCGTCGGAAGGAAGACAGTTCTCGAACTTATAATACACTATTTCAAAGTTGTTCACAGTAGAATGAGTATAAATGAAAAATATCCGCTCGACATTTCCGCGTGGTGTTAATAAAACGGCAAAAAATTTAAAGTAATATATAAGATGGTTTTCTCGTGAATCCAGCGTGGGAAATGTGCGAGTCACGAGGGCACGGTTTACACATAGTTTGCACCACGTCGACGAATAAATCTGCTGAATTCCCCGGACCAACTATCCTTCGTAAGTCCGGAACTAACCGGGATAAAAACGAATACGGAAACTTTGGAATACAATTACGGGGATAGCGCAGATTATCTAAACGTTAGATCTTAGAGGCTTTATGTATTCCACGTATTGAAACTTAGACCGTGTAGGTTATAGCGTTTTCCAATAGCGTTATATTAGACATAGGTTTTTCCTGTCTATCATATTAGATTATCTTATCCTCTTCGTAGCATGTGTAGCATAGTGTTTGAATTTCTATAGATTAGTGTGGACTGAACACTAACATTTATATTACGATTATTTCTAGTTACGTTTTTAATATAATTTTCATTACAACCTACATTTCTTCATCTTTATTATTATGTATATGCCTTACTGTATCTGATCTTAACTGTAAAATTTATATCAATGGCATTTATAAGATGATAATTTGATTAAACAGTAATTTTAATTGCAATAAAAAATGGAATCGTTTCCAAAAAAGTAATAGCCGTATATTATATTTATTTTAAGGGTTTCAAGAAAACCTGATTATGCAAACGACAGGATATTATTATTAACCTCATTGCTACACTGTTTACTTTATAAAGGTTAAAATAATACTATTAGGGCTGTTCAAATCCCAGTGTATGCATATAAAACGACTCCACTGCTTTCTGGTTTAATGTTTTCTTTTTTACGTTTAAGTAAGAATAACATCAAAATCCGATTTAGGAATTCTAAAACATTTACGAATCTAAAATAAAGAATCAATTCATCCCATAATTTCTTCTTTCCCTTTAAAAATTACATAGTGCAGGATGCTCTAGGCTTTTATTTTTGGGAGACTAAAATGTTTATATGGCAAAACCACTACATAGATGAGGTAGATAAATGATTCTCAGGAGCAGCTATGTACGTATCCATCCAACCATCAGTCTTTTGATGTCCACTGCTCAACATAGGCCTCCCCTAAATGGCGTATAATCACGTATAATCACTTTTAATTAGGGCACGCATTATTTATTACACTTACAAACAAACATTAATTTCACAAATTTGAAAAAAAACAGTTTTCAAACAAAACTCGCTTTTTGTCATCGCCTTGTTACGAAACTTCGAATGTAATAAGCCCGTTTTGTATTTATAACAGTAAGTTAATTAATAACCTGTCATTTATCATAGTCGGTGCCATGAATATGATATTCCAAAATAAATACAAGTAGCACTTATTGTTCGTAATACCTATACGTGATTAATAAAACTTTAACGCACGTCAAACCGAACGACACACTTCATACGTCGTTTATGTAATAACGCTGTTTATTTATTCAGTGGATGGAAGTGTATTTCTTTTTGTTTTATCTTTACATTTTAATGGTAGCATATTTAGGCGAAGTCTCTAGAAAATATATTTTATAATGCAATAAATAAAAAATATACTTTTGATTTTCTATGAACGTTAAGGGAAAATATTGTTCTATCCATCCATCCATCAGCCTTTTGATGTCCACTGCTGAACATAGGCCTCCCCTAAATGGCGCCACTCCAACCGGTCCTGTGCCCTCTGAATCCAACGGTTTCCCGCTGTCTTCTTCAGGTCATCGGTCCATCTGGTAGGGGGGCGACCTGTACTCCTTTTGCCTAAACGTGGTCGCCACTCGAGGACCTTTCTTCCCCATCGGTTATTGGTCCTACGAGCGATGTGGCCGGCCCACTGCCACTTCAGCCTGCTAATTTTTGTTCAAAATATTGTTGTTTGTAAATTTGTTGTTTAAAATATTGTTCAACTATCCGAAATAGAATTGTAAGTGGCTCTTTGTATGAAATGTTATTGATGATTTTCTATTGATACAGGAATCAATCACCACATTTTTTATACTACTCTCTTTCTGTTGTTTTGTTTATTCTTATTTTCATGTTGTGTTCAGTCAATAGTTCGGATACGGTAGATAGAAAATCAGATCTTCGTTGCTGATTACTACATAACTTCGTACTTATCATGATATTTTTTATTGATAATGTACGAAGAAACGAGGTATGTCGGCTTCGAAATCCCTTTCTCTATCACCGTATCCTTTAGCAGTTTCTATATAACTAAGAGTAACGTATAACTAATATCGAATAGGTAGTAAGAGTAGAATAGTTAATTTCAAATTACTAAGTTTAGAGGATGAGTAGGAATTAACGACATCATAGACCTTTATTTACGTAGTTCATAATTAATATCTATCTAATTAGCATTAGTTTAGACTCGATTTATTTATCCACAAAAGTAAATTTTAAATACTATAATCGAGCTTGAAAAGTGTTATTTTAATACCTTATTAAATATTCGCTATAATTAATAAAATATAACATATACTTATGTAGTTTATACACTTGCTTTGAGTTTCAAAGTTATGTCTCTTTTATATTTTAAATGTTTACACTGCTTATGCAACAACGTTATTGATAATAATATTTATTGTTGTTATTGTGTAATATTTTTGGATACAACTATTTTATGCTTACATTATTCGTGTTAATGTTATTGTGAAATGATTCAATGTTTTTGAATATTAACGCAATAATGAGGTAATCCTCCGCAACGATCGCTAGTTCTATCGCTCTGTCGCTTGCCGATCGGGCTCTATCGCTGTATCGTTGCAGTATCGCCACGCCTCGCAATAATTTATTTCTCAAAATTAAGATTTTGTATCGAAATTATTATATAACGTATAAGTTAATTCGAACATAAAAATCGCTACGTGTGCGACCGTCCTTATCGCCATCCTCTAAACTAGTCATATATAATAAGCTTGATTATTATATCGCATAATATCGCTATCTTTACGTGTGGCTATCGTTTGTTATAAAGACATTAGAAAATCGTATCGTTCATATCGTCATTAAAATAATAGCCTTGCGTTAAAAAATAATAGGTGTCCATGAAATAACGTAATTGTGACCGGACATAAGCATTCGGGCGGCTAGATTGAATTTTACCCTGTACTTCATAAACTTGCGTGTCTACTTATACTAATACTAAATGAATTATTGAGTAAATAACACCATTCGTCGAACGATTTCGGTGGTAATATCTATGGGAACGATAACATATAATGATCCCCTCCTCCCTGCATCGTGTGCGTGATACAAACGGGGTTGCCATAATACAAAACAAAAATCATAAACCAGTCCATCATTCTGTGCGTGCCAACAATTTTAAATAGCCCGAAAACAGTAAACAGGAAACTATCAATTTCAAGTTTCCCCATAAACATTCTATAGGGTCTAAGGGATCCTCTCCGTTTTTACATTACGTTCGCGCAATATTTTACTTTTTCCGACTTTACTCCCTACATTCCTATTTTAAACAATTTATATCAGGGCTCCGTAAAGTAGCTGAAACCTTTTAAATACTTTCTGTTTGCTTTATTTTTTGCCGCGGTCCGGTCGGCGGAGCCCTCCTCAGTTCCGTTGCCGGCTTTGTAGCTTTTTTATTTTGTTGCCGCAGGTGTAGTGGGAGTAATACCAGCGGAAAGTCGTCTGTTGGTCGGTGTGGAGTATGTTAACCCGGACGCGCTCGGGCAGGCCTCGTAGGCCGCCGCTGCGCCGCGCCGCCGCGACCGCCACACGCCACCACTTAACCGCTTTTACCCGGAACACCCGCTAACGGCTCCCGGAATTCTTACGAATACAAATAAATCTTTTCTCAAGCGAACATCTCTTTGGTATCACGCCCCCGTTCCCACCCACCCTCGTTTCGTACCCAAGGAATGCAATGTCGCAGGTCACTCCGTAAATTATATAAACCGCGAATTCGCAGATGCTAACGTGCTTACGCCCGACTAGGTTTGCCCCTATAGCTCGATACGTTAATTGTAATTTTAATTTATTATGGAATATACCAAAATTGTTTCGAATGCGGTATCCCTCAGGAAGTAATTCCAATTATTTCATTAGATAAATAATGTTAGGTAATGATAATATTACTCTTTATGCACATATTTTTTCGTATTGTATTGTAACCCATGTGTCAAATCTTAAATGTATTAAAATTATATATAAGTCAATAGTATTGTTCTTATCGCTGTTCGACATATCGTCTTGCATAATGTAATCATAAGGTTATTATATTGTGAAGCCGCTCTATTTTAAAATAAAGGATTTTGCCGTTGTATAAGCAAAACGTTTTGTCGTTTACTGTCCAATTGATCGTTTAGCAACGGAGGTCGATCACGGCCTCACTTACTTAACATTCGTTCGCATATCGATTGCGACCGAAATAAACTGGAAGAGATAGTGTGTAGCGTGGAGTTGGCTAGCGTGCGGTGAAGTTTGATTATTCCTCGTTATTATCGAACTTTATTCGAGCGTTCACCCTCGCGGTTCAGACGCATTTTAACGTGGCTTTCGTTTTTCTGACTCATCCAATGCGGCACGTGCAGCGTGGTGTCCGAACCGCACCCCGTCTCGGCCGGTAAGCGCATGTGCACCGGACGTCGAGTGCGTAGTGATTTGTGCCTAGTGCCCAGTGCCTCGTGGCCGAGAGTGCCGGCCCCCAGGA
The DNA here is from genome assembly GCA_949699795.1 of Spicauda simplicius. NCBI lineage: Eukaryota > Metazoa > Arthropoda > Insecta > Lepidoptera > Hesperiidae > Spicauda > Spicauda simplicius. Next base: position 7,225,494 of record OX453063.1, on the reverse strand, counting down.
GGTAGGCACGTGCAACCGCGGGCCACCCTACGCCGCATCTCCGACATTCCTCACATTCAACACGCTCGCCCTCAGAATGCAGCCCGCGAACTAGACACACCCACACAACTATTTTGCATAGCTCAGCGCTATTCACTTGCACTCGGTAGCCGCGGAGAAAATGCGTACGAAATCAAAAATGTCCGCAGTATTTTCAGTACAAATTAAATTAGCAATTACAGGAGTCAGCCGAAATAAAAATAAGGAAAGGATGTTAGGATAAATTAGCGCCTCGAAACGAAATTCCTTAAAGGGTCACAGCCGTCGCGCGTCAGTCTGAATCCAAATAATTAGCTGGCGAAGCGGCGAGTGGCCGTGCGTCGCGAACGGTGCCAACTCCATTCGTAATTTAAGATATTCGACCGTTAATTGTGTTAGTAACTGTTACGTTTAGTGCTTGTTGCTTAGGTCGGAGCGCAGCGCGACCTCGTTCCGTGTTAATCTCGACAGGTCTCCTTAGATACACATGTAAATACTAGAAATAGAGTACGATCTAGCGTTCGGCTTATACCAAACGCCGATTTAGATACGAGTGCTGTGTTTGGATGGGTCAGATTTTTATTTACTTACTACTTAGATAGTTTTTTGTATGAATGTCTATAGATTTGACTACCTAACTTAAACGCTAGTCTAGCGAGCTCCATCGCCCATAAATTTTTATAGTAGAATATCATCGCCAGAAAATGGATCCGAAAGGACGTATAATCAGTTCAATTAGCATACTGATCTCTTCTAGATTTCGTCGACTTGAGCACAAATCCCTCGCATTCAATCTGATACGTGCGAAGTAAGTCTTTACTCTTCCGTGATCCCTTTACACTTGTTTACTACGAGGAAGATTACATTTTACTTAATTATATTTGTTACAACTTGTTTATTGCGCTACAAAAGTGACCATTAAAACTCGGGGAGAAAAGACTTACGTACGGGTATTTTGTGTACGTAATATAGACAAACATCGTTTCCGATTTGAAACGATCATGGTAGTGATAACCCGATAACAAGAAAACAGCAGTCCGACGAAGGAGTATGCCGTCGACAACAAACATAGGGCGAGTAATGTTTATATTTGAAAATTAATACAGTTTGATCCGTATTGTACTGTAGGTACTACTTTAAAATAGTATAGTGTTGGTAAAATTTTTGAGTAATCATTGCGAAGATCAGAAAATCTAAAGTGTGGTAGTCATTACTAGAATTTCAAAATTATTTAGAACTGTATTAGACAAAAATTAATAGCAATAGAATAGAAAAAATATTAGAAGGTCAAAGACAGTCAATGTAGGCAAATTTGTAGAGTCGATCTGGCCATTAATAATATTTAACTAGCGGAGTTTTCAAATAGACTAGACATTTAGCTACTTTTAAAATGAGGGCGTTTTATTAATATTCATATTGTTGTAATTACATATTAGTTCCAGCTTTCGAAATAGTCGATTTAATGTCACTGTATTTTAGGACAGTGTCGGTAAAGTTTGATAAAATGGATACCGCTTAAAAAGTACAAAATTTTTAGACCGTAGTAATTGTAAGCGTTAGAAAATTTGTGGTAAAATGATGTGATTGGTGGTGCAAACTCTCCTTATAGCCGTAATTTCGTTTATTTTTAAGATTTAGAATAGATTTTTATTGTAATTTAAATTGTTGTGCCTTAGGCAAAATGTATATTAGGCTCAAAGTGAAGTGATTTTATAAATTGTAACTAAATTGCCATTAGAAAATTATGGGTAGACATATTTCTATCATGTACATAGAATAGTCAGCGATCAAAATTGTTTTAGTACTTTATGTAGATGTAAGTGGAATTAATCCGCAAGTAAACACAAATTGTTAACATGAGTAGCTGATGTTTTCATACATTGAAGAGTTCAGTAATCCGTAGACTAATATTTTGATAATTTTATTAACTGTGTGTTTATTCAACTTATTCATAATTGATTCGTTTTGCTTTTCTTAATGTCGCTTTATATGTTTTTCATATTTCTTGTTGCTATCTATGACTGAACCATGACATGCGCATGTTAGATTTAAATCGACTTCCCTATTTCTAAGTATTGTCAGTTGAATCCCTTTAGGTTTATGTTCTGAAGTTGCCTGATTAACTTTTGTAGTGACAAAATCATATTAGATTTCAGAGAGGTACGAAAAGATACGAGTTACCTTCTTTGAATTACAAATCAGAGCGATGGCGCGTGCGTGTCGGCCAGCAAACAGAATAGATATTCGATTAATTTGCAATTGTGATAAGTCCTAGCGGTTAAACGATCGAAAAGCAGCGAAAACGTATCATCTTCGGTGGTTATTGATGGCACCTATTAAATATACATTTTCTGTACGATCAATATAGGGTCGGGATCCACCGTAAACGCTGAAATAAAACATTTCAATCGTGCCGAGTGCGAAATGAAGTATTGCGATCTCATAGGTGAGGGATGCGAGCGCCCGACTAAAGAATTTGTGAACGTTTTCCTTCTTAGCTCCGCAATGGTGCGTGAATATACATAATATTATGTTCCCGACTACGCGAACATTTTAAATTACTCGTTATGAAAGAAAATACAATGTCACCGCCTCAAAACTTTATAAATGAAGCGAATGGCGACATGGGACGAAATTCCAGCGGTGGACTTGGACTATTGTGTCGTCAAAGTAACAAATTTTTAATACATAAATTTTTAACAAGGTATTTCATATTCTTTGTTCGCCACACAAAAAGAACTCGTGTACCCGCGATGTGACGGATGTGTTGTGCGAAACTCTGAATAATACTGTACAGTTTACAAAGTATTCGGTTGTTTCTTTTTCAGTGAACTCTAAAATACCCTCCCACGCATCAAAAAAAAGTTGCGAGATATTTCAAGCAAAGTTGAACATTGTTACACGTAAGCCACACGTAATGTACTCGTCGCTACAGGGCGGGTCTTACGGCGGGAGTACGCCCCGTGAATATTTCGTACGGCCGTCATCCCACTTCTGAAGAAGAATTATTAAGTTTCCCCGAACTTCGCAATTATGAAAGTTCGAATAGCTCGCGCAAGACGGCCTCTGAATTTATAGATGAATGTATGCTTCCCGCGAGGTGAGACCAGACGTAGCCGGGGTGCGAATCACCTTGTACCTCGATAAGAGGGTCACTACGACTTCACGGCTCAACTAATAAAATTGGAAATTGGCAGCCGTTATTTTCCACCAACCCTATTTATTTCTCTTCCTTGGCGAACTTATTCACATTGAAGTAAAGGTAATATCTCAAACTGTTTTGGAAACACCTAACTTTGAGTAAGACAGCCTAAGTCGGTACTGAACTCTCATATTCAGTGAACCTGCGGTTCGAGCGTCGAGAAACTTGAGTGATTACACGCACAAATTTCATTCGGAGCATGTGTTTTAACATGAGTACAAACCGAGCACTCGCCTGGAGTGGTGCGAAGTTAACGTCCGACACAGATATGACCGTAGAACTATGAAGTTGCTTCTCGCGCCTCTGAGTAAAGTGAATTATTGAAGTCGTAAATTATTTGAGGTCGGGCACACGCCTCAGCGCAGGTTCAAGCGGGCCTGTTTGTGACTTTATTGGTAACGACCCAGCTGTGAAGTACGATTGAAACTGTAAATATGCAAATGGCTCAATAAATTGCAGTTTCCACTATACTTCAAACCCATTCAGTGCGCTATACACGTATATTCACTAAACGAAATTAGCGACTCCTCTCCAACAGTCCATGTATCTCTATAATATATTCACAAACATCTACACTCTCTGTGGTGAAATATTACGAACGCCTGACTGAATTACTTAATAAATATAAGTGAGATAGCCGTCCGTTAAAGTAATGGGAAAGGAATGAGCTATACGCGATCGACACGTTAACGATCCGTAGACGTGTCTGCGCCACTACTCAAATTCTTATTTATTACGAGGCTACCCTCAAATAAATAGCCTCTCACATCGCACGGTAATGTTATTAAAATGTGTCAGCATTTTGCCGCGGGACGGAGCGGACGCGGGCGCAGGCGCGGAGGCGAGAGCGGCGCCATCTATCATTCATCCTCCATTACTTATATTGTACTTTTTTTGCAAAGTCACTCGCAGGCCGGTAATCACCTGGTGCGACCGCGGACCTCCATTTTTCACACTAAATCATAACTCGCGCATCTGACAAAAATAAAATTTGTCGTACAAGCCAATAGAGCTAATGGTGTCACTATGAACAGGCAAAAAAGTGAACGAGAATTATTAATCCGTTTCTTGTTAGAATTTAAAAGAGATTTATACTTTGAAAATGTTCGTACCTGCTTTACAATATTTTAGTTAGAGAACTATTATATATACAGACTTTGACTTTAATCTAATGAATTTTCTGTATGACGACGTAAAGTTAATATGAATATTACTTGACGGTTTTTATAGCATTATAGACAAATAGCATTTTATGATATTAGTTATAGAACTATATTACAAAAAATGCTTAGTATGCCGTATATACACGTACATATATAGTAAAAAAGTATTTAATTTAACTAATTCCTTTAATTTTCGAAAATAATTCTCATTCGATCGAAAAGAAAATCTAAGTTCATGCCCAAAATGATACACATGTCGCGCTACATAATAAGCGAGAGCGTGGCGGGTAGCGTCGCTGAGTGTGGCGCGAGCGGGCCTGAAACCACTGCGACGTGCACCGTATGCTAATGCCACTCCCTATTCAATAAGCGGACCGGCGCCTGCCAGCGAGAACTCACGTCAGATAATTTACTGGATATTTTGTAAAAGTTTTTTTCGTCCTCCGTGATTTATACGCGCGAAACTTCGAGCCCGCTTTTTCATTTGAATGCACGTGACATACGTGATATTTTTTTGTTCCGACATAATCTCGGTCTTGACTGTCCTCATTCGTCAGCGCGGCATCAGTCTCCGACGGTTAAATTATTCATGCATTTACGCGCCAAGTTTATCTGAACTTTAATATGGAGTTGGGATTACATTGACAGTTCATTGTTCAATCTGAAGGGATACGAGGTCGGTCGAGTTTGAATTTTTAGTCGAATTTGGATGGTTCAGTCATGGATGTGTGTGTAATGAGATAACGAGTGTGCGCGTCACTCGTGTACGTGTAGCGAATGCGAACCGTGTGTATGTTTCCAGTTGACCTGACCAACGGACAACTCACTCCGAATAACAACACACCGCTGCTCGCGCAAGCGCTCTCAGGTACGCATACCATTCCATACTACCACTCATCGCATTTTACAATCATAACACAACAACAAACTAATACATTTAACGTCATTCAAAATACCAACGAAACACACACTTATCTCTATTTCGATACATACATACGAACCCACATACATACATACGTACATACAGTTCATCTACTCGTACACTGTCTTATAAACAGAATTCACGTTACATTACTATGTTATATGTATGTGAAATGTTGCTTTTGTGGTAATCGTTACTCGTTGTGTTTGTGTTGGTGTCGTAATTATATTGTTTGTCCCTTTTTAACTCCAGGTAAAGTTATAATAAAAAAGTAAACACTACGCCTTAGTCTATTCATACTCCACGCTGCAATGTCTTTGTCCAAGAAATTAAATCTTATGAAACCGAAAAAAAGTTACGGAAACTAAGCTTCTTTTCTTTATAATTTTATTTAAGAAAACAGCGTTATTGTAGAAAACAAGTACTTAAGTTTGTATCTGTTATGATTGCAAAATAAAAACAAGTAAACTTTAAACTTTTTATACGTACGAATACTAAAAAAAATAGGCAAAACTTTTAAAGTTGCGTCTTATGAAATCTCACCTTAACATTCCTAAAATAAGCCAAAAAGGAAGCCTTATTATAATCATTTGTATTAAAAACATGAGTTATTTTTATTTTAAAGCTGTATTATGTTCCGTAGTTATCAATGTTTACAGACTAACCTTTAGCAAACAGATTGAAACGTGCGTCATCTCCGCAGTGATGAACAACTACCAGGCCGCTGCAGCCGGGTTCGGGCCGCCCGCGTCCCCGCACACCGCCGGGGGCCGCGCTGGCTTCCCCGCTGCCAGCTCTCCGGGCCCAGCCCTGGATGTCTACGGCTCCGCTGCTGAGAGCGTGGGCTACGTGCAGGCCGCCAGCCCCCAACCATCCGGGTTCCCTGCCATAGCCGTCAGCCGCGCGCCCCTCAACTACACCCCTGTAAGTCTGAACATGTCTTGATTAAGCTAAACTATGTGTATACAGTCTAATATTTATAAGTAATTATAATAAGTTTAATTTTCAGTAATGTGTCGGATGTGGAAGATATAGATTGAGAAGTGAAACTTCGCGCTAAGTTTAACGATTTAATGTACATTTAAAATTATGCTATATATAGTTCTTATACTTCAAGCCTCTACCATATTGATACAACAATTTCTGTTACAAGATTCATTGCTAATGCCTGTATTAATATTTCACTTTCTATCATTGTGTATCTGTTGAAAATAATTAACCGCGTTGATTTACAAAATTAATAATAATTTTATATTGGCATTTCAGTAAACATGCGTTATATTTAAGCTAGAGAGATTTCACTTCACTAACCTATTTCTTACTCTTATTCCAAAAGTATTTTATGTACAACATAAGGTTATACATTAGTTAATATATCCTAAGTCCCAATTTTTAATAAATTAGATTTAATTTTATTTTATTAATAACTAAATAACATTCACAATAGCGCAAGTATTTTAACCTAATATGAACGAAATTTTGGTATTTAAAACGACACATTAGCTACTGAATGACACCCTTATTTGGTAAAAGTCTATTTATTTTTCGAACGAAAGTATCGGTCTATTTACTTGCTTTATCGTGAACGAAACAGATAACATATAAAACTTAGAAGTACATTATATTTCAGTTAATTGAAAATTCCTCTCAATGTTAATGTTTATATGTACCTAGATAAACCTTTAATATTTGCTAAGCAAGATAACTTTATATACCAAAAAATATTAGATATTAGAATAGAAAGATGTTCCAAATTAGTTATAAATTGATATTATTGTGCATATAAGGGAAATAATTATAATTTTACATGACTGTTGGAGAAATAGGTAACTATTAATAATCTAGAATAAGTAAATTATATTAGTTATTAATATTTAGTTTAACTCATAGTAGTCAATAAGTAAGATGAAAACTCGAATAGACGAAAGTTTGTCATGGAATTAACTGCAGCTGAAAATATATGCCTCATTTATTGAGATCTGGGGGTAAGTATTACTAATCAATAATTGTTTAATATATCATAGTAGTTTAAACTTAACTTAGACTTTAAGAAAATAACGTAATTTTAGGAATTTAATGGTTAACAAACAGTAAAATACAATACCCTTAACAAACTTAGCCATGTTACTAACTAACCAGCTTACTTCAAAACTTCTCGCAAGTTGAAAAGAAAAGTACCTTATTACGTACTAACGTATTACTTTGTCTGAGACTATTTTAGATATCACAGAAAATACTAAAATGTAAATATTATTACTGCTACAATTCTTTGTTTACTTTAGTCCATACTCCATCGGACGGTAAGCGGAACTACCGCTCATGGACATCTGTAATCAACTTCATGTATAACAGGAGTTCTGCCAGGAGCCAATTAGTGGCCACCTTCTGAGAAGATACATATAAGAGTAATTAAGATATAAAAATCGTGTGGATGCCGGACCACACGATTTCATTGCAATACAAGAAATTCCTAACATTATTAATAGGTGTGGTGTTGGTATCCCCTTTGAATACTACTTGTTACCACCCTTAAGTTAAAGTATTATACATTTTATAAAAACTTAAAGTTACAAATAAAATATGTGATATTTTTTATTCCCATTTTCATGTAAACTCTTCGCGATATTTGAAAATTAAGGACTGTATGCTACGTCGTATGTAATAGGCTTACAATTAGACAAAGATATAAACCAATTATATTTGAATCTCTTAAATCTTCATGCAAGATATATAAGTCTAATGTAATACCAAAAGTAATTTTATTGCATTAGGAAACTTGTTACTTTATCTCTATCATGAAGGTACATCATAAGGTCACAAGATTTTACGATAGAGCAGTATTTCGCACAATGAATATAAGAAAAGTTTAATACTTATTTTATTTTGTGATAAATGGGATGAAGTTATTAACTTTCGATTCCAACTTTTTTCATTTATTACTTTATGTTCAAAAATGCCCATTTCAGTGAGACTCAAATGAAGGCAATTCAGAAAATTGTCCTCCTCGAGAAGTTTCAACTGTCATGGAATTCAAATTAATGTTTGTTCTGTTTTGTTTCTCATTGGTTGATTCGCGCTTCGCGGATGGTGAATTTCCGGTGATTTTTCAAACTATATGTTGTAATTGTCTAAGCTTTACACTGGCGTGATAAGACATGACAGGTACCTGGAAGGCGCCCTTAAGATAGTTCGCGGAGGCGCACGATGAGTACCGCAGACGCAATTAGCAGCCGACGACACTAAAATTTTAGCGAGACGGTCCAATCTCATTACTGAACCGATCTTCCTTGTCGCTCTTAGAGCATAATCACCATAAGTTAGCGAGCAAGTGAAGCGTGAGAGATGCGATTATAAAGTGTTCCGAAATATGAGCAAGGCGACGGGCGATGGCAGCAATCTACGCGGTGCACTGCTTCGGGTAATGGCTTTTTAAAACTGCGACCGAGCTCCATAACTGCTTCCCGGAGACGCCATCAGTCTTCATTGCTTGTCGGCACCCGCCAGCCGCCACCGCCACGAAATCTTAACTCCTCGCGTCTTCTCGCCTTACAATTTCAAGTTCGAGCTTCTATAAGTTATTTTTTCAAAAATCTCTAGATACGTAGCACCTTCGTAGACCCGTGATAGATTTGATGTGTGATGCAAACGACATTCAAGCAATTACAGCACGAGTGCATTTTACGCTTAGCCGAGCACTACAATGAGTTACCCTTCCGTTTCAGGCGATTCATATATCAAACGGGATATTAACTCAATCGTCCGTAATCGTTGGGGTAAAACAAATACGTCGCTAATGAGAGAATGAACGGTCCAGCCTCCGGCCGGTCCGGAGCGGCGCGGCGCATGTGGTTCCCGGGTGTAAAACGATCTTATTAGGTAACGGGAATGCCCCCACGGGCAATAACCGTAAATCAAGGAGAACAAGCGGTGTAATTACCGTTGCCGAGCGGTCGCGCGCAGCTCTAACTCATCCACTCGCTGTTTTTATTTTGTTGGCCACTGAGCCCGCTACCGCTCTATCGACTGCGAACCAGAACTTACTACCTTTAAATCTGCCCCGGGAGGTTAACGGTCCACTCGACATTTTATACCTCCATTCAATTATGATTTGCGCACTCACAATTGAATCCACCGGTCGATTGGCGATAAAACTTCTAATAGTCTAATTAAAACTTTCTAATGCTAGATCGGCGATCGGAATTCACACGGCTTTAGCGAACTGACCCTTTTACTTTTCTCTAATTCCAGGGCCCCCTGATCCCCGCGGCTTTTACCAACGGTTATCATTGAAAGTGTTATAGCACAAATATTAACGTGAGTATTATTTTTTAATGTGCACTCTCATCCCGCCTAATTAAAATGTCGTTACGCGAAACGGCGTTTAAAAGAACGAGCAATATCGCGGGTAATTATAGCCACCGCAAACATAAGCGCTTAAATTACACTAATACAAATAATTTAAGATCATGCTTAGAATTTAGAGTTCATATCAGTTACGGTAAACGTTAAAATTGGTTAAGGCTTATTAGAAGCTGAGGTAGTTGGTAGTGGGCTGAACGTGTACGTGGAATTACTTTTTTGTTTGTTTACGTTTTTTGTTACTAAGATAAGGAATTTATTGTACCTAAGTCAATCATTAGCTTATAGTCCAGGATCAGCCTGCATAATTATTATATTCATGTAATTCTAATCAAAATACATTATTTTATAGATAGTTTTTAAAGAAGAATTATGTACGGGTATGTAAGTTGCCTTTCAATGTATGACTGCAAATACTGTTTTTATTGTTTATTTAATATTATATGGTAATTAAATTGTAATAAAAATAGTTCAATTCATATTTTGATAGACAACATAACATAACCATGTTACTCTAATGACAAACTTATCTATAAAATGTATTTCGGTAAGAAATCATTTAGATGTAGTAATCATGTGGTCCGATCTCGTACTATTAGATTGACGCACCTAGCTAGAAATTTCGAATAATTGAACATACCTAATAGTAAATAGTTAATAGTGAATACCTAATTAAATTAGTTTAGTTTAGTTAAATTAGAGATTTACCTACATTTTCCTCCTGAGAAACACTCGACTAAAATAACAACGAGAAAAAAATAGTTTTATATTTTGTTATAATATAATGATATAAATATACGTCGTAATAGTAATAATCGTAATTGAATCGATTTCTCAGGAGCGAAAAGTTTAGCAGCAGAATAAACCATGTGTTGCACAAACATTCTGTTTGCACGCAGGTGGCGAGCGGCGTGGCGGTGCGCAGCGAGCCGACGCCAGCCCTCCAAGATCCCAGCGCTTGCGCCCCGGTCGCCTTCGGGTCTCCCGGCGCCCTCCTCGCTCCCGGCGTCCCGACGTCCCGGCTGAGCGTGCGCCCGCTCCGCCGCCGCGACTCCCGTGCGCATGCCGTGCCCGCCTGCGCGGCGTCGCCTCCACCGCACGGCGCGCCGCATCGGCGACGGTCGTCTAATCCGTCCGGCCACTGCGCGGACCGATCCGTCGACCGCGGCATCTCAATCTCGAGCCGTAACCCACTCCCGACGACCTCCCACACCCTACCCTACCCTCCTCCCCCCGACCCCAACTCACCTCTATTGTAAATAACGATAATACATATACTTTTTGTCGTGTGAACGAGAGATAGTTCTATTGATTAAACAGGTATTTTTTCAAATTATTCTCGCTTTCGACTGTACCGTAGATGTGTTGTCAAAATAATAAAGGATAAATTACAAAAAAAAATCGTAATAATATAAAATGCATCTAGCGATTTACTTGCAGGGAGGTATATCTTAAAATACTTTATTATTCATAGTTAAACTTACAGTATAAGGTATAATATGGAACATGCATGTCTCCGACTTTCGACGCGCGAGACCATAACTTCATAAGTAGAATCGATTCTTCGACATGTATGATTATTACGTCACCTTGACAACATTTCGCGTGTTTAGATTTTTGATAAAAGCTTATCCGGTTTGATTCTTCGACATTGAGTTCGTTCAATAGTATCGATGCTTGGATTATATTCGCGTTAAGCTTAACCCTCCCTCGTGTTCCGCGTGTACAGAGTTGATTGTCGGTAGCGGTATAAGGTTGGTAGAGGCCGGTCGGGCCGGTCGGGCCGGCCGGACCGACAGCCGGCAAGCCGGAGAGCCGGCGACTGGCGAGCGGCCCGGCGACCGGGGGCCGGCGGCACGCGGCCCGCCGCGCGGCGGCCGGCGACCGGCGCCGGGCCGGACCGGAGACAATAACGCGGTTCGCGACCGCGCGTCCGCTGCGCGCCTCCTCGCTCGTTAAACAACACATATTTTATTCAATCTATTTTTAATATTAATGTCAAATATTAACGTAATTACTATAATACTACATATTGCGCATATTTTACCTATGAATGTAATTATTTTCGCCTAATTCGAATTGTATAAAATCACCTCTTTGAACAGCTGTTCTATTTCAGTAGCGGACTTTCTCGATTATAATTTCCGTACTTTATTATTATATTCCGTATAAGACTATGTTAGTTACGCGTATACATACTTTCTAATAATATGTATTATGATATAAATTTTTATCCTAAGGATAATATGATCATATTTACGATTCATAAGGACGTTTGGAAAGCTAAGTCGGAACATTTCATAATATCTCTCATCGCGTTAAGATAATAATTCGTTTCTATCTTGTACCTTTGAAAGTAGGTATTGTAATTATAATAAATAACATTTTGTGCATTACGTAATTAATATTTCATTGTTTCTTACGATTGTATTTAACTTAATGTAAGACCACTGTTGGAAATTTACGCGGCTCCACTTAAAACGCGGAGTCACACAGTACTTAGTCGTATTTAAAGTTTTAATCAAAGTAATATTATAACAATAACATTTTCGTACAGAAGTTTGATGTAGTTACATGACATACCATTTCAATAAACCGAAGACAGGGATTTTAAAATCACAGCTAAACGCTCAGTTTCGAGGTAATGTAGTAAAACATGAAGTCAATTCATTAATCATATTCGTTAGGTACTCGTACTGAAGACGTTTCGAACTTTCGACCACTTGTCTAGGTAGCCGCAGCGAGGCGCGCGTGCGCCCGCGCGTGTGCTCTCGGTTGCATTCATTCGTTATTTACGATTATAATTACTCATTATCTACATCAATTAAACATTAATATTATAAATCTAGGTATTAAATTTTAGGTAATAATAATGAACAATCTTTTAAATGCTATTATTATATAAATACGTTATGAATATAAATGTTTCCTGTTACAAAAAAAAATATTGAAAATGATACGAAGTAAATCAATATTCTTTTTAAAGGTAATTAATTACTTGTGAGTATGTAGTTAATTGAATATTGGAGTGTTAAACGGAGCGCGCCCGTCGCCGGGCGGCGCGCTCGCTTCGCGTTTTTTGTTCATTCGTGCCGAGACATCGTTCGTTAGGGCAGCACCGAGCGGCGGCCGCGCGACCCCGCGCGACCGCTGCGAGCCCGCGCCGCACACACCGCAGGAGACGCGACCGCGATTATCTTGTTAAACGTTAGCTAGGAAATTGATAATGAAATCGAAAGGTGTGAGTCTATTAGGACGGTCGGAAAAATCGATATCATACCTAACAAAATAACGTAATTATTTGTTTTATATTTACGGTGTTGTAGGTATTTAAGACATTTTTTCTTAGAATATTTAATTATTACGATAAAATGTTACAATCGTTAGGCCTGGACCGGCGGCGGAGCGGCGCGACGCGCGCGTCGTCGCCGGTCGTCTCATTCACTCTCACATCCTCACTATAATTATATTTTCTTACCGACCTTTTTAATGTAGGAGAAGCGTACACGGCCGCTATCCCGTGCGAGTTCGAGTACAAACAAACAAACTAACATTTTATAGTGAGAGACGTTCGTTTCGCCGCGTTCGTGAGAAGCCATCGGTTCGCCGCGATTGCACCGAGACGTAATGACAAATACTATTGTATATATACCTAGTTAGCCGCATGTGTAAAAAGACGTATTAGTCGATACCATCTGATCAATATTATTAGACTCATTTGAGCTACAGGACAATCAGGATTAGCTTGACGGAGGTTAGTTTCATTATTGTTGTTATAATTTGTTATTACAGTTTGTAAGTTTTTCTTTAGTGTCCCCTTTAGAGCGACATGTACGGGCCACTGCATTTAATTTTTGATGAAAAGTTATATAATCTGAGCTTTTTAAATTAGATCACAGAAAAATTGTTGCATTTAATCGAAGTTTTCTTGTCAGTTCGAAAGTTTGCGTGTTTGTTGTATCAAAAATTTGCAGAAAATTAAATATCTTAAAGTTGAATCAGACGCAAATCATCTTGGCGTTGAAAACTGTAAAAAACACTATAAGTTATTAGAAAAGTATTTTAATAAATCAAAGCGTATAGTTCAGCTAGGAAATAGTATTTGCTATGGCCCGTGCGTGAAGCGCACAGCCGCGGCCGGCCGGCGGGCTCGCCCGTCGTCGCCGCGCCGCTGGTATAGCTCGCTTGTTTATATACGCGTTAGTTCATTTTATTTGTCACCATTTTAGAAATATGTTCTATATCAGAATAAAGACTACGTAATCATAAGCGAGATCTCAAATTTATTTTAAAAATTCTTTATGTGATCCTAACTGCGACTTATCGTATGATATCCATCTATATAATATAAAATTTTAAAAAGATAATTTATTATATTTTGTATAATGACATTCTATATTAATTTACACTCGATCTACTTTATATTGTTATTAAAGATAATAATTAATTTTAATCTAATAAAGTGACAGACTGGTAAAGTTCGTAGAGTCGCCGTGGCGGCCTTAGATCAGTAGCTTTGCATACTCGGCGATGGCCAACTTAATGTTTCAAGGACCAAAGGTATACTTAGTCGCGTAGAACCGGACGCGCATTGGCTCCGCACGAACCGAGTTCGACCGATCGGTTGTTTAATATCAGCATAAGAGCGTGTCTGTGAGAATAGCGTTTGAGAATTCACGGCGGGCCGAGGCGGCCCGGCGCGCGGCCGTGCGCCTGCACGTGCACTCCCCGCTCCCCTCCCGGCATCCCCGCCCCGCGCAACGCCGCCCGCTTCGTTTCGTTCTCGCGGTTCTTACTTCTCGATTACGTGCTTCGCGTGCTGACTGATTTTCTATAGCAATAAAAATCAATTACCTAAGATTTTACATTAAAGTAAATTTGGATTTATATACGTTCGAATTTGGTGTCATGTACATTTAAAATTTTAGAGAAAGGAGATAACGATAGGCGAACGATCCGCGACGTGTCTCGTCGCGGTGTCGGCGCATTATTTTCGTCATTTCTTCGTGTATAATATGTTACATGAATCTGTATACAATATGGATATAAATCGTATTGATGAATAAAATTAGTTTTTACGGCATCTCTTTATTAAATAATTATAATAATATTAATATCATACATTTTGTAAACAGCGGTGGGTATGTCCGCCGCCCGATTCCGTGCACCAGTGCACTTTATCTTATTGGAATTACATTATTATAACGTACATAATACTATGATATATATAATCATACAGCCCTTCGAGGCACGCGTGTATGGCGATGTATGTATACACATTGTGCAATGTACATATACCTATTATAATACAATGATTTAAGACAAGGTTCACATCGTGCCGTGTGTATGTGGTAATAAATATAATATGGACATTGTTCAAACAATAACCAGTTGTTTCATTTCTTACCCGTATTCCTTCCTTTTAATTTTAAGTACACACTGAATTGATTTATTCACACCAGATCATGTTATAAATAAAAGTAGTAAATACGTCAACCTAACGATGTACGAAAAGTCCATATGATAAAATAAGTTATACACAAACATACACTAAGAATTACTGTGATAATTAATTTACGCTACTTGCTTATTTATTACAGTATTTATTTACAGTATTGCAGTATTGAAAACTTTTACAAATTTACTTAAATAAAATCCAAGCTAAATAAGCCTGTCACTATAGTTTGATCACCTTTACCAATTCTGTTTACTATTTAATATGGCCTTTATTCGAAGTAAACGATGACGTGACGAGAATCGACTTTACCTTTAACATATTCCTAAAAGGTTACCATAAGGCTAGGCGTGCTAATTGAAAAATGCTTTAAATTTATTACACTTGAACTTTCTAAAATCTGAGTATACACATTTTAATTTAACTTTGTATTCATACGTACAAATAGATATAGAAAAAACATTAAATACCTAGTATGTGAGTTAGACGCTCATATTGGTGGCATAGTTCAAATATTCTGTTAATTTTTAAGGTGGTAGAACCAGTGTAGTTCCCTGGGAAGTACCACCGCTACACCTATTTCTAGCCTAACCTTCTAGTGTGGTTCCCGCACTTTTATATGAGGCGACCATCATAGTCCACGGGAGCAGCAACGCATCTGTGATTGACTTCAGATAGAAGTCCATGTTCTGTATGAAGTTGCTTACAGATGTCCATGGGCGGCAGCGACCACTTACCATCAGGTGAACTGCATACTCGTTTGCTACTTCAATCTTATAAAAAAATAACGTGCAAGAAAGTGAATATATTCTTACTTCAACGTTTAACTACCATGTTCTTACGAGTTTATAACGTTTCCATAAAGTTTAACCGATCAAGAAAACGTACAGTGTACGTTCCAATGCAAAGGAGAAAACGTAAACAACGATTGTTTTGAGGAAGAGCAATAAAATCGTACTAAGGCACTGAACACAGATATTAAAGAGATACGTCATGGCAATGTTCGAAATACAGCCAATATTCAGAGCCGAACACGCTACACGCAGTTGTGTATACTCTAAAAGACCACTCAATGCAGTAGCACGACTAATGTAGAGAAGACACTTATATTCAGATTAACTACAATGACATATATATACCACACTTTCATTAAATGAATTTTCTTAAATCAAACCATACTAACATTACAAAGGCAAAAGTTTGCGTGTGTGTATGGTTGTTACTTGTACACGGCTAAATGGCTGGAGCGATTTTCATAAACATTGGCAAGGGGTTAGCTGACACTCTAGATTAACATCGTCGTCAACCCATTATTGTCCCACTGCTGGGCACGGGTCTTCTCTCGGAATGAGAGAGCTTAGGCCATAGTCCACCGCGCTGGCCAAATGCGAATTGGTGATTAACATAAAGGCTACTTTTTACTGTGGGAAAATATCTTCCTCCAACGGGACAATCGATACATCATTATTTTAACGCGGGTGAAGCTGCGGGGTTCAGCTAGTTAAAAACTCAAAGCAAATATCAAAGAGAAACTCGACGGCAGTTTGTTCGACATAGCCGTTATTCGGAGACCACGTCCCACGCAGTGAGAGTCGCCTTACCTGTAACATAACACCGTCTTATATGTTACGTGACTCTATTCAGAGAGCTAAAAGGTGCTAATAGAAAGAATCTATTAAAGCATCTGACTCGCACACTAGTTCTTTTATGTTAGTTGTATTCAACACTTTGGACACATGAATTCTATAAGATGGAAAATTTCGTTTCTAGTCTACAAAGAGTGGACTGAAGCTTAAAAACCTATTGGCATGTTTTTTTTACATCATCCAATAAACCAATTTTTATATTCAAAAATATTTTCGTATCAAAAAAAAATGCCATGAATAAGTAAAGGTTTTTCTTTTTTTAATCCAAAAACAAGCTGTAAATCTAATGAGCATATTTCAGCTCTGGCTCAAACGTACGTAAATGGAATCAAATATCAAAACGTATTGAGCCAAGTTCAGAGCAATTCCGTTCGACATACGGCCTTTATTCGGAGCAGACCACGTCCACCGGCAGTGAGAGGCACCTTTACCTGTAATATAGGACCGTCTTATACATTACGTGACTCTATTCGCAACGCCAAGGAACTTTTATGGAAATAATCTGTTAAAGATTGAACATTGTGTTACATTCTGTAATGCGAACCTCATTTATTTTCTTGTAGTTTAGAGCGAATTTTTTCAAGAGTGCGTAAATCTCCAAGTCAATGTTAGATAAAGCGAAAATGCTCAAAGGAGAAACGAGGCCATTTTAATACTTTACTATTAAAATAATTGTTTTACCAGACATCAAATAAGTCCATATCGAAGAAGCCCACTCCATTATTAAGACATGCCAATGTGACCAACTAAAGGAAAAGGCAAATAATCTCATTCGTGACTAGCTAACGAACTTATTCATATTGACATAAATGTTTTCGTTTAACAAATGTACATACCTACCCTCTACTAAAAAATGATAATTATGAGATAATATAGTAGGTAGTGTAGTGATACAGTGCCACCGATACACTGAGATTTACGATCGAAGATGCAGATCAGCAGCTGACAAAGTTATATTAAGGACGTATTCAATCCGTGGCAGCTGGTCCGTATTATGGTAAGTGAGAATTGCCTTATCAAAAGTCTGTAATTAACCTTATATATGAATACTATCGTATCTAAAAATCAGCCACAAATGTGGTGCATCCTTGAAGACTAAGTTACACCGCCTCGTATAAATATCATTACATCCAGAAGAGTCGTGCATACGCTACTATTATATATACCGAAATATGAAGTAGCTCATAACTCATATATGGTTTGATAAACTTTTATTGAATTCAAGGATATTTTTTATCATATGAACCAGTATACACCTATGTAGATACAAAGATGTGTATAAACATTCTTCACACAACAAAAGAAGCCTGTATTTATGTGAAATTTAAGAAGTCCGTAACTGTAACTAACCCAACTGACTTCGGAAAACCAAGTAACTCTTTATAATCTCTCAAAAAATGCCATGAACCATACACTTAGTTACTTATTTAAGTTAATTACTTAGTTACTTAATTAGACGGCCTGTGTGGCGGAGCGGTTACCATGCCGGTCTCCCGCAATGGATCCCGGGTTCGATTCCCGGTCAGACAGGTATCTGAATGATGAGTTTAGATTCATGTTCTGGGTCTGGGTGTTTGTGTATTCGTCTTGTGTGTCTTTTTACCCACTACACTGGAGAAAATCCTAGTGTGGGGCTATGAGTGTAGAAAGCGTATTTAACCGTGTTTAATTACTCGGTTAAACATCTAACCTGTCTAAACAAAACTAAAACTCAACGCAGTCATGGGCACAGCTCGTTAAGTTTGATACAAACTAAATATGCATCCCGCATTTTCGTAACGAACTGAAAAGTTGTAGATACAAGCAACTTACAACTAACTTCTTACATTACAAACTGTTGTTCCTTTAAAACAGTGAGAAATACTAAAATCAACTTCAGTGGCAACTCAGAAATAAACATTTTAGAACAGGAAATTGGAGGTAGGTACAACAGAGGAGTTGATTCTATCTTTGGCACCGATTCACTCTCAGATTGTAAAGGGTTCAGAATGTACAGACTTACACTGAAAAGTTAACACAAATTTAAGTTTTTTTTTTTAAAGAACAGTTGTTTTAAGGTAACACGGCTTGAGATGTCATGCTACGCCGAAAATTAAATTGGAGTGACTAATTCAACTACGTTTCTCAAAACAATAATTATAGCCGCACACTTACCGTCTACAAAAAGAATTGAAATATATATAATTGATGATTAAAATATTATTATCCTAGATTTATATTTCCAATAAAACCTGTCGAAAATCGAAAGTCGAAAATGAATGTTACAGATATCGTTAGGTTTAAATTTTAAAAATTATATTTATATTCTATTCTAGTTCTCTTCTATTACAGTTCTATTTATATTTGCAAGGTGATAGAACGTGTATGGTTCTACCGACCGGAAGTACCTACAACCGCTACGCTTATTTTTAGCGTGAAACAGTACTTGCGTTTCGGTGGAAGGGCATGGTCACAGAACAAATATAGAACAGTACGGAAACTAAGCCTAGTTGATAAAATAAGTGCCTACACTCTATTGAAGCAATAGGGTTGTGTCAGTATTTTTTTTAAATAGGGTTTATAATTTTAATTTTATCATCTGTTGTCCTGTAGTCATCAATCAATCGAATTGTAATATCTACGCAGTTTACAAATAATATAAGCAGGTAATCTTACGGCGTTGGTTGTTCCCAGTATGACGAATTATTATTATAGTTTTAAATACGGAAAACAGTTTAATATTGATTGATACAATTTGTAGATCATTGTTTTTTTTTATATCTTTAAAATGTTATTTCGGCGTAAATTTTTAGAAGTTTTGGCGGGAGCGTACACGATCCGCGTCATTTCGTGGCAATTTTAAAAAGATGGTTGAAATCCACTCGTCCTGACTTGACACTACTTACTGAAGCACTGGTAAAACCCCTTAGCGGGCTCGTCAATGCGTATGTTTGTGGGAGTGTGCCCTTTTCGAACGTTTGTAGGCAGTTTCCATACCATATCATATTTCTACTGTGGTATGATTGTCGGTTAACTTTTATATGAAGAGAGCATCTTAGTCCTCAGCTAAAGCAATACAAGTGTGAGTGACTTCAGATAGATGTTTTTTATTAAGGTAAAATTACGCCCTGTCCGTACAGATGTGCATGGTTAGTAGTGATCATTTATCACAGTAGAAACGCACCTGTGGTTGACTTTGGATAGAATCCTTGTGACCACTTATGTTACCATCAAGTGGATGCATCCTCGTTTGCTACTTAAATCTTATAAAAAATATTTTAAGTCAGTTAAGAGTGTTATACATGTGAACAGTATCTTATCGTAAGTAAAACAGTCAGCTGTAACAATTTGTAACGTGAAGAGGCAACTGGTAGAAAGTTTCGAACGTAATTACAGTACGCGTAGGTACTATCTCATACCTTAGCATAGAATAACAAGCTCATTTGTACTAGTTTGTTTTGCTTGACAACTTTAAGCATTGTAATATCGTAATAATTAAGTTGCAAGAGTGCTAGATACGTTCCAGAGCTTTTATTTATGCTTACATGTCGAGCATTTTTATAACAGATAATATTGCTTACATGTAATAAAAATTAAAAGCACGCTTGTCTGTACATTGCAATTATAAGCAAGTGAATAATTTTAAAGGACTGATTATAGATATCTAATAATAGAAAAAAATTCAGTAGATATTTACTTCTATTGGTATTTTTGTATGTGTGGTAATTTGAATGTTTTAAACCGCAGGAAGCAACTAGTATTTAATTACTTTTACGTATGAAAAACTTTGATTATTTTGATACCTGGAGTATTAATCATACCTGTATCACCTATACTAGAAAATACTACTAAGTCCTTTTAATTGTCTTTTCAAAAAAATATTCTATAATTAAGTGGTAATATTTAGGAGTATATTACAAACATTTTACCTGATTTACGAAATTTGAACTATGTTAACTATAATTATAGCTAATATGGGCTACATTCTCGAACCTTGGTTGTAAACTTGGATATATTGATAGCGCAATATTTTGAAATATTACCACTCAATTTTTTTTTCTGTAGGAGATACTCTCAAACGGTACCCGACCCGATTTTTACCGCACTAAAACCCTCCGGTGGCCGTCCTCGGCGCTACAAAGAGGACTCCGGGATCTCCAAAGGACGCAACCGGAGTCCTCTGAGTGCGTTGCCCCATCGGGCTCCTCACAGAAGGGCGGCTGGGCCCACATACACGCCGTCCTTTACGGGGTCGCCTGACCGAACGGTTCGAGCTCCCACTCTAGCCGCTCGCAACACCGGAAGCTCCTTTTAGTCGCCTATTATGACAATCAAGAGATACCGTGGCCCTATTCGAATCCCGGAACTATAATACAATCCACATATACCTCTGGTGCTGCGTTTAAATTAAAGTCGCATTATAAATGAGGAAAATTTTACAAAAATCACGAAATAAAGTTGACAAAATTAAACAGTTACAACGTTAAAAGCGAACAATATGCAAACAAGTATGTAAATACGTCTCATCATTTTTGCAATTCTGTGCGCGGCCAAAGTGGATGTGTCAATTTCATTGCACGCTAAAATAAAACATAACGCGATAACGTGGCAACGACTACGGTAAAGCTGTCCAAATTGTGAGCAAAATGTGTGAAAAATAGCGGAGATTTCGCATCATTTAAAATTATCGCTCTACTGCGGTTGCACGGGAATAGCACTAAGCAACGAAGATAAATTCTGGGGTCGTACCCACTGTTTTCGAAATTTTTATTCATAGTGAATTTAAGGGGCATGCAATTAACCGATGTGTTGTTATACCACTGTTATAAATTAAATACGCTTTTTAAAGTTTTATAATTAATATAACAATTAGACTACTTAATACTCTGATTAGCAATGATGACTTTTTTCTTTGTTAAGAGAAAGCAAAATTTTCATAGGGTGCCACAGCATACACTTAAAAGTTAAGCGAAAATTTTACCGCACTGAACCTCCTCTTGGTTTGCCTATGCGCTACGTAGAAGACTCCGGGATCTCCAACGGAACGCACAAGATTACTCGCAGCGCGGTACCGAGCATGTCGATGTCGGGCTTTTTCCAGGAGAGAACGCCAGACTATCTATCTGGTTCGCGGCGACGGCGGTATGCGGCCAAACACATCGTACTTCCCAACGTCACTGGTTTAGCGGTTCGAGTTCTATCTCTTACCGTGCGCAACATAATAACAGGCATATTTCTGTTCTGGTCTAACAGGGAAAAAATATTTCCAGTCGTGTGGATTGAACTAAGATCTACCGTTCGACGGATTGTGTGTGCGTTCTTCCGATCCGCACAACACGTTGTGCACAATTTAAAAAAATGACGTTGTAGCAACATTGTTGAGTTTCTATATTGGTACTTCTAATCATGGACATACCCAAATAATTATATATTACATAGAAATTAACAACAACACGGACGTTTAACAAATGGATATTCTATAAACTCAATTTTATGTAGTCACAATTGCGCTTTGCGGAAATCTTATGTCTAAAAACATGTTTCAAATCAGTCGTTTATGTCGAACAATGTATTAAGGTTTATTTAACCGTCACTTATACATGACAAGCCAATTCAAACACTATCAAGTTTTGCATAAAAGGATTCAAATTAAGCTCATGACATCAAAATTACTGTGACCCAGTTCTGGCAAAATCCGAAAATCCAATATTATCGGAAATATCCAGATTATATCCTATTTAAAACGGCAGCGACCTCTTTAAGTGTTTCTAAAGAAATCTATCTGAAAAGAGTTTTTCATCATTTAAAATTATTCGTATTGCGGTTAGGGAATAGGCAGCATAGTAATGGAGATAAATTCCGGCGTAAAATTTTATAATAGTCTGTTAACTGCGAGTTTAAGTACCTTCCTTTTTATTCAACAATTATTGGCTATTAGAGATTTTTAGATCAAGTTACTCTACTTATTTAATTAACATTGCGATTGACTGTACCAATTTTTGTCTATTTTAGGTTGCTTTTTTGACAAAAAAATGTGTTGGAGACATTGAAACATAGCGTTCTAACTCAATCAATAAAAAATTCAGTAGAATGATGATTGATGAATGATTGTACACCCACGCTTTCTACACTCATAGCCCCATACTAGGATTTTCTCCTGTGTCGTGGGTACTATGGACACACACACACAAGACGAATACAATTACACCCAGACCCAGACCAGGAATCTAAACTCATCATTCAGATACCTGTCTAACCGGCAATCGAACCCGGAACCCATTGCGCATCAGACCGGTATATGGTAACCGCTCGGCCACGCGGGTCGTCAATGTTCCTGGGTAATAGTGTCGTCTCCAGATTTCCCGATTATTTTATACAATAAGTCTTTAGTATGTTACATACATTTATTTTACATATCATTGGCTCCAAATTCCATTATCTATTTGTGGATATAGAAGGAAGTAACTAAAGGTTAATTCTGATGAAAAGCAGCAGAAATTTATTTACTGCATTGACCACCAATCAATTGCAAATGGCTTCAGCGCTATCGAGTAATAAAGGATGTTAGGTAACCGATATATCGTGTGGATTAATACTAACTCTAAACATTGGTCCAATAATATTAAATTAGTACTTTGAAACAGAAACGTATCGTCATTATTTCTTAAGGATTACTTGGTATCGAGGGAGTATTACCTGCGCTGCAACTCCAGTTATTATTGCCAAGCGTTCAGTTTTAACCGGATAATGGGAACGATGCGGGGCGGGGGGAGATTATCTTGGATTTGCCGAAACAATTTAGCCGTCCGATAGATAAAAGCACAATCGATTAAATTCTCGCATCTGCAAAATCGTGTTACCCATTATATTTATTCGGAACTGCACATTTTATTCGAACGAGGTCCGCACGGCACCGACTCCATAGGATTACCGTCGCACGTTAATGTTATTTGAATCCGATTTGAAATAGTAGCGGTAATTTTGTTATTCGAATAATGTTTCGTATAGGACTTCTAACAATGATAAAATTTTGTTTCGGTATTAATGTAAGCTCGGGTGAAATATAATACCACTTATTTGCGGTATCCGCTAAACACGTGACGTAACTAAGCTAAGCGTGTATTGGAGTGCTAAATTTATTTTACAGCTACATCGAAGCAAAACTGAATTTATAGTGTAAATTGATGAAATTCATTACATATTTTCACTGAAAGGGAGCTCTTTTTTTCGTACACGCATAATTCATGATTACAAAAAATTTGGTGCATTCGTCTATATTTATCAAAAATTGTGTTCAAGTAAATTTTATCTTTTTTAAGTTTACCCGATACAAAGTTTGAGCCAAAAAAATTAAATAAGGTTA
Organism: Spicauda simplicius; assembly: GCA_949699795.1. NCBI lineage: Eukaryota > Metazoa > Arthropoda > Insecta > Lepidoptera > Hesperiidae > Spicauda > Spicauda simplicius. The sequence continues at coordinate 7,201,387 of OX453063.1, read as the reverse complement.
TTTTGTTTACCAAGTTTGCTTTATCAAAGTTGATAGAGTTAACACTATTATCATTGTATTTCAAGACCGGTTGGTTTTGAATCTGTTTCAAAATCGTGAAGTTAATTCCGATAGTGTTGCGTAATCCTCGGATACAACCTGACAGTAGTACTACACAAACAGTAGTAACCCTCATAATAACACGTGCGTCATTTTGTAATTAAAATACAACACAGTACAGAACCCTATTTTAATAGGCAGTGGGTTTTAACGACAGATACATATGTCATACTCCTAAATGCCAGCCTAATAGACCAATCTCTCTTTCTACTCCTATAAACAAAATTGGTATTAATAATTTAATTTACGGCTGAACGTGTGTTTGAATACCGACAAATACCTAAATGGCAAATAGTACCACAGTCTACACATTCGATAAATAAAATCCATTTGCATCTGGCATACGAAATAATCTTCACGCGCGAGTGGGCGAGGGGGATAATTAAAGCGATTGCGTCGTCGACATAAGTTGGCAATTACAGTACAATATCGCGCACGTGTAGTCGAGGCTTAAGGTGTATCGAGTAGTGCCGCTGTCATGTTGTATCCCGGGCTTACGCAACACATTATCGGAATCATCTTCGCAATTCGACGAGAGATTCAAAATCAACCGAACGTGAAATACCACGATTACAGCTAGAAGGCACTCAACGGTATTCGCATTAGATTGCGTGGATTTACAATTAATTTACATTTATTTTAGGATTATGACGAAGCTAAAATAATATTGTATTACTCTATTTAATCCAATATATTGTTTTTTTTTTTATACTTGTATAAGGCAGAATGATGTCGACCCGCGAGGCCGAGCGTTTACCATACCGGTCTGACACGCAATGGGTTCCGGGTTCGATTCCTGGCTAGACAGGTATCTGAATGATGAGTTTAGATTCCTGTTCTGGGTCTGGGTGTTTTTGTATTCGTCTTTGTGTGTGTCCATGGTACCCACGACACAGGAGAAAATCCTAGTGTTGGGCTATGAGTGTAAAAAGGGTGGTTTTTTTTTTTTTTTTTTAACGCGGAGAAATCCTCATGGATCCCCTTTCGCCCGGGGGAGCGCAAGGGGTATGTCGGACTCTTACCGACTAAAACTCCGCGGCGTTCCTCTGGACGTTCGGTGCCGGGTCACGAGTAAAGCGTTAGCATTCCATTCGCGGCCCGGCAACGTCGGCCGGCGCTGATGTTAACGCCAGCCACGTCCCGAGAGGGAGGGGCCCCTCTCAGTGGTGTCCCTCATGAGATGTGCATGCAGAACGCACACACGACATCTCGAACCCTTGTGACCAGAGGCAGGATCCCCCGATTCTGCCCCTGTGGGTTCATGGGACTGGGAAAGAGTGGCTTTCTGCAAAAGCCACTCTCCGGCGTCCCAAGCGTCTGCGACGAAGCGGCGCGGAAGATGTATTGTCCTCCCTGGCCCGCTCCGCCGCCTCCTTCGCGAGCATCACTGCTTCGCAGAAGGATCGCACCGCCTGCCACGACCTGTCACTTCCAACCATGGCGCGGACCACGGCCGGAAGCGAGAGGTCGGCCCCTAATACAGAGCTGAGCGCGCGGCGCTCCGCATTCCACGCAGGGCATACCTCCAGCGTATGCTGGGACGTCTCTTCGAGGCAACCGTCGCAATGATGGCACCTGGCAGTCGGCTCTCGCCCGATCCGACACAGGTAGCTCCCGAAACAACCATGTCCCGAGAGCACCTGCGTCAGACGGAAGGACAGGATGCCTAATCGCCTACCCAACCACTGCTGAAATATTGGACGAATTGCCTCGATAGTCCTCAAGCCGGCGCTGGGATGCGCCAGCCTGGACATCCACGTTTCGATAGCCCTTTGGCGCAACTCAGCTCTGTGCCCCTCCAATTCCTGCTGTGTGGGCGGGTGGCTCCGAGATTGGTGCGCCTCCTCACGCCACTGATGTAGTGACGCAAGGGCTCTCGCTTCCAAATCCCAGGGCAAAGAACCCGCCAGCACGCAGGCTGCCTCACACGAGATCGTGCGATAGCCCCGTATTACCCTGATCGCCATCACTCGCTGCGCTCGCATAAGCACAGCGGCATTTCGGCTGCTCAGGGCGTCAGCCCACACTGGAGCCCCATACAGGGCCATCGACCTCACGATACCCGTGTAGAGACGTCGACAAGACGTCTCTGGCCCACCGAGGTTTGGCAACAGTCTACCCAAGGCCGCTGCCGTCCTCAGTAGCCGAGGCACAAGGCATTCGAAGTGGGGACCGAAGTTCCACCGGCTATCCAGAACGAGTCCCAGATACCTCATCGACCGCCTCACGTCGATACGAACTCCGGAGACGACGATATGGGCATCCCGCGGCGGCGCCATCCTAGGGCCGTGAAACATCACAGCCTCGGACTTTTCTAGCGCCACCCGCAAACCCAATCGCCGTATGCGGCCCACCACGAATGCCGTGCCGGCGGTGGCACGGAGGAAAGCATCCCTGTGGTTCCTGCCTCTGGCAGTCACCAGGGTGTCGTCCGCGTAACAGACTACGCCGACACCCGATAAGGGAGCTCCTCGGAGTACCCAGTCATAGCCGATGTTCCACAGGAGGGGACCTAGCACCGATCCTTGTGGAACTCCGCATGACATTTCCCGCCGACACCACCGGTCTTGGCCAGGGTATTCCACCGCACGCCCAGATAGGTAGTCCCCGACAATCCATCGCAGGTAGGAGGGCACCCCGTGGTAGCGGAGTGCCTCCCTGATGCAACTCCAAGGGAGGGTGTTAAAAGCGTTAGCAATATCGAGAGATACCGCTAACACAACCTCGCCCCGGCCAACCGCATCCTGCACCAGGGACTTAACCTTCTGCACTGCGTCTGTGGTGGATCTCCCTCTACGGAATCCGTATTGGTTGTCTGCAAGATTCGGACCAATCCCCTCGAGGTGCTCTACGATTCGAGATGCCACAATCCTCTCGAAAAGCTTGGCTACCTCGCCAAGCATCACGATGGGGCGGTAGGCAGATGGGGATTCCGCTGGACGCCCTGGTTTCCTGAGGAGGACCAGACGACCTGTCTTCCACTGTTGTGGTATTCTGGACTCTGCCAGACAGGCGTCAAATAGCCTCCTCAGACGAGGCGCAAGGGCATCCATGGCCAAGACCACCACCCGGCCGGGTATGCCGTCAGGACCGGGAGCGGTGTTTTTAGCTCTAAGCCGTAACACCGCAGCTCCTAGCTCTTCCGAAGTCACAGGCGGCACGAAGTCCGGTCCGGGTGCCTCGGCAGGTTGAAGTTGTTTTTAAAAGGGTGTAAAAAAAGCGTGTAATTAATTCCTCTTAGGTGTACGTACAATTGTACATATACCAAAATTATAATTATTTCTGAATATATATTAAATGTTGCCCTTATACATTAATTAATTTTAAATTAAACATTATCACAAATGTTAAATGTTTGCTTTAGTACTTTATCATTAAAGCAAAACTTTAATGGTCGATTCGGTAGGCTTATTATTTTCAAGGTTGCCAATTTTCTTAATACATTACGAGTATAATTTAGTCCAAGTAACTTCATAAAAATAACAGTAATCATTTCTTTATGTAACAAGTAACATACATAATTATCTATACTAATACAAACATTACAAATCTCACGAACAAATAATAATAAATTTACATAAATAAGTAAATTGTAATAAATCAACAAATAATTAATTAATACTAGTGATAAATTATCTCTCAATTAGAATAACGTCATAGATTATGTCAATTATTATTTTCATTATAATATATTATAAGTATTCTTAGTAACACGATTAAATATTAAATAATATATAAACTTGGTATGTATATACCTAGGCGTAGCATTGCTTATTAACTATTTAATATAATTACAGGCTCCGTGCTATTGTGTTCATTTATATTATTAACATAACATTTTTGGGTAATCAAAGAAAAAGCTTTCTTGCCAAACCTCCTCTTTTGTAAGCTCTTATAAATCTAGCTGTAAGAGCTTACGGTTTTATTCTTTACTTTCTCCGAAATCCGGTAACTTTGTCGGCCTTAATGAAAATCTATATACTCCTATTTTATATATAGATATATAATATACTTTACAAAGTGGTAAAACGCCCATGGTTCGACCAGGGAGGTACCACCGTCAGACCTATTTCTAGCGTTCCGATGGCAGGGTGTGATTGTCGGTTCACTTTTACATTAAGCTACCATCTTAGTCCTCGGGAGTAGCAACGCATCTGTGATTGTCTTTAAATAGAACATGTTCTCTGTTGAGTTACTTACGAACGTGCATGGACGGCAGTGATCACTTACGATTAGATGGAATGCATGTCATGGTGGTAGAACCAGTGTAGTTCGCCCGGAGAAGTACCACCGCCACACCTATTTCTAACGTGAAGCAGTGTTTGCCTTTCGATGGAAGGGTGTGATTGCCGGCACACTTTTAAATGAGGCGACCATCTTAGTCCTCGGGAGTAGCGACGCATCTGTGATTGATTTCAGATAGAACCCTATGTTTGTATGAAGTTGCTTACAGGTGTCCAGTGACCACTTACCATCAAGTGAACTGCATGCTCGTTTGCTACTTCTATCTGATATTAAAAAAGTTAGTTTGCTGCGTTTGTCGGATAATAAAACGTGAGTCACTCGGGGACTGCTGCGGTGAAGCTATTGCATATTTTATCAACTTATGCAATTATAATTATTTATTTATCTATGCAGTATTTTTCTTCCTTGATACTAATTCTAGGTTTTTTCTTTGATACTATAGTCTTTCTCACAAACATTTGCTTAAATATTCGTCCGATTTCCGAACAGCACGTCTCGATCCGTTCGTACTGTCGTACCATATACATACACGTTAAGCGAACCCTCGGCCGCACTACATGGTAGGCGGAGTGGGGTGTTAGGTTTTTTCGTTACGGAATTTCTTGAATCGGTCGCCGCGCTCAAAGCCCGCGGTAAAAGCTATGCAATGGCTTAAAACTGACGGTAAGTGGTCACTAGACATCTGTAAGCAACTTTGAATAGAAAAGGGATTATAAATTAAATCAATCACAGATGCGTGGGTAGCAACGCATCAAGGACTAAATAAATGGCCACGTATAAAATTGGCCGGCTCACTTTCAACATCAATCATAAGCCACGCTAGAGACAGCGTGGCTGTGAATGGTGGAGGCTGGTCGAACCATACTTGTTTTACCAATGTGTATGTGATCTGATATATTTTTCATCAATTATGAACGGTTACTATCTGATATTTATCTCATAATTAAATATATAACTATCACACGTAATAAAATAACAGCGGGTCGCATTTGTGTTATGTGATGTTTTTACAAAACAACGCTTATCTATATTTTCAGTAAATAATACATATACAAATACATGTATACATACATAATGTAAATAGAAGGTACTTATTGATTGTTAGAAACTTTTGAAAATAATAGTAGGTATGTGTAAGTACATATCAATCAAATGACAAAGTACAATCAATGACTTCCTAATATTGTAATACGCTATTATAAAAGAAGGTTTTAAAAATATGGGTGTTGGACTGCAAGTACCGAAAAAAATATATTTTCTTCAAATAAATAAATTACTTTTTAAACTCATAAACCTTTACTAGGATAATAGGAGTCATGAGTTGCATTGAATCGAAGACGAGTACAAAGAATTAGACTCAGTGTTATCTATATATTTCATTTATATCTTTCTGGCGGGGATCGAACTCGGAACACATTGCATTTTAAGCCGATGTCAATTTTCTTTTTGGTCATTTTTTTATCTGACTGAAGTAGCAAACAAGCATGCAGTCCACCTGATGGTAAGTGGTCACTGCAGCTCATCGACATCTGTAATCAACTTCATACAGAACATGGGTTCTATCTGAAGTCAGTCACAGATGTGTTGCTACTCCCGAGGACTATGATGGTCGCCTCATATAAAAGTGTGCCGGCAACCACACCCTTCCATTGAAACGCAAAAACTGCTTAATGCTAGAAATAGGTGTGGCGGTGGTACTCCCCGATCGAACTACACTGGTTCTACTACTTTTAATATTTCTAGTAATAGCAGCAGAACTCGTGCTGTACCATCTAAAAGAGCGTAGTAAGAGTCTAGTTACATGATGCATCCCTATATCAGGTAGTACCTACTTTAGTTACTGCCTACTGTTTGCCTCTTTGCCATTACTCGTGCAAATAAAGTCACTCTTCGAATAAACGCAATGAAAAGCAACAATTTCCAAAGTTCAGAACACCACTAAGCCGACATCCAATCTTACTTGCACATTCCTCGCATATCTATATAGTGCAATTTGTTTGTATATCACTCGTTGCCACTTGTTCCTTGTTCAAGTTGTGCGTTTAATCTTATTAGAAGTTCAGCGGTGGCTTACGGCATCTAATTGTATTTACTTGCAACTCAATCTAACTGTTTTAAGTTCTACACATTCCCGCTACAAAAACCTATTTAAGTTCTGCTGAGATATTTGACAATTCGAAAATAACGCCAGACATCTAAAATTTTCCATTGAGTGTAAAAAGTATTGACTTAATAAAATAAAAATAGTTTTACACAAAAAGAAACAATAGCTAAGAATTTTAAAAATAAACATATTGGAATTCAAAATTACTAAATAAAATAGAAGCCAACCTCTATTATATTAAAATTCGATTCACAATTGTAACCGTAAAAATAAAGAAATACATTTAGCAGCAAAGTCCTAATGTCGCGATAACTAAAAAATAACATCTCAAACGGTTATTGCCATTCGATTTGTAAGATCAGAAAATATTTTGTACATCTGTACATTAAAATGTCATGCGTCTTTGAGTTATAGCTATATTTTTTCGATAACGAGCTGCTTCATAGGCGAAAGGCATTAAAATAAAAAAATGTATATCGCCCAATGATTTACTGCGACTGGAACTTTATAAACAAACGATTGCAACGTAATTTACGTTCAAGTTTCGTGTAATTTACGACGTTTACAAAAGACGACTGTAGTGTTGTTTAATATTGTGAAAGAGATGTTATTATTTTATTGTTATTAAATTCAGAGAGTTTTGGGTGGTGTCGATTTTCAGTAAGACTCTTCCTCTATTCGTGGTGTCGTGTAGTCAAAAGCCAGGAAAACGATAGCAATGTCTTCTCGTTTAACATCCACCAATTGTGGTCATGAAAACGCATGCGCAGAGAGTACTAGCAAAATCAACATTCAAAATACAATTTTGACTTAACCACAATATAGAATGCAAGAAACGCAAACTCGTCCGTTAATCGGCTGAGCTCATTTAGTTCTTCGAGTTGCAAGCAGTCAACTGGATTAACTAACTTCCTTACAATCTTCCCGAGAGAACTTAAAATTCTGACATCAGTTTCGGGAAAGGGATTGTTCTTCATGAATTTATAAATTCACTCCAATTTAATCTTGTTTGTTAAGACTTATCCTCTATCAACTAGTAAATATGCACTGAATTCTCTTTCACGTCCCGTCCGATTAGAATAACCTCCCGAGATGGACATGTAATTTGATAATAGCACCCGAGTACCGAGAATTACGTTAAATTTTGATCGCTCATTCCTTTTGTGAGGAAATCGGGTAAGCTTTCCTAATTGGGAAAAGAAAAGGTAAATAAATGGTAATTGTCTCGCTGTTGTCGCTCGTGAATCGGCACTGAAAACTTCAAGGATTATTGTCTTCCACTGAAATCGTACTTTTGTATTTCTTACCTCTGCCTTCGAAATACTCCGTTAATTCTCAATTATTTGTCAGTTTGTTTCGCAGAAATGGTTGATTTTCTTAACTTAGTTATGTAAACAAATCTTAGGCTGAATTAAAGCTTTAACCAAGTTTATTTTTGGTACTAAGCAGAAATAGTGTTAATTTATATATTTCATTTGTATATTTAGTTGAGTTTTATTCATGTTATACGAGCACATGAAATATTATAATAGTAGGTACTAGTTAGTGCAAGATTTCATTTTCATGTCGATTTTCTTTCTATTTGAGCATTTGCTTATTTTAAAATTCGTTATTTCGTTTACTTTGTATGTATATTGTATAAGTCTTGTATTGTATTTTATAAGGTATTTTGTATAAGTCGTAATATTACATGTATTAACCTCTTGCCATACATTCTGAAAACAAATTGCAAAATATTAAATCGTCTGCCAGGTTTTTACCTTAAAGTCGTATTTTAATGACAAATGTAGTTAAATTCAAATACCTACAACAATTGAACCACAAACAAAACGGCTAAGCCAATTGTTTACACTTAAATAAAGTATTATATAACCTAAACCACACCTATTCCTAGCATGAAGCAGTTCTTGCGTTTCGATGGAAGGGTGTGGTTGTTGTGGGGGACCATCATAGTTGCTTACATATGTCCATGGGCAGTTGTGACCACTTTTCATCAAGTAACCTGCATGCTCGTTTGTTACTTCAATCTTATATAAAAAAAACCTTAAAGATGTAAGTATATAAAGTATATTAAAAAAGCATCCTTGTTAACAAAAATAAAATAAAAACTCGTCATCACAATTTGGTAGAATATTCGAAATTATGAGATGGTTCAACTTTTGAGATACCAGCGCCACGTTTATTTCTAGCATGAAGCAATTCCCGCGTTTCGGTGGAAAGGTATGGTGGCTGGCTTTGTTTTATATAAGGCGGCCATCTTAAACCTCGGGAGTAGCAACACATTTGTGAATTTCTTCACTTATAGATAGATTCTGTATTCTTTACTAGTTGACCCGGCGAACTTCGTTCCGTCTAAAATTCAAAAATCTAAAATTATCAGAGTTTCTCTACTATATTATACATGATAATCTTCCTCTTGAATCACTCTATTTATTAAAAAAAACTGCATTAAAATCCGTAGCGAAGTTTTAAAGGTCTAAACATACATACAGACAACGAGGAGCGACTTTGTTTAATACTACGTAGTGATGTAGTTGCTTATACATCCCTATAAGCATCAATGTGACAAACAAAATACAGCGTATATAATAATATATTTTTTTTTTAATTTGCAAAATACACTTAATTAATATAGGTGGATTACAGATTAAATAATACAATGTCAAGTGTATTTACCATTTCTGGCATGCAAATATTTACAATTGTCAAATTATCAAATTATTATCAATAAAGTAGTCAAAATTAATTACAATAAGTTAATACAGTAAATAATAATACTTATTACAGACCTATCTCATAGAGTAACTAAAATGCGTATAATATTTTCGGCATATTTCTAAAACCGTTAATACGAGAGCTTAAGTACATCATGGAGAAACCTAAATACCACAACATTTAAGTAATTAGTGAACAGTTAAATCGCTTTCAGTATTAAGAGGCAAGTGTAAGCATAATAACGTTTGACATTTAACTATGGTAATGGTTTCTGCTAGGTTCAAATTATGGAAGATAATATTATCTATTAGATTTTAGTAGCAATAGTCGTGAATAATGTCAAAATTTTATCAGATACACTGTATTTTTGTAGTATTTTTTATCTGACTGAAGTAGCAAACGAGTTGCCGGCATACTTTTATATGAAGCGACCATCCTAGTCCTCGGGAGTAGCAACGCATCAGTGATTGGCTTCAGGTGGAACCCATGTTCCGTATTTAGTTGATTACCGATGTCCATGAGCGGCAGTGACCACTTACCATCAGGTAGACTGCATGCTCATTTGCTACTTCAGTGAGATTAAAAAAAATTGTTACTCTACCGAGGATTTTTCTTTTAAAGTTCTAAACATGCAAAGATAATAATGTATGCACTTATAGAAATTGTGTGATTATAGCGTTTGAGTAATATAAATGTGTACAAGAAGCGCTAACAGGACTCTGCAGATCATATTTTTAACAGACATTGAGTTAGCTACTAGTATTATGAGCTAAATATACATCAAATTCTAACTATCATTTTTATTAAGAGATATATTATAAAAGAGCCATTAAATCGGTTCATTATTAAACGGTCTCTTTCATAGCACTAAAAGACCAAGCACTAACATAACTCGTACGGTTATCTGAACTTATGAAGCATTGAATTCACTTGTCCGGCATTTCTTTATTTCTTTTAGCGTCGATGCAACAGGTTGCAACAGCATTAAGACTTTTGGCAGTCCAACGCATCGGGAAAAAATAATTTTTCAGCGTCACAAGCAGGCTTAAACAAGACCGCTTCCAACGAAGCTTCGCATAAACGGTGCACCTAAATTATTACTGCCAACACGGCGAGATATATCGTCACTTTTTCATCCTCCGCAGCGAAAACTCCTTTAAAATCTATTATAGAAACCACTAATTTCAACCAGAGATTCCGTGTAAACTGGGGTTGAACGTAAGCCTATAAGGTCCCTGTACATCATACAGGCGCTACGCTCTGACACCCGGCTTTGCCGCATGATAAAGCACCTGTTCATATGTTTTATAGTCCGCACATCGAGTTAAAATATATTATTAGACGCACACTGCCGGCTTTATGTATGAGACGAGTCGTATTTATAAATTAGCGGTTTGGACTATTTTCGGAACATAAATTCTGTGTGGCAGAAAATAATAGCCGTACTAACCAAATACTCTGTAACAGCATGATATGTTACGGCATCATTTGTCAATAGCGAAAACTATTCTGTACTGGATTTATCTTAACTTTAAAACTAAGTAATTTGCATAATTCTACATAACAATATCCAATTTCGTAATACCATCAAAATATTTTTGTTTATACCAACAGTAATTTATGTCTTCAAATTAATATTATGATAAAAAAAAATAGATTACTACCCATATAAAATGACAATTTTTACTTTGGCGAGGTTGGCGCGTCAAAACAGCGATTCAGTTGAGTACATTGAAAATATTACAATTTAGATTACTATTAAGACCTATATATAAGGCTGTTAATAATTTTTAACATAAAATGGACTGCAAGCACATTTATTTCTTGAGTTATTCTTCAAAAAAACTCGACTTATACATATTTCTAGATATAACATATCAAACAGCGCGTTTCAGACGGACACATTTCTTTAAAATGCGGCTAAAGATACGAAAAATACTAGTCTTTCGTAGGAACACATTGTCACTGTGCACAAAAACTTGGTGGAAGAGTGGAACTGAGACAAAGCCGCCGCGGCACTCCGGCGTGATTACTTCGACCCCATGATTAGGCGTCACTACTCACGGAGATATGGGAATTAGGGCGTAGGTACTACTGTTGTTTATAATTATAGATTACTATTTAAATCGGACAATTATCACTACATAGTATAAAACAAAGTCGCTTCTCGCTGTCTGTCCCTATGTATGCTTAGATCTTTAAAACGCTACGGATATGAATGTTGTTTTCTTTATTGGCCAGAGTGATTTAAGTGGAATGTTTTCATGTATAATACATGTATAATATAGGGGAGAAACACTGATTTTCAGATTTTTGACTTTTAGGCGGAACGCAGTTCACCGGGTCAACTAGTTACTATAAATGTCACTTCAGTATTAACAGGAAATATACTAACTTTTCTGATTTAATTTTAAAACAGAAAGCCGCTGAACATTGCTGTTGTAGTAAAAATAAATGTGCCGGTGATAACAAACTACAAAGGGTTCTACCACTTTTCCAGACGATAGAGTCAACTAATGGACCATTACGGTATCCCTTGGTAAATTTTAAGATAATTTTTTTCTTCTTATCAAATCCGTTTGTCTGATTAAGATCTTAGACGGTTTTCTTAATCTGAAGATATACATTAGATTAAATTACTAAATTTCATTATATTATGACAATGCTAACGTATAGGTAAGGCCACATTCAAAACCACATAAACTTATAATTTTAATAAAATATAATACACGTTTTATATTTAACTACTCATATATATTTGTTATAGTTTCAATTATAGTGAATAGTAAATTCTTACAATATACAAAGAAAAATTATATCGATAAAATAACGGAATCACTTGCCGAATAATGCCGATGGAAGCCGAATATAGCCGATTCAAAGTCACCATTCCATGAGTGACGTTGAATCCAATCCGTTGATTCCATTTATTATTATGTTATCTGCTTAGTGCGCGTAAAGAAGTTTTCCTTTAAAAATAATTGTGTAAAAATCTTATTATTAGTCTTGTTACTAATTATAAGTCCTAGAACATCCTTATCTTTCAACATAGCAAACTAAGATTATCCGTATAGTAATATCAACTACAAACCACCATGCTCTAGCGTGATTTAATGGAAATACCGTGTAAATATATTTTAATTCTACAAACATGCTCTCGAAAATGGAAATGTCTTTGTGCTCTAATATCTACTGCCACTAATCGGATTTTGATGTGCTTTCGTTCTTACATTGCTGTATATCACGGTATACATCAAGTGTACAAGATCTAGAATAAGTACCTATGTAGGTACTCCTTTATCGTTGTAATATTTCTTCCCAATATTAATATTCTTTGGTGTCTTATTATCTTACGTCCCGCGTAGCACAACAGTCACCATACTGTTCTGACATAGAGGTTTCGAAGTTTAATACCCAACCATTAAAAAATATATATTTTCGTTCTTATTCTGATTTCTGGGATCAGAAATCTAGGTCTGGATGTTTGACTTTGTGTGTGTTTATGCCACCCATGGCACAAGAATTCCTAGTGAGAGCGAGGGATCCCCTCACACTTTGAGTATGTACATAAAACATAACCAAAACACTATTTTAAAGTCTTCAGGTATCATGTACCCCTGTGAACCATTCACAGTGTAGAAGGCACTCAAACTCTATAACCATACCTCGCGTAAATTTACAGTAAATTTCTCCTAAAAACTAACAGTTAAACTCTCCTTCAGTCGCTCTTCAAAGCGAAATTTTACAACTCAAACAAGTATAGAACACTCAGAGGATGTGTTCAAATCGTTTAATTTATTCGAAAATCACGTACAAATCGCAACATTTCGTGAAGCACGTACACAAACTTTAACCTTTAACTGTGATCATCAGGTGTTTTAATTTGTAACCTCCTCGCGAGCGCACTCCAGATTTAATATTTCACACGAAATACTCATAGCAACAGCTGCAAGCTTAAATCTTCCATTTTGGTAAAGAAAAGGTGAGAAAATTCATTTCTTGATAGCGTCTTCCTTTGATAATATGAAGAATAATACTTGAATTCAGTTATGTTTCCGCTAATGTTTAGAGGACTTCTTGTAAATATGAAAGATAAAAGATTGATGTTTAGAGACTTAATGTATTAGTTTACATCATACTTGAACAGCAACAAATAAGTTTCTGTAAATAAGAACAAATATTTAATAACGTCTCAATTTTCTAATTACAAAAACAATAACTAAACAACGGTTCGGAATATTTTACGCAAATACCAACTATAAAAACTAGCTATGAATATGTAAATTCCAATAAAGACATAACATAAATATTCGCGTGTGTATTTTAATATAGGAACAATACAATGACACGAAATTTCAAATTCTGTTTCGAAAATAAATATTGGTTATGTACTCGTATGAGCATTGAAATAGCGAGGCAACAGAATCAAATACGAGTAGAATTGAATAAAATAAATCAGATCTACTGATCATTGAAACAGTTTAACTAATTATTTGGAGAACAAACTTTAGTACGCTATTAATCTATTGAATGATTGGACGAGATTATTGTGTACTTTAAATGTAATTTATTTTATTGTAGGTACTTATAGATTTGCGTTTGATTAACATTACATTTCAGTCAATAATAGCTTATATCTTTTGCACCTAATTTTGGCATTTGTCTTATATTTACATTATGTTTATATGTTTAAATTATGAATTTATTTTTATTTATTTTTTATTTATACACATTATATGTACATTGCTTTAACGAAATTGGATGTATATGGATGATAAACTTAACGGAGACACCATTAAGTTTTGTTTGATCTATTGATGTTTCAATAATGCAACACTGCTTTATTATGCTAATAGATATTTATCTATATAAACAAACTTATTTCAAACATAATGTTGTTATGCATCATACAACATATATCATTTCATAACAGCTCCAAATTCACACATTGTATGTGCATACGTTTTGTTTTTCAAATATACCAGTCCCAAAAAAAATCTTATTTTCATTTTCCAAACGATATTCCGAAAGTATTCTTCCCGACCGGTCCGATTCCCTTTCCCGATTCCCTTTAATATTTCATGTCCAAGTTTCAAAACCCAGTGACCTGCCGTGCCCAATTTCGGTGTTAAGACCACGAAATCTGTCTCCGTCAGAGGCCGCTGCTCACCGTTTCGTTGTACCAAATTAATGTCTGCACGGCCCGGTTTTAATTTCGCTAGGTGGCGCTGATTTACGATGTCCATATGAAAGAGAAGTATGCGTACCACCTCACAATTAAGAGCTGCACCTTGAAACATGGCGCTCCCGGCACGCTGGCGGAACGCGCGGCAGTTTCGCTATAAATAGGGTGATATAAATTGTGTGGCGCTTGTACGTTGTGTAGGCCATTTTACGGTAGTGGGCATAGAAAAATATTGTTGTTTGATAGTTGAAATGTACTATAGGTACCCACTCTTAATAATGCTTTAATATATTTTTTTTAATTTTATGTGCGTATTTATTCGTTTATGGTTCACTTACTCAGTTGTACTTTCCATAAAAAAGGAACGATCTTAATTAGAAAAAACATGTTGAGATAATTTCATCACAATCGATCACACTCAGTCAGTCAGTGGACGAAAATTCACTTCAATATTGGTAATACGTCACCGAGCTTTCAAGTTTTTTGTAAATTTGGGCACTGAAATACATTTTGTTTTAAGCGACCAGGAACTCACTGAAGCAACATTAAATATTTATTATCACTTTGCAACTTCCAGAGCGCAATAAATTCTTATCTCACGCAATTAACGATTAATTAGTGAAAAGTGTTGGAATTGCTGGAATGAAGGGAACATTTTTAATGTGCAATGAAATTGCACTTGCTCAGCGCACGCCCGCTGTGTGCGTCACAGCACTGAGTCAATGAAATTAAGCCCGTGTCGCGCACAATGAGCGATTTATTAGCGGTTAATCGTTACAGTATGTTGCTGCTGTCAAAAATAAGTAAATAATGCTTTTTAATATAAAAATAATAATTTTACGGTGCAAAAGATATTTGATTTGTATTTTACAAGCTTTATAAATAGCTGAAAGGACGTAAGTAATCATAATGAAATTATTTTGAATAAGATGCAATTGCATTCTTGGAGGGGAAACCCAGATATTTTAATAAGTAAGGTAGGCGAAATTACAAAAAGTGATACCGCTAATCATATCTTAAACAAAAATATAAAAGTAACAAAACAGATACGGTAGTAAAAAATCACATTCCATGGCATGATCAATTTCTGTGTCCTCGAAATCTCAAAATTATATCTAGCTATTGTAAGACTCTATAAAAGTGCGATACTTTTGAGTCCTATAATAGCTTAATTAGGTGACTTTACTCTTATTGCATGAAAAGGAACGGAAATTCTATCCACAAAACGTAACAATACTTAACAAACATATAATCACTTTTCTACATCGTAGAATTAACAGAAAACTTACCATTTTAAAACAAACTATAAATCAATAAAACGTTAAGTTACGAGGACGAAAGTAACATAAATATGTCACAAATCGCTCTTAAACTACTGCAAGTATGATATATATTTTCTGTATACATTAATTCAGTTCCCAATGTATTTGATTCTCATTTTTCTATTCCACTAAGACTTAAGTGCGCAAGCTCGACATTTAATAAGTGTAAGGCGCTTAGCTTCAATCCGCAAGAAAACCTATGTGGCGCGATATATCATTCAGATGCGTCGACCACCCTCCCACGGAAAGGATTTTACGACACCTTGTGGTCTTCCGTCCTTAATTTACTTCCTGATGCAGTATTTTTCCATGAAACTAAATAAAATTGGAATTAGTTACTACGTTTAATAAGAAGAAGTAGTGTTAATAACTTAATTTTTAAATAATAATTACTCTGAAGTGTCTACAGGTAACTATTTAGATATAACAAATAAGTACATATTATTAATGAATTTATTTTACTAAATAATTATACAGTATATAGAAAATATACGTAGAAAATCAATCGTAGCAAATGTTAGTTTTAAATTAATATTTTATTCGTCCATATTTGTTGAAATTGTAGGTAAACATAATTTATATTATTATCATTTTAAAGGTGTCCAGTAAATCATAAGCTATCTTGATGCATTATTTATTATCTCCAAAACTAATTAAACATTGTGATAATAACCATTTATCAATTAAAAGATAATTAACAATGAAACGGTAATTATGTTTATTGTAATAAGCTTATATTTTAATGCCTACAAATAATCCTCGGTAGTATAGTGGTCAGTATCCCCGCCTGTCACGCGGGAGACCGGGGTTCGATTCCCCGCCGGGGAGATTAATATTCTTTTATATATTGTCAACTTAGTGCTTGTGTAATAAAGAGTATAATATGAAATGGCATTTTTTAATTCGTGGCGGCGTTTTCTGCGAAAAATTAATTGTCATTTTTTTTTAAAGTTATGTGATTTAGGAAATAATTTTATGTTGTTTTGATATGACCTGAAGAAGACAGCGGGAAACCGTTGGATTCAGAGGGCACAGGACCGGTTGGAGTGGCGCCATTTAGGGGAGGCCTATGTTCAGCAGTGGACATCAAAAGGCTGATGGATGGATGGATGGATGTTTTGATATTAAAAATTTATTATTAGGATGAATTTTAACATTTCTAGTAATAAATCACGCGTAAAGGCCACACTTGTATCAGTTACCAGGCACTCGATAGGAAAGTCCTAAGAATCCCCGATTTCACGCGGAAGCCTGAGGTGCAATTGCCCGACGGTAGATTCAGTTTTATCGAAAATACTATATTTTTATATTACAGGATATGAGTATTATTAGCTTATCAAAGGAGAAATTCTACATTGCCAGTACATTGAACATTGCCCAAAGACAGCAAGTCTTTGGGCAATGTTTAATGAACTGATAATTTTAGTAGGTGTGTCGTTGTAATTGAAATAAATTTTAATAAGTATTACATGGCGTGAAATTATATCACGTACCTGTATTGCAGTTTTGCATTCTAGAACATAATTTAAATATATATCACAGCCATATTTTATTCAGAGAACATAGTTTACCTATTTTGGGACAGCAGCAACATACCGTAACGCTTAACCGCTAATAAATCGCTCATTGTGCGCGACACGGGCTTAATTTCATTGACTCAGTGCTGTGACGCACACAGCGGGCGTGCGCTGAGCAAGTGCAATTTCATTGCACGTTAAAAGTGTTCGCCTCATTCCAGTAATTCCAACACTTTTCATCAATTAATCGTTAATTGCGTGAGATAAGAATTTATTGCGCTGTGAAAATAGCGAAGTGATAATAAACATTTTAATGTTGTATACGACTTTAGTAAATAAGTACCACTTATTCCCCGCCAGGGTGTTTAATTTTTAAGCTGGCAGTTGATAAAACACCCTGAGAACTAAGTTGTAAAATATTCTTCAACCCAAAACGCTACAGAACTTACCACTGGTGGTGTGAGGCAGAGATAGACAAGATCTTTAATTTTTTACTTTTAATCTTTAATTTAAATGGTAGTATAAAAACATATTTATTGTACAATATATTATTTATCTAAATGTATGTCTTCAGTACAACATACTCTCAGTATTGAACATATAACACGTTAGAAATTACAATTCCAGCATCCACGTCAAATGCTAAACATCAATCATTATCATCATACATGACATGTTTCTTTAATTGAGCGATGGATTAACCTTGTATAGATCTATAGTTACAGAACTGATACAACATAATTTCATCGTTTTATTACGTTTGACGTTAAATCTAGCGCGATGTTGACTTCATATTGACTTCAACAAATGAACGTCAATATTGCCTGCGGAATATCTACTGCAATTATCATCAGCACATCAGCCTTTTTGGATGACATTGCTGGACAAAGGCCTCCCCCAAGGTGTGCCACTCCGTTGAATTTCCTACTCTCATCTTTTTTTTTGTTACGGAGAGGAAACCTTCAAAAGGTACACCGAAGTCTTGGGAGAGACTCCGGGTTATGTGGGATTTTTACCCAATAAAACATCCTCGGTGGCCTTCCTCAACGCTTGTAGTAGGGGACTCGGAAACTCCAACGGAACGAACCGGTGTCCCCTAGCGCAGCGCCCCTCACGGGCTCATCTCTTGGGGGACGTGTACCATCCCCTTCACCATCCGGTGCTTACGGCGAGATGCAGCCACACATCCCGCCGTCCTTCTCGGGGTTGCTTGTTGGGCGGTTCGAGCTCCCACTCTAGCCGTCCGCAACCCCAGAGGCCCCGTTAGTCGCCTCTTACGACAGGCAGGGGATACCGTAGGCGTATCCTACTCCCCGACTACAGGGTGACTACTCTCATCTAGCCACTACCACCAACTTGTTTAAGGTTGTCGGTCCAGCGAGTCGGAAGACATCCCTCACTACGTTTACCGCATCGTAGTCTCCATTCTGTATAAAACTCGTTTGCCTCGTCAGCCATTGGCTCTAGGACGTATTTGACTAACTTAATGCGACTTTAGCTAGCTACAACTATATCTGTATGTCTCTTCTTACAACTATGTCTCTATGTTTGTTCTTACAATCATGTCTCTATGTCTGTTTTACATCTAAGTCTGTTATTTCATTTTTATATCGGTATTAGTATGATCTTTAACAACAAGATGCATATATATTTATTTTCTCAACTTCACCCCTGCACAAAAACTTTAAGTTTTAGTTAAATTTATGTAAAATCAATCTAGTTTAGTTCATTTCATTGAGAAGTATGTTTTTGATAAATGGACCGTTTCATGCAGTAGTCCACAGGTGCCCGATAAGAGCGAGATCACTGCCACATCCTCCGCTTGATGGAATTGCCGTCTTGGTTACGTCATGCATAATATCTTCCCGACTAAAATCTTGTTCCAAATAATATGTAAAGTTACTCGCTAACTGTGTAACTTAATCTGTACAGAATTTTTAAGTAGTTTCGTAGAGAACGTATGTTTCGGGAAAAGGAGGGAATTGTATTTGTTAAATTTCCTGCACATATCCACTAATGATGTTTCAATTTTATAATGCAAGTATTACTATGTCCCAGAAGTAACAAATGGGCATGTAATCCCTCTAAAAAGTAGAGTCAGGTGTCATTCAATACAGTCTCTGTATATAATAAATTGATAAAAAATAAATTTAAACATAAGATTTCGAAACTTTCGAATATTCTTGTTTTTTTATTGTTTTATAATCACCTGAACTTATTAACCTATTTTAACTTATTATTAACAGGACAAAATAAAATTATTAACACAATATTTGCAATTAACCTACTCTCTGTATCAACACACAAATATTTAATCTATATAGACTGAGAATGGCCAACGGAATCTTAGATATTTCACTAATACACGCATTAATACGTAATGAATCCTCCTTAAGTCATTAGTCATGTATACAATCGACGTGCATTTCATGCTGAGACAATATTGTCATTCAATATGATATGTATTGCGGGATTAATTAGGGAACTTATGTATATGCGTATATATACATTACTTTGTATAACATATAACCTGTTCTAATCCCCCAGTGAAGATAAAATGTCAATTTTTTGGTCACATAACAAACTTTTAAAAAACTCATACGGTTTAGTGTAATTTAAAATTTAATTAATTAATGGTACAAAAGAGCAATGGAGATGTATAGACAAATAATTATCGCAACTTTTTTACGAACATAATTTTACTTTACAATAGTACTTTACATTATAATAGTATTACATATTGTATTTTAAAAATCAAAACAATTTTATTTTCGTTTTCAGAAAATAGAATCACACAAAATTTTACGGTTTGTAAGATTAATAAAACTCATTATTTGACAGCGAAAAGTAACAATCAAATTTGCCAGCAATCTCTTTCCTCTATTTTTAAAATAGTATAATAATAATCCTTTCTACATATGAAAAGATGGCTTTAGAAGCACGAAAACCCTTACACAGCTCAAAATGTTAAGATTTGGCGTTCTCAACCCTGAGTGAGTACGCCTAAGTCGAGATGCTAACCACAAGCTGCCACGAGTACGTCCAAGTCCTCTTATAGAAGTTTTAATTAACCACCTCCCTACTTTGATACCGTGACAGCAACAATCAAGCAAGTAAAATGTCATTAAGGAGCCCGATACGTGTACCCTTATTACGTAAAGGGGAATGTTCATTGAGTTATGACATATAGTCTAACGATTGCTATGAGTGAAAAATGTATAAAACAAAAAATTTGTTACGAAGTGAGTACACATTACAAATTCTTAAAACATTTTAGTATTCAAATATTTTATTAAATTTTGTGATGTTGTCAATTTTGATATTCTATTTTTTTTATCTGCCCTGCAGTAGTATATAAGTTTGCTCGTATAAGGCATTACTATTTCTAATATAATCATAAATATAAATGCCTAATAAGATTAATGGGAAAAACATACTCGCATACATTTAATTGCATACAAAAAAAGTCTACATAAAGTCAGTTATACGCGACAAATTGTATTAGATCAGCCTGTTACAAATAGCAAACAATAACACTAACTCATTTTTAGCTAAAAATCTCTTTACTCGCAAAGTTACTACAGAGCTATCGAGCAAGAAATATAAACATCAGCAAAACCAAAAATTGCATGCAAACTTTGGTAGCCTTTTTCGATTTTATATCAAACTATCCAAACACTCAGATTCGGCTTTAAAATTTTCCGAGCGTTCGTTTTGCTAGCGTTTTAGTACAAAAACATTTCAATACTAGATAGAGCTTCACTCTACTGAGGTTCTCACATATTTTACTTTCAGCAACGATACTATCGCGCTGATGATAAGTGTTCGCAGACTCGAGTGACACGAGTAATGAGAGGGAATTTCTTATTCACCGCAAATATCTCGGATCGCATTTAGTTTATGGACCAGGCCGAGATGTTACGCTGTTGTGTTTAGGGCTTCATTTTCAGGGCACAACTGAGATATGAAAATCTGACGGCAATTTTATGCGTCACGTTTTATAGGTAGCACTTACTCAAACAGTATGTTTGCGTAGTTTGGCGTACTTTTTGGTACTTTGTAGTCACAAAATGATATTAACGTAGCTTATGAGTGTTATAATATCAGTTAATCTCTCCGTCTATGAAAATATCAATTATCATATACTTAATCTTGTTGAATTACACATTCTTGTTATTTCATTAATGAAATTTAATTGTTTTTTTCCTCTTATAGTTCCATACTTGAGTAAGTCCTCTCAATATTATTTGTATTGCGTTCCATAGAAACATAAGGGATATACATAAACATGCAGACTTAGACCCAGCACAAATTCAATATCAAAATTTAACATTTTGATACTCTCTATTTATTTGGCAGATTCTAACCTGATAATGTCATAAAGTAAGAAATGTATATAAACTATGCCCTGGGAGAAAATACGTACCTTTTTATCAACTTATATATTTATATCGTTAATTCAATAAACCTAATCCAACGACCACATAATATTATTTCTTAGCATCATTCCAAATGTTGAATGAATGTTAGTTAATTTAGCTACAAATTGCATCAAAGTTTCATATCCGTAAACTGCTTTTAACGCTAAATTCTCAGCATCGTTTAAAATTTTTAATGAGTTTTAGTTAATTTTTCTACAAATTTCATCACAGTTCCATATTCTTATATCATTGCACACTAACTGCTTTTAACGCTCAACGGTGACGCTTGCAGCGCAAAGCTAAAAACGGTTGTAAACGTTCTTCCGTCTTTGGTAGACGCTTAAGTGAATGTTTTAAGGCTTTCGGGTTAGGTATTTCCATGAAACAGCATTTTAGACTATGCCTCAGGTATTCATTACGGAATGACACTATTTCAGTAGGACTACCCAAAAAGGGTTAGAGCCAAGGCAACTAGAGTCCTTCCCGACACGGAATCCGGAAGCATGCCTATGATTAATACCGGTCAGGCGGGTGACTCGTGCTCAATCGCCATCTGCCCTTATTAATTGCCTTGTCAGCCGTAATCGTGTGTCCTTCGCTTGCTATCCTATACATGTCTGTATTCAGTTTGGTACGCATTGAGATAAATACGTTTTTCGATCATTGGTAATACTTTTGTTGAAGTAAAAATGATTGCTACAAAAATGTATAAATCATCGGACTTTCTTTATTTTATTTTGTATTTAAATTTTGTAAAATTTCATGGAAATATTTTACAAATCCACCTGACTTTTATACAGACTAACGAATAAACTATATAACAAACTGTTATTCCATTTATGTATTTACTTACACATGAATCCTAAAATTACTGGTCTAATTAAAACAACCATACATTAGTACCTACCTAGTATTATAAAACTTAAAATTCGATGCTGCTGGATTGGGGTTAAAATGCTAAGACGGTTAAAGCGGTGACAGCTGTTGACATTCAAATATTAGCTAAAACACAAAGCCCATTTCATGAAAATTTCATCACAATTTGTAGCGAACGATTTTAATAAACTGGGACTAAAAAGTTAATACGACCACACAAAGCGTCACGTCGGGACGTCACGCCGGCTTTCGGGCAAAGCCAAAACTACAGCACTGAGTTCCAAACCTATCGACAGTTGTCAATTTTATAATGGATTTTATGGTTTTATCCATTTAAAAGCTGAAAGTATAATAAATCAACCCTTTTATATCGGGATTTTTGATGCCTCCCCACTTATCAAGTTGAATGTAAACTTTTGATATGTGCGCCAGAAAATATTTTATAAATTGCTTATAAACTTTTCGGTTTCTACGAAAATATTGTAAAGTTGGAGAGTAGTATGCACG
Source organism: Spicauda simplicius (assembly GCA_949699795.1). Classification (NCBI taxonomy): domain Eukaryota; kingdom Metazoa; phylum Arthropoda; class Insecta; order Lepidoptera; family Hesperiidae; genus Spicauda; species Spicauda simplicius. The sequence continues at coordinate 7,178,396 of OX453063.1, read as the reverse complement.
AGTCACACAAAAGAGATTGAAGAGTGAGTGTATAATTACTAAGTCTAATTTGGTGAAGAAATCTATGATAACCTCACAGTTTCCGTAGTCAAAGAGACAGACAACAAAGGTAGTGCAAGGACTCACGGTGAAAATAAGTACCTAAACAGAGTGCGTCTACAAGTGTAATAAGAAGCCTAAAATAAAAATTAAAAGAGATCCACGTGATGTCCTTAAATCGCTTCTAAATTCTTAGCTTCTTTCTTCCGAGTATCACATGCCCGAGCATAATACAAATGTCACATGCCCGACCGAGCTGTATCTGAGGATCACATACCCGAGTGCAATTAATTCCATATAACTAGGAATATTCCTCAGTCTTAGTAGGTAATGTGTACACATTAACACTTGATGCATTTAAGATTTACTTGAACATATCCCTGTTGACGCAATCTTGAGTTGAAGTCGAGGACCAGTCCCAGTGGACCCACTTGGGCGTGCATGTCAGTCCGGCTGCCCGCAATTAATTCAATTAATTGCTTGTCATCTGTTGATTGTGCTCTTATATGGATCATTAGTCCAACGTCTCATTTACTTATATACAATGCCAGTGTTGCATCTATCATAAAGACAAAGCATTTGTACTAATATATAAATAATAATTATTATTGATACATAAAAGAAGTGGTAACTATTTTTTTTACCCTAATGAAACAGCGTACAAAACCACATACATAACGTTTTAAATAACAATAAGGATATAAAATATGATAAATTTACAAAATTTTTTATCTTGAATTTTCAGTATAAAACATCAATGTCTGCGACAACAATTCATTGACCTCCTATTAAGATTGCAATATTTTTCACTTCTAGAAATCTAAACCACCCGTATAGATACAAAATGGACTCTGCATATTTAATCTGAAACCTACGTACAACATATATAATTCCAATCATAAAATACAAGAACGAACAATATGCTCCAACGAGATTGTAATCTCAGAAATGTTAGTATAATGTCATTATACTAGTTGGATTCACATGTCGAGGGCCGGCCCCTGCGGAGCTCTCAACCACTTGAGCGCACGTAAGTCCGACTGCCCGCAATTAATTCAATTAATTGCTTGTCATCCGTTAAATGTGATGTCCTATACAAATCATTAGTCAAACGTTCCAAAGGCGAGTATTTACCTTAATATGCAGTGTTTCTTAAAAATAACAATGTTTAATAGCCAGTCAAATAAATAGAATTCTCATAAAAAGCTTCCGTGTAAGGATTATTTGTATTTGCTCGGTCTTAAATATTTTTAATGTAATTTTTTTTTTCTTTGTAATAAATATTTTTACTCATGTATCTGCCTTTTGCATGTCCTGTAACTGCCTCTTAATACAAATTTGAAATGTGAATGCTAGTAAAACTTTCATGAAAATTAACTTAACCAAATGCACTTCAATTGAAAAGGTATGAAAAATTTATGGATTATTTTTAACAATGTTTTACTTCACTGTTACATCAATCTTCACCTAGCGCAAAGACCAAATTCACCGTCGTGACTAGAACAGATTATGCATGAAACTACACTACAAGCTGTGAAACGTCTCTATCAAGTTATTGTACTAGTTGGGTTCAACTGGAAGCCAAGGGCCCGCTCTTGCAGGGCTCGCACCACTCGAGCGCACGTCGGTCCGGCTGCCCGCAATTAATTTAATTAATTGCTTGTCATCTGTTGATTGTGCTGGCCTCGCACAAGTCATTAGTCAAAACGACATCCTCACTCATACATCTAGTAGGTACATAGGTAATTTAATTATGTACTAATAAGTCAAATCCATAATCTCGAACGTGATTAACGTAGCGTACGCCTGTTGTGATTAAAGTAATGGACTATTAATTATAACGTATGTAGTAGATTGTAATGTTGCCGTAAACACGTAGCCTTCTTAGGTTATGGCTCGATACAGTGCGGCGTGAGACTAGATTGCTTTGTTTAATTACAACAGTTTTAGACCGGAGTGAGTACCTATGTAGTTGTACAAGGTGTAATAGTTTCGGATAAAAGAAGCTCGAAGGGTTTGATCTCACTTTAATAAAACGTAAAGGTTTCATGATAATAATGTTCTTGTTCATTTCATTTATTTGTTTTGTTAAAGTATTTTTTTGCACTATGTTACCTTGCAATATGATTGTGTATACGTTTTACATTTCAGGTCCAAAAAGTAAGTACTTATTTTAACTTGTATCATTGCTGAAAAGACATTTTATTGTACATTATATAAAAAGGCGACTGTCTATTCTCATATTTTAATATATTACTTAATTTAATTTCCTGTTACTTATATTCCCACTACTCTTTAATTAAAGGACTATAGAGAATCCTATTTTACTATGTACAAAAGGAAATGTTTCAACCCTTTCCTAAACAAGCCCAGATAGACGATCTACAAACGAACATATATTTTAAAGATGAAGTGTTTCACAAATAAACATACTTAGAAAATTACAACTATTACAAAATTACTGCTATTTCAATTTTCAAAGCATTACATTTATAAATGCATTGTATGGTATTAAGTGTAAATATGTTTGATAGATTTTAAAGAGAAATCGATCAATTTATTGATTATTTAAATGAATAAAACGACAATTTTTTTGTAAAACTCTTATTATTTCACTTTTATTATTTCACTAGCTGACTCGGCGAGCTTTGTTCCGCCTAAAAGTCAAAAATCTACAAATATCAGTATTCCTTCACTATATTATGCATGGATTATACAAAAAAACCTTCCTTTTGAAGGACTCTATCTATTAAAAACTGTATTAAAATCCGTAGCGTAGTTTTAAAGATCTAAGCATACATAGGGACAGACAGCACGAAGCTACTTTGTTTTATACTATGTAGTGATGATCTTAGAACGTATACGCATTCTAACAATAAGAAAGTTTAGGCCAATCATTTAATACATTATGGATAATCTTAAGCCATTACAGCTAGGTAACCTTACATAAGTTACCTAGCTAAATAGACGGTCTCAATTAGTTTATCTATCGTTGGCAAGGTAGAACGAGTATGATTCGACCGGGGACGTACCACCAGTACACAAATTGAAATTAAAACCCCGTTCTATATACCATGTAAAAGAACATGATTGTAATTATATAAAAAAAAATGGATATAAATAAGAAAAAAGACAAACCCGCTAAGTTTCTTGCCGGATCTTCTCAGTTGAGGTCGTTTTCCGATCCGGTGGTAGTGTAAGAAAAAAAAATGTAACTGACAATTTGTAAGCGCCCCGTTGGCCTATACAAAATAAAGACATTTCATTTCATTTCATTTCATTTCATTGACCCTGTTCTATTAAGTTGCTTACAGATGTCTATGGGCGGCAATTATCTCTTACTGGTGGTAGAAGCTCGTTGGCTACCTCCTTCAAATCACAATTAATACAAGTGATACGATGCGTGTACTTTTAGTTAGAAAAAAGTTGAGAGGTGTCAAGGGATACCAGGATGGTACGAAGTTCCTTTCGGCTAACGAGTTAAGGAATTGTAATAAAAAATATTTGTTTTATTATTATTGTTATTATTTTCTATTATTTGATTACTTATTATGTACATAAAAACGCATGAACTAAAAAAAAAAAAAAACAAAAATAATCGTCGCGACACTACACAGTTCAAAGCAAAATTTTTAAGGAACTTCGTTCCAACAAATTCCATATTCAAAAACAGAAATCCCATCCCGCTATCACCGCGTAAAAAATTGTAAAGCTACAATATTCAATACAACATCCAAAATAATATAACATAAAGATAAAGGTTAACGATGAAGATAACGTAGGTAGTCAAGTCAATTACTATTAACAAAACAACTGGTAAACAACGATTATGTCGCAACCCGCCCCAGATATAGAGCTTATTGTATTCTATTCTCTGTCCAAAAGGTCAAAGGCTATTACGGTGATATAAGAGCTGGCCTAAATGAGCCGAGACGTATTTTGCTACTTCTATCAAAGTTTAAAAAGCTTATGAATCCAGAATACTAACAACGTTTGATAATGAAATTGAAAGTTTTATGAAATGTTCAAATATTTATTTTGTTTCGTACTTTCAAGTAGCTAAATAAGAATCAGTGTATTTAATTATGATATTTTTTATTAAAGTCCACCACTACGAGTCCAGTTCATCTCATTGCGTGGGCACTGCTACCCACGGACATTTGTAATCAATCTCAGATGCTATTTACCTGGGGTTATCCACAGCTGCATTGCATCCACTAAAAACTAATTTGAAGACGAATCGTATGAATAAGATGTTTCACTCACCTTATAGTCACTATACACTCAATACTCCTGTAAATTAAGTTGAAACTCAATGAGTAAGTGTATGTACATAAAACAATTTTCAAATCGTATCAAGCAAATAATATTCCATAGAAACATAATTAAGATTTAAAAAATAAGTAGTACTCAAAATTCAAGTTACATGTTGTAATTTCCTGTGTAATGCATTTTGTTATTATTATATTAATACGTGAAGCAAAAATTTGTGACGGATTTTTAAGTAATATGCCGCGGACGGATTAGTATGAAATTTTGCACGGTTATAGTGGACGTAGAGAAGGAGTGCAGAATGTTAATATTTTTTTCAAATAATGCATTTTTCATACATACAATCAACTAAAAACACATTACACACACTGCCTTGCGTTTGTCACAAACACATATGTACTTAGTAAATGAAATAGAACATTCAATGTCTTACTATGAAAAGACACAACGTCAAGAATGTCAGATGACATTTGATTTGAATTAGAGAAATATTCGTACTAATTTGGACAATATGAAGTTTAGTTTTTTAATTTAAATTACGGTCGACTTTCGGCCGATGCTACGGGTGACTAGTATAATTTAAATGGCAAACGAGCATGCAGTCCTAATAACCTAATGGATATCTGTAATCAAATTCATATCAAATTAAATTTTCCATATGCAGTCAATCACAAATAAGTTGCTAATCCTGAGATCTCCTGAAGACTCCCGTCCCCGATATGATCTCCGCATATAAAAGTAAACTGATACCCTGTTACAGATGCGCAAGAACTGCTTCACGTTAGAAATACGTGTTGCAGTGGTTTCCTCCCAGTCGATCCATACTCATTCAACAATTTAAATGCATGCATTGAAACCCGTGGGCATAATCAGCATCGTAATGCAATTTAAAATCGCCCTATAATTGTAGAGAATAGCTGATAAATAAGAAATCAATCAAATAATGGCATGGAATAAATGAGAAATCGCCCTGAGATCTCTACAAACGAGATGAAACGAAGAAAATTGATCAATCACGCGATAAAGTGGCGCTTTAAATAATTAACGCCGTCACGAATAATTCCATGCCTTAGGGAAATATTGAGCTTTAATTTCAGGTCTTGGTCTCTGGGTAATTATTCTAAAATACATCAATGGCTTGATCTGAAGAGCTCGTAGATCTGCTATATTTAATAACATCAATCACTTGAATGTTGAATATTTTGTAAGGCAATAAATTACAGTTTAAAAGTACATAATAATGTTACAGAATGTCGCATTCAAGTTTTGTAAAATTATCACATTTTCCGCAAATTTACTCGTATTTCACTTTGGAGTGCAGAAAAAAATTACGACAGTACGGTAGTAATTTTAAATTTGCTTTTATTTAAATCACAAAAAAGAAAAAAATGGGTCACCACAAAAACTCTTTTACGCCCTAGTTAAAAATTACAAGTGGTTATTCAGCGTAAAATATGCAGATGTAAGTTTGAGCGCCCAAAACAATAGCGCACCAAGTTATATTTAAAAGAGATGCAATCTGCGATTTAAATGAAGTTTATCATCTGAGAAGGCAACAAAGCGTGTGTCGGAGCGCAAGTTTCCAGCCCTGTGTCGCACCTGCTACGTTCCCACAAATTGTAACCGGTTCCAACTCGCAAGTCGCCCGTTCTGCCGCTAACTTAGCCTTCTACTTCATAATTAATTCTTTATTCGAAACAACTTGAACTTGGACAGAAACGGGCCGTAAGCACTTAAATAGTCTAAATTGTGTCGAAGACGCGCCCATTTTTAATTAGTTCAGAAGCGCGCTTCAATTGTTAATGGCCCTATTCTGAACTTCGTGCAGCAGAATAAAATAAATTGAGAGTAAATCGGAAACTCGGAGCAAAGTTGGAATATTGTAGGTATGAATTTACTACCTCTTTTACTTACTAACAATGACTCACTTCCGGATAATTAGATGCCAACTTTGCGTGCCAAAGGGTTTTGTTTACGATATATGAGTGAGTTTATAGAAATCCCTTTTCCACTGCTTAACTTAATTAAACTCCTTGCTAGATTTTATTTCTGCTTTCCCTGCAGAGTCACCTTCGTTTTAGATTAGATCCGTCTCGTGTCGCGTGTAAACCACAGCCTGCAGTTTTGGGTAAGATGTTTAACTATGCCGTTTACTTTTATATGTTCACTACTACGAGTATTATGATCTTCATTACACTTACTCTGTTATATGAAAGTGTCACAGAATTCATTTCCGTAACAGCTTTATCGGATACCTTAGATATTAGAATCGAATTTCTGTACTTTTTGGTCTCTTCGAAATGAGGAACCCGTATTATCTTAGCTTTATCTAACTCCATGCATAAAACAAACATATTTACTGATTTAGCCGTAAAAGCGGAACTGATAGATACATTGGTACTAATAATTTGGGATTGGAAATATTTTGACCACTGATATGCATAAAAACCTAATTGTAGGTAAAGAACTTACCTGGTTCTAAAAACTCGAACATATCCAGAGATATTATAGCACAAGGTTTTTTTTTATCTGGTTGAAGGAGCAAACGAGCATGCAGTCCACCTGATGGTAGGTCACTACCGCCAATGACCATCTGTAATCAACTTCAAATAGAACAGGAGTTCCATCTGAAGTCAATTATAGATACGCTGCTACTCCCGAGGACTATGATAGTCGCCTCATATAAAAGTGTGCCGGGAACCACATACTAAAATAAGTTTAGCTAAATAAGTTTCAATCGATGAAGAAGCTTACAAAATGTAGTATACGCTTTTCTTATATATAACCATATAATAGTTCAAACAATGTATTAAGGACATCGATCTACCTTACCTACGTTGTTGTACCACGCATTGTTCACTCAGTGACATGACAGATGCCCGCAGTGGATATCCCATTCTGTATTAACTACTTAGGTTGTATATACCACATAACGTTATAAGATTAATTATAACTTTGTAGAGTGATCATTGTACGTAAGGTAAAATGATATTTTTGATTAATGTCCAGTTATTTTGTTATTTTTAATCTTGTATCTGTTGTACTCCGTACAAAATTTATTCGGTGTGAATAATCGAAGAATATTACGATTAATACTCAAACTTAAGACTTAGAGGTGATGTAATCCTTTATAATTTCGGAGACACCTAAGCTAAGGACACAGCAACCTAAGAACACAGCAACCTTTTACGTAATAAAAGCGTTGCTGTGTCCAGGCTTAAAGAGTGTTTCTACTCGTATCTTAGCTAAGGTAGATTGCAGATTTTTTTTTATCTGACTGAAGTAGCAACCGAACATGCAGTCCTGATGTTAAGTGGTCGCTGCCACCCATGGACGTCTGTAATCAACTTTATACAGAACATGGGTTCCACCTGGAATCGCAGATGCTTGCTACTCCCGAGGACTATTATGGCCGCCTCCTGTGATAGTGCGCCGGCAGCCACACCCTTCCATCGAAACGCAAGAAATGTTTCACGCTAGAAATAGGTGTAGCGGTGTACTTGGGGAAGTACACCGCTACACCTATTTCTTCTTCGACCGATCGATTTCTAGTTCGACCGGGGGGGTCGAACTACACTGGTTCTACTAGCTTCGCAGTTTAAGGGTCCATGGGTGGAAGTGGCAACTTGCTTGCTACGTCTAGGGAAATATTAAGAAAGAAAACTTAGTACTATATGGTTATTGGTATGTGTAGTTCGACATATAAATTTTGACTGTTCGACGGATACTTACAGGTCAATAAAACTACGATTGCTCATTGATTGAACCATTATCGATCGAAGATTGACCAGATAGAGCAGTGCCCTCCGTTGATGGTTCCTTTTTCTCATCGATATCATCAGTCGATGACGATTACCGTTGAGCGATCTATTTTATTAACGATCGATAGTAGAATCTATTGAGGCACCGAAGCACCCTTACGCCCAGAATTGGAATTAAAACACTATTTTGATATTTATTGACTTAATTTTTTTTCCACATTATCTTTCGATGAATTTATTGCTGTATCAGATCATATCATACCGTAAAACCATTTAACGTTAAATATTGACAATATATCCATTATTTCCAAAGCATTGAATATTTATGAAAATATTGTATAGGACCCATTTTTCCATATTATGTCATCCGCTATGATAATATTGGATATAATCATATCATTTCACTTCGCGCTGCATAATTTACCTGTCACCCCACAATACACCATCTGTGCATAGACCACGCATATTAATCAGCCATTTGAATGGTTGTAATTAGACCTGACTCACGCTGTTATTGCGTAAGCGTCTTACACTCATCTTCATCGACAATCTTAGAGATCTAGTCTATCGTGTTACAAGTTCGTAAATTCTATGGTGTGTATTATTATTTTTATAAGATTGAAGTAGCAAACGAGCATGCACTCCACCTGATGGTAAGTGGTGACTGCCGCTCATGGACTCCTGTAAACAACTTCATATAGAACATGAAGTTTTATCTAAAGTCAATTACAGATGCGTTGCTACTCCCGAGGACTAAAATATTGCCTGATATAAAAGTGTACCGGCAACCACATTCTTCCATCGAAACGCAACAATTCCTTCACGCTAGAAATAGGTGTGGCGGTGGTACTTCCCCGGGCGAACTACACTGGTTCTACCACCTACAAAAAGTGTTCGTAAAAGTCTAAACTAAATGTATTGATATTTTTAACTAATTCTCTTTAGATCTATTCTATGTGGGTGGAGGTTAAAGGGGCTAAGCGCTGTAAGGTTGCATTCCATTCAAGGTCCTGAAGTCTTTTTCGACATGCCAAAGACGGCCATTGAATGGATTTTAGTGGGTAAAAGTCCCACCTAGCCCGGCATCTACCATAGCAACAGGTACGTTTTAAAGGGTCTCCCTTCAAAAACAAAGGACATCTTACTTATAAAAATACAATTACATACTATAACAAACTATTACAGATGCTCTAAAGTTGATCTAAGTATATTTTAGTTAATTAGGTACACCAAACAGGTACCTACACCAAACAAGTTGTAAATTATAGTGAGCCTTTATAATGATATAGTATGTACGCTTAAAAAGCACAATGAGTGAGCCGATTTTAATTTAGACGTTGTAAAATCAAATTTAATTACAAATGTAAAAATCTCGTGTAAATTCCACTTCGACGCACTCTTCTCAAGTGTTCGCCCACCACTTCCGCAGCATTCGACTGGAATTTTTAATTTAGTCATCTCATGTCACACAGGCTTAATTATATGTGTGTAGCACATATGTACCTGGCCGTCTGTATGACTATACATTTATCTTGTATGTTTGTTTGTAAAATTGCAATTTATTACATTTCTATTTTAGAAAGGTGTTAGACTTTTGTTTTTTTTTATATGTTAAGGTTCATAAGGTTTATTTCTCTTGTAAATAAAACTATAAAGAGGAGTTTGAAGTTTTCTAGACCCTTCAAACTACTCTCTATAGTGTTTTCTCTCCCATTGTGACCTTCGGTAGCACCACCGATACACCTCTTTCTACCTAATATCAGCAATATTGCTGTATTCAGACCACTGAAGAGTGTACTAAGAGAGGAGTTGCCACCCATACTTTATTATAAAGTAAAGTAATACTTTATTTGGAGCAATTGTACTTTATGAGAAAAATAAAGTAAGCGAAAATACTTTATTTTGCATTATCTGGGTTTAAAAAAGTTTGATTATAAGCAGTTTTGTGTGAACCAAAAATTATATCATATCTACGTTTCCATAGCTCCCTCATTTAGAAAGTAGTAGAATGTGAAAATATGACGACCTTTTTTTTGCTCATCAAATATTATGTGCATTTTACACCTTTTTCGCCGACAACCACTACGCACAATTCTACAAATTTCCTGGAGCCAAAAAATAAGTTATAAAATAAATTGTACTTTGTTATGAGGCTACGTTCTTTTTTCTTTTATACTTTTGATAGCCAATATATTTTAATCGCTAAAACAGGTGGCAACCCTAGCTAAGAGAGACAAAAATATTTGAGCGATTACACCTCACTCCTCGGTGGTAGTGATGGATTAATAACCACCCCCAAGTATGACTGGTCTTATATGTGATTGCCTAAGGATATCCATGAGCGGCAGTGGCCACTCACATCAGATGAAGTGCCAGTTTATTTCTACTTTTCAGTTATTAAAAAAGTTACTTCAAACTCAAAGTGAAAGGACAGATATTGTAACGGGCAAAATGTAAGTGTCGTCGAAAATTTCGTTGTTCCGTAGAACATGACATCATCAAGCAAATGGATGGTATTTTTCGTGGATGTATTTTCAATCTACAATCTGTGGTTCTAAAAACGCGAAAAATCTGCAAATGCATTTCATCCCAGCCAATTTCAATGATTTCGAAGCATGAAAATCACATCTACAATACAAATACAAAAAACTTTGGACTATACAATGACAGAGATTCAAAATTCATTTGAGACTAGTCGCCGTCGTCAACCCATTATTATCCCACTGCTGGGTACGGGTCTTCTCTCAGAATGAGAGAGTTTTAGGCCATAGTCCACCGCGCTGGCCAAGTGCGAATTGGTGGACTTCACACACCTCCGAGAACTTTTTTTTTATAAAGAACTCTCGGGTGTGTAGGTTTCTTCACGATGTTTTCCTTCACCGAAAAGCAGTGATAATTAATGTATAATACGCACATAAATCAGTGGTGCGTGCCTGGGTTTGAACCTCGGACCTCCCGATTGAGAGGGCAAGTTTTAACCATTAGGCTATCACTGCTCATAGACTTGCAAAAACCATTGAGACTAGTAAAAACCAATATTTCTCGTTACTTTTAAGATACTTCTGATATCAAACGAATTAAATGAAGACAGCTAAAGCCAGCAGCATTAGCTAGCAATAAATAAAACCTGGGGAGCGGTAACGATAAGTACTCTACACACACTATTCCACAATGACACTTGTTTGTGTAGTTTTTCACATCATTAATTCGAGAGCCGACAGTCTGCGTTGCACTTGCATATCTAAAGTATCGCGGTATAAGCGAACTTTCAAATTGAATTCTAAATGTTGTTTACTTCTACTCCATTTTAGTTTTAAATCACAAAATTATGGGCCACTTAGCGCTGATATTGTAATTTACCAGGTGGTAGAATGAGTGTAGTTCGACCATGGAGATACCACCGCCACATAATTTGGTGGTGTGGTGGACTGAATGCTCGTTTTTTTAAAATAATGAAATAGCAAACGAGCATGCAGTCCACCTGATGGTAGTCACTGCCTTCCATGGACATCTGTAGGCAACTTTATATAGAACATAGGTTCTATCAAAAGTCAATCACAGATGCGTTGCTACTCCCGAGGTCGCCTCATATAAAAGTGTGCCGGCACCTACATCCTTCCATCGAAACGCAAGGAATACTTCACGTTGGAAATATGTGTGGCGGTGGTACCTCCCCGGTCGAACTACAATGTTCTACCACCTTTAAAAAATTAATCACCACTTTAACTTGAATCACGTTTGCTACATCAATCTTATAAAAAAGCCACGCATTAATTTTTGAAGTGAAACTTCTTTAGGCGCATGAGGGTAAAATTTTTACAGATGAAACGTCACGCCGGTATGCAACGGAAGTGTCGGAAAAGAGAGAGAGAGTGATCGAGACCGATTGAGAGAGAGTAAGACAGGGCGAACGTAGCATGAGCAACTAGCCGTGGAGTGAGAGTAGGGAGCAAGCGAGTGAGAAAGATTGAGAGAAAAAGTGAGACAGAGCGAACGTCGTATCACGCCTTTTTCCCTTCCTCTTAATCTTGGAAATTTAAAGTTTTAGATTTGTATAAATATAAACAAGATTTATAAATTAGTTCGCCAAAGAAGTTTCACTTCTGATATGTGTACTTTGTACGCACGCATGTTTTTTTATTATCGATCAATCCAAAAACACGATTAACGGTACACCAGTGAACTTAAAATTGGTCCTTGGTGGTGACGGCGATCGATCCATTCGATCGATATGTTCGACTAACGATAAAATGGATCTGCATTCTTATCCAATCATATTTTAAAAGATAATATTGCAGATAGCGATCGATATCGACAACCACTGTTACAATCGATCGACGAAAGTAAAGTTTACATATTATTATTGTGTACAACTTTTAAAACGGTAGACCTTTTGAGATTCAGCTGCAGTGACACTAACGTCACTATTATTTCTGCCTTTTGTTCATATTGCAATGCATGTTTGTAGACTGTATCAATTTCGCGTATCGCACGCATTTCTATTTTATCTGTTCCCCAGGCACAACCACTACTAACATACCTTGTCTATGGAATTTATATAGGCTACAAGCGTGAGACGTTACACAGGCTTATGTTCTTCATTATTTACAAAAATGATTTAAAAGGGAAATTGGAATAGCAAAAAAATACATAAAATAGTTAAAAAACACAAGATTTGAGCATTAATCATGTACCGATTACTGACTGAAACAAATAGTATTAAACAAACTCGCTTCCCGCTGTCTGTCTCTATGTATTAGATCTTTAAAACTACGTTATGGATTTTAATGCAGTTTTTTTAATAAATAGAGTGATTCAAGAAGAAGGTTTTTTATGTATAATACATTCATAATATAGTGGAGGAACACTAATAAATTTAGATTGATTTGACTTTTAGACGGTGACCACTGGTTCTAACAGGTGGTAGAACCAGTGTAGTTCGACCGGGGGGGTACCACCCACCGCCACACCTATTTCTAGCGTGAAGCATTTTTTGCGCTTCGATGGAAGGGTGTGGTTGCCGGTACACTTTTATATGAGACGACCATCTTAGTCCTCGGGAGTAGCAACACATCTGTGATTGACTTCAGATAGAACCCATGTTCTGTATGAAGTTGATTACAGATGTCCATGGGCGGCAGTGACCACTTACCATCAGGTGGACTGCATGCTCATTTGCTACTTCAGTGAAATTAAAAAAAAAAAGACGGAAAGAAGTTCGCTGGGTTAACAACCCACCCGTCACCCGAAGCAATATCTATCCGAAACGATAATTAAAGTAAAAAACAAAACTTATAAATCATTTAAGAATATCTACGATTGCTTAACGTGTAAAGTCATGCACATTAAATAAAACATAAAAAACATGCCACTGCTCGTACTTTAAAAATCTCATATAAAGTTGTCATATTACCCAATTTACTTCAATGCTCTGACTTCGTGTGTACAAAGGCTCACATTATGAACCACTGTACATACGGATAACAATTTAAACTTCACTGGGTACAAACAGTGTTGTTCGTATAACAAAGGGCACTGCAGTACGAAGACAATGACATCCGCCAACGTCAAGCTAATCAGCGATATTGGGCTCTTGCTAATATTCCAGCATTGCAGTGGAGCAATGTGGCGGATTATGCTCCATGATACCTTAAATGTTGTAAGAATAAGCCTGGTAGTTATATTAAAGAAGGCTCATAGCCACATTATTGTAATAAAATTGCTAACACATACTCACACAGTCACTGATATGTACATAAACGATCGTCGAACCGCTGGTATACAGAGAAATCCGAGTTTTTTTCTCGTTAGATAGACATCTGAGTAATTAATTTATATTTCCAATTTTAAGTATATACAATGTATTATTATACTATCTTAATTTTTAGTTTCAGTCACTTTATTATCTTAAATACATCCATGTAAACGATGCAACCATGACGCTGAAGATCTTTATTTGGACTTACCTGCAGTCATACATCCATCCATCCATCAGACTTTTGAGATCCACTGCTGGACATAGGCTTCCCCTAAATGACACCACTCCAACCGGCCCTGTGCCTCCTGAATCCAACGGTATCCCGCTGTCTTCTTCAGGTCACGGTCCACCTGGTGGGGGGGCGACCTGTGCTCCTTTTGCTTAAACGTGGTCGCCACTCAAGGACCTTCCTTCCCCATCGGTTATCGATCCTACGAGCGATGTGTAGACAGTATAAGCATTTATTTACTACCTTAGCTAGTTTTGCAAATAAGCTAAACTTAAACGCAATTCGGATATCAATTTCGGTAAAGCAACCATTCGTTAACCAACAGCAACAATGCGTTGTTTATGTAACAAAGCGTGTTTATCAGACAGTGATTGCCCGACTGTTAACTTCAGAGCTAATTAGCGCTATTTAGATTGTTTTACGTCATTGATATGCATTAATAAACAATTGTTCAAACTACATAACAAGTGCAGTTCTATTGATTATCTAGATCATTGCGCGCGGCTCTATGTGTTACTGTTCTGTTAAATGCAGTTGGTAACAGAAATCCTTTATAAAATGATTCAAAATGTACAAATAGAATTTTCAAAGTCATATGAATAAATGTTGGAAAAACAACTTCTCAAGGTGGTAGAACACGTTGTGATTTGATCCGGACACAAACGCCATGCCTATTTCCGCTTAATGCGCCTTTAGCGTTTCTATATGCGATGCGACGCAATGTTGTTCAATGGGATTTTTACGACACAAATCCCCCCCTCCTCCCCTGGTGACTCCCTCGTCACTGCGTGGACGATACGAGAATCTCCAATGGAACACAACCGAAGCCGTCCACGATACCTACATCGAGCTCATCCCTGGTGAGCGAACACATGCCATCGCCCTTCCCGGAGTTGCTTGGCTGCACGCTTCAAGCTCCCGCTCTAGCCCCCTCAACCTCGGACGCCCCTTTTAGTCCCCTTTTATGAGGGGCATGGCATAGCGTAGCCTTATTCTAGTCCCAGGACTACAAGGACAAAAGGAAACATACCTATCCCAGGCATTCCAGCTTAGTCTTCAGAGGAAGGAACGCATCTATGGCTGATCTTAGGTAGGACTCTTATCGTATCTAGAGTGGATTACAGATACCCACTTACAACTAGGGGGTGTGAATATTCATTTTATTACTTCAATTTTGTATAATTGCTTACTTCCCTTTTTGAAGGACATGTCAAGTATCAACTTAAGGGGACCCATCTTACAATCAGCAAAACTATGCGCCAAAGAAATATTTTTTCGATCAAAGTACCAAACTTCCCATCCCAATATTCCTTTATCTTTATATCTATGCTCTAGGCCTCACCCAGCGGTGGTAGATCTTTTTCCAGCAATGGGACGTAAATAACAATTGCTGTTATATATGACGTCATATCTAGATTTATGTAATTTAAAATGACATACTACATACGTATAGGTTGTAATGTAAATGCTACGTATAGCTATTTATGACCAGTATTATACGCAATTAACGCCGTTCAGTGTAATCAATTACACGTTAATACACTATCCGTTTAATATATAGTTAATTTTGTACGTTACAAACACAGTATATAATTACATATTGGTACTTTAAAATGTATATCACCCTTCAAAGCCAAAACTTTTAAAACTAAACAAATGTCAGAAAACTAAAATTTAACAACCATGGTGACAAAGTCATCCCTACAAGTCTATACGTGTTTTAAACAATCATAAGAAGGCTCCTTTCAAGTTGGACCCAAAAAATATTTAATTAATCGATATATTCAATTAATGATACATAAGAACGTTCGTTTTAGTTCTATATAAATCAACAAAAAGTACGCTCTAATTAAAAGACACTGCGCCCTACCCTGTATTATTGACATACATAAATCGTTCTTTTATCGTTCATTTACATTTCCACTAGAACCGCGATAATTACAAGACACGGTATAGAACATTAATAATGGATATCGATTTCACTAATTACAGCTTCAGTAATGAGGTAGTGGAAGTGCCTATTCTTTACGACGGCTCTACACCCGAGGTCAGACTTGATTAACAATTGATTGATGATTGGCTGGAGTCCGCCACGTACTCTCAGTTCAGCAAAGTTATCAACTCCCCGTGTTATTGCGAGGGATAAAAAAAGGTTATAGACCTGGACCGTTCGCTTTATTACTACGGATAAGAATCTTCGGTTGGAAAGAAAGCACGATTTGCATTGCTGTAAAATATAGGGATTTCGATATGGAAATATTACGTGGGAGCCCCTTATTGAGTATTACTGTTTTTAAGTTATGGTAATCGCCGGCCATTTTATTTGGGTGAATTTCATATACCCGATGTTACATGGCCACTAACTTTAGACACAGATCAACCCTGAAATTTTGTGCTAGTGAAGGATAATAATCTCCCGACCAGTCCCGACCGACTGATGACCTGAAGAAGACGGTCAGTAATCGCTGGATTCAGATAGCTCAGGACCGGTTGAAGTGGCGCAGATTAGGGGTGGCCTATGTCTAGCAGTGGACTTTCAAAGGCTGATGGATAGATGGATGGATGGATGAAGGACAATTGCAAATACCGTTGATTATTCCATTATCCAACAGCTTTATTTAGTCCAAAGCTCGACAGCCCTCTTCCCCTCTCTCTTAGTGGTGGTTTCTGTAAATAGTAACCGCACCTGGTATGTGTGTTTATGATCTAATTACATATTGATAATAGGTAAGAAATATAAAATGGAGAATGATACATAGGAAGATGTTGCTCGTCCCTGTAGTTCCGGAATCAGAATAGGGCTACGGTATCCCCTGCCCAACGACAACATAGGCTATGTTGTCGCTGCCCCTGCCCGTCGTAAGAGGCGACTAAAAGGGGTTTCCGGGGTCTAGAGCGGGAGCCGGCGGCTAGAGTGGGAGCTTGAAGCGTCCAGCCATGCCATCCCGGGAAGGACGGGGGTATAAGTGGTCGCATATCGTCGTAAAGACTAGACGGAGTGGCGGGCTCAGCCGCCCATCTGAGAGGAGCCCGATGGGGCAACGTGCCTGGAGGATTCCGGCTGCAGTCCTTTGGAGGTCTCGGAGTCCTCTTCATGGCGCCGAGGACCGCCATCGGGAGGGTTTTAGTGCGGTAAAAATCCCACATATAACCCACGTCGCTCCCACGGCGTCGGGTACCTTTTGAAGGGTTCCCCCCCGAAAAAAAAAGGAAGATGTTGCTGCCTATCTACTGTATGTTTGTCCAGAGTTCTAATATAAGTACCATGCTCTTAAACATCAAAGACTGTAAGCATAACACTGAAATAAATATGCGGCGACAGTACCTACCGCTACAGTTAAAAACTGCAGAGGTATTAATTAAATGAATAACTTTAAGTTACAAAATAATAATAAATATGTTTTCTTCATTGAGTAAGGACTAGATCTCATAACATCCTATCAACATAACCTAACATTAACCTTCCGTTTCTCAGTTTCATCCCCTGAAATAGAAATATATGTACTTACGTATACGCTTTAGAAGTTATTATCACGTTACTGTAAATGATATGTATTTCAATTATTATACTATCATTAAATATAGTGTTAAGTAAATAAAATAAAAATCAACTCATTCTTTCTTATTGTTCTATAAGAAGGAAAACTTAAAAAAACTTGCAAAGAACGTTATTTAACAGTACTCACACTTGCCCTTTCTGTGAGAGCTGTTCAAGTATGTGAGCACATAAAATATAGTAAATGGTAAGGTCGCTCCAACTCGAAACTTTCATCTTATAGACTTCATTATTTCAAGGGTCTCTTTCCTTAGTCAGTAACTACATATGGAATAAAATCTTTAGTCATCATTATCCCTCCGTCCTCTCAAATCCCTATCACCACCACTTTATCTCAAGAAAAAATACCACCACGATTCCCTGGCGCGGATACTTTAAATAAGTATTTTTATAAGAATAAAATAATTAATGAGTAACTGTGTACATAACATCAAGTTAACTTCATAGTCAATTTGTTTTTTTTTCATCTAACTGAAATAGCAATCGAGCATGTAGCCTACCTGACGGTAAGTGGTCACTGCCGCCTATGGACGTCTGTAATCAACTTTATACAGAACATGGGTTTCATCTGAGGTCAATCACAGATGCGTTGCTACTCCCGAGGACTACGATGGTCGCCTCATGTGAAAGTATTTCGGCAACCACACCCTTCTATCGGAACGCAAGAAATGCTTCACGAAATAGGTGCGGTGGTGGTATTTCCCCGGTCGAACTATATTTGTTCTACCACCTTCATGGTAAGAAATTATTGCCGCTCACGGGAATCTATAAGTAACTTTAAATAGCAAAGGGACTCCATCTGAAGTAAATTACAGATGCGTTGCTACTTCCAAGGACTAAGAGGATTGCCGTACCTATATGGAATGAAGGCTGTCGCCATAAAATCTAGCCTGCCACCACACCCTTCCACCATAACGCAAGAACTGATTCATGCTGAAATTATGTGCACGTCTACATGTATGCTCATACATATAATCTGTATAATAGTTAATACAATGGAACAGTGCCACGGAAGCTGTTTCATTACATCTACATTCAACTAAATATATTTCAATTAAAATGCGAGTTTATTAAAATTTTGGATATTAATAAAAAGATAATCTATTTAGACCAATGGACTTCTAAAATTAAATTACATACAAAACTAACTAGCACGAAAATAAAATTTTCATTTAGGTCACAGGATAATACTTTGTGGATTAAACATACGTAAACTTTCCCGAAATACAAGAAGTGAATATATTGTGGTTTGGCCTTACAAAGACAAAGCATTATTTGAAATGCCTAGCGTGTATTGACGTGTAATAAATGGTCCAAGTTTTCGAACTTTGCACATTTATTTATAATAATTACGGCGAGGTATTTGCCGACAATGCTCCGATATTCGGGGGAGTGTCTATTCATTAATTTTATTAGGGTGATATTTTGAATCGGTGTATCTATTGGCGTTACCAATTTGGAAACGAAATTTACGATATTGAAATGAAAGACCGGCAATTTTGCGGGCAAGAATGCGAAGTAAATCATGGCGTTATGTTATATCTTTTACAAGTTTCGAACTAAAAAGTTTCAACTATACTTCATCAAGAGTAGCTTGGGAGAATTTCGAACCGGTTGTAGATCACTTAAAGTTCCCTACTCTCGTTGTGATAAAGTATCAGTACCTATTACTTTACCGAATAGAGCTACTCGATTTAAACAATTTGCTACGGAAAATCTGCTTTTTTTCGTGCGAAACTTCAGAAAAGCTATAAGATACTTTTTAAGTAAATTGTAATATTGTCAAATATTTTTGTACTGTCTAAAAAATTCTAACAAATAGTTTAGTAATATTAATGTTTATTACGCAATTTGTTACGTAGCTTAATAGTATGTAGTAATAATTGATGACTTTGAATGTATATGGTCCTAAATTATATATATAGTATGCATCTACAACATTTTTACATAGTAATATAGAAACTTGTGATACTTTGCATAACCGAAAACACGCAAATTTAAATAATAAAAATATTTTAATTGACTTTTACACAAAGACATCCATAAATCGTTTAATCATTGAACGTTGAACCTGTCTTCATTTCATTCTAGCCCGCATTTCCCAATGTATATGTCACAGATATTCCAATGATAAACACGAAATTAATACGAGCGTTAACATTTAGGTCATATGTAAAACGAATAGATGGTTTAGTTTCGATATGACATTTCAACAATAGGTGCTAAAATACATGGACTAGTAATGTGACGTATGATAATATAATTTAATTAAGGAACAAAGGATCTTAATTAGAGCTGCGCAAAGATTTAATGTTCTAAATTAGTCTTTCGTGAACGAGAAGAATTGTTTTCTAACGCGAAGTCCTTATTTTACTTGTAATGTCACTTATGATTTAATTAGTTATATTCCTCCAAGTCTTCGTAAATGAAGTACGTAATTAATTAAATTAATACAAAAAATCGCTTGTAAAACGTGGTTTAAAAAGTGAGAAATTATATTAAATCACTAATTTAATATAATAACATAAGTGTCACTATTTATTAAAAGAAAATGATAAGCGTCACAATCTTAAGAAGATGTTAGGTAGCACTCAGAGTGTTTATACTTATTTGTACCTCTTGTATTTGTAATGTTTTATGTAAGTGGGCGTTCATTCCTTCAGTTACACGGAAAATCCGTTAAAGGTCTATTTTTATCTAGGTACTTTATTTTTACCTGACAAAAATTAGTCTTAAACTTATTTTACTTATTTGCTACCAGCAAATATATCCGTTAGGAAATCAGCGTTTATTTTATGTTGAACCCTTTATTTTTACTGCTTACTTTATATCCAAAAATATCAAATTACTATTCGCCTAAAGAGTGCTGAAGGCAAATTGTAATTTAATATTTTTAGATGGCAGTAATGGCCACTGGTAGTGTTACGCTTAGAATCCAATACGTTTTATCTCATATAACAGGCACATATACATGTCATAACATCCAATTGCTAAATAATAGCAACACACTCCTTTGATGTTGACGTTTCGATCAATGGCGGGCGCTGTAATCGGATTAGCGCCCGCGCGGGCGCCTGTAGGCGATTAGAATGCGTACTAGGATTTCAAACAATCGAATTATTTGAACTTATAAATAATAAAGTCGTTTATTTTCATGAAAAATATAACACCACAACTTATTAACCAATATTATAAATGTGCATGTGACTCCTCTGTTTGTAACGACTTAACTACTCATCCAATTAGATGAAATTTTGGACTCACATTGTCAAGAACCCAAAAAGACGCACAAAGTACTTCTTCTTAGAGAAATTATCCATAACAAAATTAAGTCCGTAGTTCAATAACAGATGGCGTTCCGTACATTTAATTACAAATGTAATAAACCTATCACATATAGAATCGTTAGTTAAGACGAATTATCACTAAATGAGTTTAGTGCGACAAGAAAACGATATAACGTCACACGCACGTAAGTTACATTCGCGTCGTTATATGGCACGTGCGTGGTGTTATTACTAATTACGACAGATTACTCATTAATAAGTAGGTATTTCAAGTTAATGGCCACATAAACAGCAGCCTGCAAGGGTGCGGGACCATTTATCAACAAAAAGCGGTAATATCGTCAAATGTATTGCCTATTGCGGTAAAACTGGTGTTCGACTTATCATCTATATATGTGTAAATGTTCTGAAAGGAGTCCAATGTAGCAAATGTTCCTAGAAATACGAGATGTGACCTGTCTGTACGTCTATACAAATTGACTCGCATGACGCAGCGTCATACGATTCTGACATAATGTGTTCCAAATCCGATCACCGGCCTTACCAAGTTCTTAATGGTGAATTTAGGTATCTGTATTGGGTCTTTTGTGTAGAGGGGGAAACCTTCAAAAGGTATTCAACGCCGTGGGAGCGACGCAGGGTCATCTGGATTTTTTTCGCACTATATTCCAGTGGCTGATACTCAAGCTGTAAAGAGGACTCCAGGTTGTCATAAGGAAAGCAACCGGAGTCCTCTGAATTCGTTGCCCTATTGGGCTTGTCTTAAATTAGCGGCTGGACCGGTCCATCTGGTCTGTACGACGGTATGCGACTACACATACTGCTGTCCTTCCTGGAGTCGTCTAGCCGATCGGTGCGACATCCCAACAAGTCGCCTGCGACCCCGGAAGCCTCTTTTAGTACCCTCTTACGACCGGAAAAGGATACCGTAGCCTTATTCTGATCACGGAACTACAGGGACAGATCGTCCCTGTATTGGGTATAGGTGTAAGGGTTTTTTTTATTGAATAAAAATAGGAAACGGGAGTGCTCTCCACTCATTGCAGTAGCCTCTGTCGTCCACAGATCTACATTCGACCTTCAACAAAAATAAAGGAGAATATAAAAATTTTGGTCCCGTATATTTTCATATTCCGCTTTATATGTGTCTATGCAAGAAATCCTGCTGTAGAGCTATGATTATACAAAATGCTACAAAACAAAGAAAATTTTGAAATCTCTGGAATGGTTTATATCTTCTATGTAGTCATAAAGAAAACTTCAGAAACCCCGATAAGGTAACAAATAGTGATTATTTCCTCAGACACACAAAGTAGCGATAACACCACAAAGTCGAACCAAGAATCGTCTTTTAAATTAACATCCGTTTCATATACAACAGCAAAATAATATTGCATATGAAAGTTAAAATTTTAAGCGAGCGTCAGTTACAGAAATTTTCCTGGAACAAAATGTAGCGTCAAAAATTATCTCTCTCACATTAGAGGTTAAACAGCGCAAATCTCCTAGGAAATGGCGCTGTACGTTTTGGAAAGTTACATTAACTCCATCGGGTATTTTTATCAGTATGTAGTATATTAGTTTGAGTAAAACATAAATATTATATTACATTACATTTGGTATAAATCGCGTTGTGCAGAAGTTATCGTACCTGTGAGGAATTGCTGTTCCTAGGTTCAATCCATAACGTCCCTGTAGCTCCGGGATCAGAATAGGGCTACGGCATCCCCTGCCTGCCGTAAGAGGCGACTAAAAGGGCTTCCGGGGTTGCAGACGGCTAGAGTGGGAGCTCGAACCGTTCGGTCAGGCAATCCCGGGAAGGACGGCGGTATATGTGGTCGCATACCGTCGTAAGACTACACGGAGGGGTGGGCCCAGCCGCCCATCTGGGAGGAGCCCGATGGGGCAGCGCGCTCGGAGGATTCCCGTTGAAGTCGTTTCGAGATCCCGGAGTCTTCCTTTTCAGCGCCAAGGACGGCCACCGGGGGGGGTTTTAGTTCGGTACAAATCCCACATAACCCTGCTTCACTCCCACGGCGTCGGGTACCTTTTGAAGGTTTCCCCCTCGAAAACAAAAAAAAATAGGTTGAATCCATAAACCGCTGATCCATCAATTAAAACAATACATGTATTAAGTCTTGGTGGATGAGCGGGGTACCTGTAACACAGGTCTCGTACCTAGTACAGGGCTCTTACGACCTGTTCAATGTGAATGTGTTAAATCAATAAAATATTTTTATTTTATTAATTATTTATCCATCTGTTCCGTTTTGTTGATCCAGAATTACAATATTTGATTTAGACAGAATAATTTAATACCATTCAAAACCAGATCTACTGTTAAATATTCGTTTTTTAAAGATGGTGTTTCAAAAAGAAACAAATTCAAATAAAACTGATTACAAGTGTTGAAGCGTTTCAATGTCATCTTATTCCCATTATTAAATAAGCTCAATGTACCAAAATAATACGTAGACATGTCAATAGCATAACAATATTAAAATCGATTAGATTAGATGGATTAGATACATATATACTTTTTTTAATATATTTTTTACTTAGTAGCAAAAATGGTAAAAGCTTGGTAAATAGGTAACTCGACGGTAACGACTGAGCGAATAAGTATCCAGCGAAGCCAGTAAGTTAACGTTCCTGAAATACAATGCGACGGTATCAGCCCACGTGTGGTGGAACTAAATTCAGAGCGTGAACTATTTAATCAAGTCACGAAATTTACATTCACCGAAATTCTGGCCGAACCAGTCCATCAGACGAGGCCTTATCGACTACTTATCATCAACAGGTCCACTACCGGCTAGTGTTATCTCTTACTACAAATACTCGTACCCTAATGCCCTAACAAGGTCTCAAAATGAAATACGAGTTCAAGGAAATATAGTCCTAATACCACACAATTTAAAGGGTATTTTTGTGTGCTGCTCAAGATGCGGTCTAGGGTATAATCAGGGATAAAGGCATTGTCAGTGTATTACGAGGCCTGTTTCCTAATGCACGTAATTCACGACATTGTAGACAAGTGTGTTTTCGTTATAGAACTGAATGAATTTAACTGATTTAAAAATAGTAATAAAATTAGACATTAATGTCCGTATATCACGTAATATCTAAGAAATTAACTAATATCTGTTATTTTATAAAGATAAAATACAAAAAATGTATTCGTAATTTGTTTAAAAATGTAACACCCAAAAATCGTGACAATAATCATTTTTTTAGCTCTGCCCCAAGGTCGCCAATACTTATAAATTACAAAAAAACAAAAAAATAAGATGGACTCTGGCGAGATTTTTGCCCTTTAAGTTGTTAATAAATTTTATATACCTACTCGTATAATGAAACTGATTAGCTTCCAGCTTTACCAGGTTGTGGTAATGACAATCATACGTACACAACAAATGTAAAAAAATAAGAAATATTTTTTTATTATACTAATTGACTAATCAAATTGTTAATACAACCGTTTGAAACATACAACATAATCTTTTTAATACAATCTTTTTCATGATTAAACCACGTTTTTCAAATTTAACAACTTTTATATGGCTCTTTTATTACACGCTACATTTATTATTGCGGCTTTATATCGCTGATAAATGGTATTTAACATATGGCCCAATAAATTACTTACATAATTACTTACACTCGCTCCAAGACTTAACAGATTTTACAATAACTAGGTATAATAAATTATGTTACCACAATTACTAACTACGGGTGATAAATGTTGGGAACATTTTTCACATTTCTGCGCAGGTATTATTTTAGTATGCTGTAATTTATATAACTAAATACAATTTTAATAAGATTGAATAAGCAAACAAGCGTGCAGTCCATCTGGTG
Source organism: Spicauda simplicius (assembly GCA_949699795.1). Classification (NCBI taxonomy): domain Eukaryota; kingdom Metazoa; phylum Arthropoda; class Insecta; order Lepidoptera; family Hesperiidae; genus Spicauda; species Spicauda simplicius. Next base: position 7,153,633 of record OX453063.1, on the reverse strand, counting down.
GTAAGTGGTCACTGCCGCCTATGGATATCTGTAAGCAATATCATAGAATAGAAACTTAGAACCCTATCTGAAGTCAGTCACAGATATGTTGCTACTACCGAGGACTATGATGGTCGCCGCATATAATTATAAGTGTGCCGACAACGGACAACCACACCCTTCCATCGAAACGCAAGAACTGCTTCACGCTAGAAATAGCTGTGGCGGTGGTACTTCCCCGACCGAACTACACTGGTTCTGCCACCTGGCAATGTTTGCGATATATATTTACCGAAGTGAGCGTGAGACGTCAGGAAGGCCAGGAGTCTTCATTACTGTCCATTCTTGAAGATTTTAAGTAAAACACAGGAGTTATTCTTCTTCGATTTATTCACAGTTTAGGAGTTGTGATCACTTCGACGGTTAAACAAGAATCTTTTTTTTACCGGCGTTCGCTCGCCTTTTTATAACAATGTTTGGTGAGGTGACAATAACAAATTTATGGAGGGTAAACTAAATTACAATTCTAAAAATCACTAAGTATTGCTAATTTAATAAACAAACTATTTTCCATCTTTAAACTAACTAAAATTAACCCATATCCAATTTCGGGTCTGCTGGAAGAGATTTCTTTAGAAATAAGCAGTACCCTTGCACTTATAGTTTATTGTAACTTCTTTTACCATTTATTTGATTCTCTGTGTGTGCATAAATAAATAAATAAATAATAAAATAATTGTATTCGGCGAAGTGTTTTTCATAAATACGCGGTGTCGCGCCATATATTTAAAAACGTTTTTTATCAATTTACGGGGGTAGGGGCTAGACTTATTACAACATTACACTTACGACTCGTTTTGTAATTTTATTTTATTTAAATTAATGATAACTATTTTATAATATTCTCCGGTTTATACTACAAAAATATTAAGCACCATTATCATATCATCATTATCATCATCCATAGGTTAATTAAATTTAAAACATTTAAGTGGTTATTTATCCCTTAAATATTGTTTGTTCAAATTAATCATATTTAAGACTTACTTATAGGGTTTATAGTGGAAAAATGTAACGATGTATCAGTGGTAGACATTTTTCAGTACGATACATCTGAAAAATAGTACGAAAATTTCAGTATGATCTGTGCGTTTCAGGCCCACACTCCATTTGCTTTGTGAGCGTAGTGGAAAACCTATTATAAAGTCTGTTGGACTGTCCACCGTAATCCATTCAAATCGTCTACGGGATTTCATCGAGTGGATCGTATTTAGACGTCTCTCGTACATCCTGACCCGGAGAGAGGCCGGATTATATTTCTGAAATATCTAAGTAGGTACCTCACGTTAGTAAGTTCTCTCAAGAAGCAATTTTCAAAACGAAGACAAACAAAAATATAAAAAATCAATCATTTTAACAATGATAATAAATTAAAGAGTGTTTTAGACAAATTTAGCACACAATTAAAAACAAAGGTTTAATGTCCTCTTTGATCACTAGTGATCGAAGGATGTCGTCAAGCCATTATTGTCCCACTGCTGGGCACGGGTCTTCTCTCAGAATAAGAGTTTATACGAGATATTGCATTGCGCTGACCAAGTGCGAATTGGTGGCCTATAGTAGTTTGATAGGAATAATAGAAATTTGCATTACATAGATTTGTTGAGAAGATTTGAGTTGTAATTCTGTATCAAACCGGTGCTATAAAGCTATAATTATCCAAGTGTTGAAATGTAACTCATATCATATTTCATACTAATATCATAAAGGCAAAAGTTTGTGAGTGTGTATGTTTGTTACTTCTTCATGTCTAAACGACTGCAGCGATTTTCATAAAATGTGATTAACATATAGGCTACTTTTTACTGTGGGAAAATATCTTATTCCCATTGGACACATTGATTTTTTTGACCCAGGCTGCGGGATACATCTAGTATTACGTAAAAATATTGTAATTTAATTAGTATGAAAAGTACAAACTAGATCAACAAACATTTTAATTTACTGACTATGTTAAATGAAAAATATATTATCTTAACAGACGGTATAATTCGGTTTTCGCAATCAAATCGATCGTTGTCGGTCGTTACCCCGCACTCCTGGACAAGTCGGTAAACGGAAAAGTCGGGCTTAAATAAATTGTCTTGTAACGATTGATCGAAAGAATAAGATTAGAATTGGACCCTCGTCGACTTGAAAGGTGTCGAGAAAACGCAACTCCGAACGCTACGTGCACTCAATCAAGGCAGCTGATGTTCGCATTTTTAATGTTTAATCTTTTTAATTTTTATTTTTACTAAAATAATTAATAACATTCAATATTAAAACACGTTTTATTGCATTGAAGTAGCAAACGAGCCTTATAGTAATAATAGTAATTGACAATTGCTACTCCCGAGGACTGAGATGGTCTTTAAAAAAGAATAATTAAAATCGGTCCACTAACGGCGGATAATCGTTGTACAAACAAAAAAAAAATATGCCGGCCGAATTGAGAACCTTCTCCTTTTTGAAGTCGGTTGAAAAGTGAGCCGATAACCACACCCTTGCAACGTCACACATAAATTGTGACACACTAAAAATAGGTGTGGCGGTTACTTGACTTTTAGGTGCATTGCTTAAAGACTTGGACTGATTCCTGAGGAGTAAGGTCAAACAATACAAGTATTTCTCTAATCACAGTCAGTAGCGCTTAAATTAACTTACATATCTTTTATGGAATAAAAGTAGAAAACAAGAATGAAATCTACTCTGCTTATCTGCTATCACTTAACACTGCGATAATTTGCGATGCTTATAAAACAAAGATGGTACTCTGGGATCTTTATAAATAATATAAAGTTAATATTCGTAATATACCAACAAAATAGTCCACCCCACTTTAAATGGGACTCATTTTAAGCGCCTAAACCGATTTCGATATTTCTCCCACCAAAAAAATACCTCAATTTAAGTGATATGGACAGTAGTATATAAATAGTAAAATTTTACCTCAATAAATATTTCGGAAGTATTAAGCTTAAACAAATAGACAGAGACTAAGACGTAAAAGGCCGTAATTTCAAAACCAATCGAAAGTCAAGAAGTCTCGTTACCATTATGACGAAACCGAACTCGAATGAATCTTCGTTTGACGGGCATTTTTTACGCGGACGTAAAATACGTCTAAAGAAAAAGGAACAGCCCACTAAAATCACAATGTAACTCCGAGGAGTTGCAACAGTTTACGCGACAGCGGATTTAATTACGTTCTCCCGATGGTGGCACGGTTATGGCGCGTAAAACGTCAACATGGCAACGTCCGTAAAACAGCACTGCAGCGCTTTATTATTATTTGCTCAACAGGTACGGAGCGTAACAGTGCTGCAATCGGTTCTAACTTTACGATGATAGGTAATACCATAATCTTGATGAGTTCTAAATCTGCGAAAAAATATCTGCAGCAAAGTATTAACTATTAAAGTAGATCTATTTAATAATATTTCTGAGAAAAGGCTCTTCCTCTCGGGACGCGACTAGCGTTAACAACAGCGCCAGCCAAAATTGCCGGCCCTCGAATGAGCTACTAACGCTTACGGAAGACACGGAATTGACATCAGTAAGAGTCCGACGTAGTTGTTATGCTCCCCCAGGTAGAATGAGATCCATGAGGATCTCTCCGCGTTCAGAAAAGAACTTTTTTAATAAGAGAAACATTCAAAAAAAATTTTAAACAAAAAAATACAACCGACTTCCATGCCATATAAAAGTAAAAAATAATTTAATTACATGTTGGTTTAGAGCAAACACAGTACTCAGTACATAGTCCCGAAGTCGGCGCTCACCATATTTCGCTGGATCACGACGAAACTATATGTGTCATATATGAGCGCCGACTTCGGAACTATGTACTGAGTACTGTGTTTGCTCTAAACCAACATGTAATTAAATTATTTTTTACTTTTATATGGCATGGAAGTCGGTTGTATTTTTTTGTTTAAAATTTTTTTTTTCACGCTTTTTAGTGACGATAAATTCACTTATACGAGACCGTGTAATACATAGTATCAATAAGACTGCATAGTGCAAGCATAAATGGAAACGTTAATTTAAACTCAACCTTATATGACAAATCAAACAAAAGCCTAAGCGATATCTTACATTACTGTTACAATGCGTATGAACTGAGCGCAACCGCTCGCAGGGCGCTACCGCGCCCTGCTCGCTTAGTTTTCGTGTTTTCTTTTATGTTCCAACCTAACCTAACCCATCCAATTTAAAAAGGTTGGTAGTGTACTCTTGCATCTTCCAGGTAATTGTATTCAAAGTGGAATTTTTTATCATAATTATATTCTCTCCGAAACTCATTGTTGGTATTGTGAAAAACAACATTATGTATACGTAAGCACAATATGGCCGATGCCTACGGTTTAAACTTGAAGGACCCCATCATTATCAGGGTTGAGGAGTTGAAGGTCAAATTTATCATGTTATATCTTTGCTTAGTAATCTAATTACATATACGTAAGCACCATATGGCCGATGCTTATGGTTTAAACTTGCAGTACCCTGCATCATCAGGGTTGAGGAGTTGAAAGTCAATTTTCTTATCATACGTCTTTGCTTTGTAAATATATTACATATCCATAAGTATCAAATGGCCAACGCCTATGGTTTAAGCCTGAAGTACCCCTGCATCATCAGAGTTGAGAAGTTGAAGGTCAAATTTTTCATCTTTTATCTTTGCTTAGTAATGTTATCAGATATACGTAGCGATCATGTAGCTAACGCCTATAGTTTAAGCTTGAAACACCCCAACATCATCAGGATTGAGTAGTTGAAGGTCCAATTTTCCACTGTATACAACCATTTTTCTAATGTTTTACCTTACATTTTTTTAAATATCATTTTGAATACCTAAGGATGAAATAGCTAAGTTTTATGGCTTAGGCATTCAATACCCCTGCATCATCAGGATTAAGGAGTTGAAGGTCCAATTTTTCGTCGTATACTTTTGCTTAGCAATGTTATTAAAAATCCGTGAGCAACAAATGTCTAACGTTTATGGTTTAGGCCTGCAGTACCCCTGCATCATCAGGGTTGAGGAGTTGAAGGTCAAATTTGTCATCGTACGTCTTTGCCTTGCTATCTTATTATGTAAGCACCAAATGGCCATCACCTACGGCTTGGGCTTACAGCACCCTGCATCATCAGGGTTGAGGAGTTGAAGGTCAATTTTTTTATAATATGTCTTTCTTAGTATTATTATTACATACCCATAAGCACCAAATGGTCAACCCCTATGGTTTAGGCTTGAGGCACCCCTGCATCATCAGGATTGAGGAGTTGAAGGTCAAATTTTTCATCACATGTCTCTGCTTAGTAGTCTTATTACATATATGTAAGCACCAAATAGCTAATGTTATAGTTTAGGATAGCTGTAACCCTGCATCATCAGGATCGAAGAGTTGAAGGTCAAATATTTCGTCAACCTATATAAGCATAAATATATAATACATATTCCAAGTTTCATAAGAATCGATTCGGCAGAAGCCGAGTTATCTCAAATTATCTAAAAATCTTGGGGAGTGGTGGTGGTTTCCCCCCCATAACTCAAAGAGTTAAGCATCACAGCATACCTATGTCCAAGAGAAAAAGTTGCGTGACGAAATTTCCTATCAAATGAAAGAAAGAAAATGGAAATCGGTTTAGAAACACCCAAGTTATTCAAGATTTTAAGAAACCGACATTTTCCAATTTTCCGGGAAAACCGCCGGAAGGTTTTCATTTTCTTCGATATGGGACTGCCTGTGAAACGAGCCGCATACAATGTCGTATGAATCGTGTCGGTAGGTCGATGATTTCTAGCCATTTCGCCCGAACATACATAAAAAAAAAAAAAAAAATACGTGACGAATAGATAACCTCTTTCCTTTGGGAAGTCGGTTAAAAAGGTATCCAACGCCTTAGAAGCAACGCAGAGTTATGTTGGATTCTTATCGCACTATTAAGGTGATTGTATTTATTATTCATCGGAGCGACGAAAAGGACTTCGGCATCCAAAAAGAAGGCGACGGAGGTCCTTTGACCACGTTGGCCCATTGGGCTCGTACTAGAAGAGCAGCTAGGCCCAGCGCATCGTCTGGTCTTTGCGACGGTATATGACCTCATAAATAGCGGTCCTTCAGGGTCGCCTGGCTAGACGGATCGAGCCCTCCCTTTTGCTGGCCGCAACCCCGGAAATTCCCTTTCATCGCGTCTTACGACAAGCAGGAGGTACTTTTACCCTATTCCGATGATGGAGCTACAGCGACGGAAGAAAATACCTTAAATATATAATATATATATATATTGTGTAAAAATTTTCAAAAAGAATTCTCGGATACATGGATCACTAGAAGCATTGACATAAATTTATAAACACACGCACATTCGGATATCATGAACAACCAAAAGTCTAAACGTTCAACGATACATACATCCCGCATAATTCCCCAGAAATTATGGGAATGACTGAAACAGAAAGCTACTCGAGACATGCATTTCAAGTCAACAAGGCTGAGTTGATTCCTTTCACCTTATCAGTATATCAGTGGATGACGGGAAATCTACGTACATTTCATGATAAACGCCGTATAGTTTTATCTTTCATAATCCATTGACATAGACAAGTGAGGGTAGCACCCACCTACTCTTAACGCAACACTAAGCGGGTAGGCGTATGTCGTACGATCGAAATGCATAATAAGTGGGTCGGCTGAGTTAGTTGAGGTATTACTTTGTTGGACGTACTGCCACTTACACCGCTAAGGGGAGTGTTGGTCTTGTTGATGCCAGTTATACGTTATTTCAAATGTTAATTCCGTAAAGTGTGATAGTGACTGAATCAGTGTCGTAATAATCACCCGTATTTCTTACGCCCACTAGACAACGCTACCCATGACTGATATAGGATGGACCACCCTGCCTATAAGTATATAAAATGTATTTACTTATATTTATACATTGTATTTTATGTGAATAAAAGTCATGTAAACAAAAGCTATATTATTATTGTTCAATCGTTGTTGTCACAAAAGTGGGTAGATATAAAATCTCCGCAAACATTGCTCTTTTGGGTGGCTTGTGCGGTCAAATAGTCGTCTTACTCTGAGCGAGTACATGCGAACGTTTTGTATGCTGTTGTGCCCATAACATACTTCACGTAAAGTAGCCGTGGTATCGCGTGTGTTTTGTGAAGTGCAAAGACTACTAAAGAAGAACAGGCCATGCCGACTTGTTTTAGCCCCGTGACAGCGCCGTGTATATCACCTTTGACACGATACTGATCCGAAAATCGACTTGGAAAGCAAGGTTAGTGGTTTTATCTACCTATCTACTGTAACGAGGATTGATCATCTTCCGTAAATACTTTATACAGTCGATTATAAGTCAAAGCGAACCAATCGATCTAATGAGTTCTGCGTTTGAATTTATGCTGAAACACTCTTTTGAGTGTATTTGTCGGTTGAGTTAAATTTAAAATCTACAATCAGAGACGCATTTGTTATCGGCTTCAGGTAAAACAATGTTCTTCTACATAGAACTAATTCTTTTCATTCTGGTGCCTATGGACGGCAATTAGTTCTACCTTCGAGTGGATTGCATATTAATACAAATAGGTATGTCAATGATCCGTATGAACCGCTGTTATATTAATATCTTTATATCAACTGTATTTCAATGATCTTATACGATACCTTATATGTTAAACAGGTACCTATATTATAATCTCATAGGTTAGAGCCACTAAAGTAGTCTGCAATCAAGCATATCTGTGTAAACTTAGAGTGGTATAAAGTAATGCACTTGCCCTAACACTGGCGAGTTGAGTGTTATTATAGTTATTTAAGAGAAATCTTCTTTAGGCGCGTTGATCACTTTTCTTTACCAACTGATCATGGATCATGAAACTCGCGTCATCGTCACCGAACGCTATCCATGAGCTGTATGTATACTTTATATAATTATATACATAGATTAGCCACCGTACGTTATTTTTTTTTAATTTAACTTCTACGGGCAAACCTCATGGGTGCCGTTTATTTAATTTGTTTTTTTTCAATTGGTGTATAAGTTTTTGTAAACGGCAACATAGAATTAATCGTATGTTAAGCATTAGCGTTAAGACCTCAGGGCCGCTGGAAGAAATTAATCGTCATTGGAAGATCAAGAGCAAGAAGATAAAGAAGAATCCTAAAAAAAAAAAAATAAGTAACCCTTTGTACTATGTACTTTAACGTACAATTAATTGTATGTTGCCGTTTACAAAAACTTATACACCAATTGAAAAAAAAACAAATATGCATATGGATCGCAAATCTAGTAGATAGAAATATATCATAGAATATTGTAAAGAATTCGAAAAGGATTCAAAAACCGCATATCGTGAGTACCCATTAAGCATTAAAATGTGTCAATTCCGCGATAATATTAGTCTAAAATCATATATATTATAGAATTTTTCGATTTACTTAAAAGTTGATACAAGTATCTAGCATAGTTTTCTTTTAAAGAAAATCCCATGAATTTCTACTGATTTTATTATTTGTTGGGTTGGGACGGCTATGAATATTTCGCCGGTATTACGGTTCAAAAAATATAAATGTAGGATTTAATGGTAGAACGGCTTGCGTAGGCTTAGTAATATTGTAAATCTATTTCTGCCTTATGACATATTAATATTTGGCCTTATTGGTTATACACGAAATTTCTGATTTGGAACAAGAACTGAAATGAAACCCAAAAGAATCGCTTTTCACTTAACCGGTTTTTAAAATAAGTAAAATATAAAATAACATTAAAAAAAAACGAGCTTTTTACTTCAATGCACTGAAAAGAATGAAATAATATTTAAATAAACCCATCATTTTGTCGCATTGTACAATGTTATATGATGTCGAAAGCTTGTCGCGTTGATTAGTCCAGGAAAAGTAACTAGTCCGCCATCTTGGATCATCCACCATATTGAAATTGCAATGACGTCATATAGCTAAACATGCATTGTCATGCAAACTAAGCGTGTATACCAAATTTTAGCTCAATCGTTTAATGATAACTGCTTCAAAATTCAGTTTGCAAGATTTCACCATGACAAACATAGTTGCAAGTTAAAAGAAAGCTTGTAATAATAAATTTAAAATATTGTTTAATAAAAAACACTAAGAGTTGATCACTTTGTTTTTCTATTTAAAGCATCGGTTTATCCTGTTTACACAAATGATCGCTCATCGTTTACATGTACCCGGTGCGACGAGTCCGCAAGGTCTTGCGACAATATGTAGTACCCGGGGCTATTGAATGTTCCTGCACATAAGTGCACGTAAGTACACATAAGTTTACGCTTGCGCTAAACCTCCGCAATGGAGTAATTTAATAATTTATGGAATCCTTTCTTGACTACCTACTCTATAAGTTTGTCTTAGGGGTATTTTCCTGTATGAAATCAGGTAAAGCGCAGTTGACTCGTAAGGTAGAGCGGGTAGAGCTTAGAAGTTCGGTTCTAGTAAATTTCGTATTATATAAAACGTATTATTGGCCTATTTTAGAGTATTTAAAGTACTTACTAGTTAATGCTCGCGGATTGTTTGCCACTACATGCTAATGTATAAGCTTATGTTTCCAAAGTAAATAAGACTTGTAAATTTTATACCCAGCTCTACTGGTTAATATTGCAAAGTTTAATTAGCACATGCTCAATATATATTAAGCTGAGTACCTCTACTTTTGTATTATAGGCGACACCGTGTCACTGATGTTTAAGTTATTTTGATACCGATTCATTACTATCACATTAGTCGAAATAACGAAAATGATTATTTTAATAAACGAACATTTTTTGTAAGGATCTTACATTATAAAGTTTCCGATTTTATAAGTTTTTTTCTAGTTGGCTCCAAAAAGACACATTTATAAAAAAATATTATTCCAATACCATAATATATCCGTATTTATATTTTTCTTAAATTATTAATTTTAAAATGATATGTATATACAAAAGAATACGTATATGTATATACGTACATACAAAAACAAAAAAACAAACAAAAATGCATTTATTTAAAAAAAACAATCCTTAATAACTAGTAGTCGGGGCTTCCTGGTAAGTAGTCAGAGACACTTGTAGTAGGAATGCCTCGCTCTTCCTTAGTTGATATCTTACTTAGGATTAGACATGAGTATAGAATAATAACACTACATGATACAAAAAAAAAAAAAAAATAGGTAACATAGCTTAGTGTATGCCCTACGGATTTATACAATTATCCTTGGGATCGGAAGCTAATGTCCACATACAGAAGTATTATCTAAGTTAACTAGTGTTAGTTAAGTATGTTCGTCTCAAAACTAAAGCGGTTATTTAAGTCTTGTTAGGAGGTTTTCGACATACATATTTATTATTATCAATGTGTACTCATATTCAATTCTTAAGCAATAATTATGATACTAAAACAAACATATACCTAAGTCTATCTATTTTTAGCCCAATGGAAATGACTCTTGTGGTTATTGGTTACCAGCGCACATATATTATGTCGCGTTTGAATAATGAAAATAATCATTTATCTGTACGACCGAAATAAAACAATATGGCGGCTACATTAATCTCGAACAGCTCACCTTTATCACCTACATCGGAAATAGAATCTAGTGATGTATTACCAATATACCAAAGCATAAAATAATGATACCTGAAACTTGTAACAAGTGCTAAATTATTACAAAAAAACAGATTGATTTAAAAATGTTAATTTGTAAAAGTTTTAGTTAATTAGGTAGTCGGTTGTTTTTGCTTTTATAATAACTCGTCACTCGTAACGGTCCAAATTAGATAGTAATTTAACTCAAAAACTAAACTTGATATTGTCCAAAATTGCACGAATATTTCTTAAATTCGAATAAATTTTATTAATTTTCAAGTTATTGTAAATACATCCGTTAAAAGAGGTTTAATTGACTAAGCTACATTTAAATAAAATAACGGGTATTTATACGGCCAAAGATATCTGTCATTTTTGATGTTATTTGTTTTCACAAGACGTTGAATGTTTTATTTTCTTTAATTGTATTTGTGTTTGTGTCAAATTGCACGGTGTGTATTTTTAATGTTTTTTTTTATTTATTTATTTGACTGGAGTAGCAAACGAGCATGCAGTCCACCTGATGGTAAGTGGTCACTGCCGCCCATGGACATCTGTAATCCACTTCATACAGAACATGGGTTCCATCTGAAGTCAATCACAGATGCGTTGCTACTCCCGAGGACTATGATGGTCGCCTCATGTGAAAGTTTGTGTGCAAGAATGTGCGTAGTATGTGTAATGTGTTTTTAGTTGATTTTATATATGTTTGATGCATTATTTGACAAAAATACTCCTCTACATTAACTACTAACCGTGTTAAATTTTATACTCCTCCGTCCGCGCAAAGTTTCTTAAAAACAGATCAAGTTTTTGCTTCACGTACTAAGATGTAGATTAATTTAACATAACGCAAAATCTCTACTAATGTCATAAATGTGATTGTAATTTTGTTTGTTACGTTTTCACGCCAAAACTACTCAACAGATTATCATGAAACATTGTACATATATTTTAAGAGGTATTAAAAAAATAAAAGTATACTTATAATAAAAAAAATAATTTAGTATTTTTTTTAAAACTCAGTCACATTGATTCAGCTCTACTGGAATGTAATGATCATCAAAAAATAAAAATATGCTTGTTAACTAGCTACTAACTAGCTAGCTTTCATGAGATACCCATATATGTTAAAATAATTAAAAATAATCGTAATCGTCTTATTATGAATAATATAGCCTATGTCACTCTATAAACACAGTCGATTCCCGTAATATGGTGTATCCTTCAAGCCTAGCGCTGTAGTGCATGCCTAAGAAATAGACATATAAAAAATTAAAAGCAAATTGATATATTATATTCCACACTAATTGATATTGATACAACGTGATGGATATACGAGTATATATTTATATAGATAGCAGTCAAACCAAGGGTCATCATATACCAAATTGAAGTACTATTTTTCAAATTGATCTGAATCTGACCAGTATTTCTAGTAATTAAATCCCCGTTTTCATAGAAGCAGAAGAGAGGAATCTATTTATTCCAATAAATACTAGAATATTTATTGGAATAAATTATTTTATTTTACAGAGTGGCCTGACCCTTTTTGAGTAATAAAATTATCCATAAATTCCATGCAATTTTCAACTGAAGGGCGCATCTATGATTTCAGTCTATAGTTTTTAAAGCGTTATTCCACTATGTACGATACTAGACGATTTTTGGTTGCCATACATCGACGACACGATCGAACAAATAACCTATATCTTTTTATTCGATTAAACTAGAAAACGAGCATGCAGTCTACCTGATGGTAATTGATTACTGCCGCCCATGCCCATCTATAAGTTACTTCATATAACAGTTCGATTCTAACTGAAGTCGATGCTATTACGTTGCTACTCCAGATGTTACATCCTCTTTTCCCGTGAATGTCCTAGGAGGTGATTAAGGGATAGACTTCAAGAGACATCTGCATCTCCTTGTTTAACATCAACAACCACTGTGGTCACCAACATGCCTGCAAGACGTGGGGACTGTTTGCAAAATTATAAAAGACCTACATCTAGCAAAAGAAATCAAAAGACGGATCAATAAAGCTGTTTATAGTTAACTAGCTGACCAGACGAACTTCGTTCCACCTAAAAGTCAAAGATCTTAAATTATCAGTGTTTCTACACTATATTATGTATGTATTATACATGCAAACCTTCCTCTTGAATCGCTCTATCTGCTGCATTAAAATCCGCAGCGTAGTTTTAAAGATTTAAGCATACATAGGAACAGACATCGGGAAGCGATTTGTTTTATACTATGTAGTGGTAAAGAAGCCAATAAAAATAAAACTCAAAACTCATCGTGTCGTGTCGTGGGTAGTGAAAAAACTTAACTGTATCACTGTATCTAAACTAGCGTTATAATCGAGCTGCTGTCAAACACACTCGCTTCTTCCGAGCGATAGCCCAAACTACCACATTAACGTCGATCCAATCGTACATGTACGCGCTCCAAACGACATTATGTCAAGGCACTTACATATGCGATTTATTCTCGGTACATTGTACAGCGTTTATTCACGCTACGCTCCAAAATGTTTACATTTTGTTGATACCGATAATAATAAGTACTATAAAACGAATATACATTTTAAGTTCTGTGAAATGGCCAAGTCCACTGCTACGTTATTATGTTATTATTATGAGGAATGCGTTTGTTTTCATCATTTTACAACCTTCTACATTTATTTGGGGACCCACCTGGCGGAGCGATTACCATACCGGTCTGGAGTACAATGGGTCCCGGGTTCGATTCCCGGCCAGACAGGTATCTGAATGATGCGTTTAGATTCATGTTCTGGGTCTGGGTGTTAGTGTATACGTCTCGTGTGCCTATGGTACCCACGACACAGGAGAAAATCCTCGGGGCTATGAGTGTAGAAAGCATGTTAAATCCTGTTTAATCTATTATTTAGTGGCAATATTAGTTACTTAGCTTTAGCGCGTGCTGAAAGGTGTTAAAAGTTAAAACATATATATGTCACACTATATATGATATGTGTTCTATTATTAATACTGGCCTCCTTCTACATACTTCTTGTACCATACTCCCACTCGTAATACCTCGATGTTAGGCATTTTCTGTGACATAAAAACAAACAAATTCTATTACCGTGTCCACTGAATAATGCATGAACTTAAATATTACTACGCGAACTCGACTTCCGTACAGCGTAATTATAGTTTAATTATTAATTGATGTATAGGATACGCCTATTATAACCCGCCACATCATATTTTACGTCGATGTTGAACAAGGAAGGTGAGCAATAAATATAGCAAAGGGCGTGAGATAGGTACAATAAAAGTGAATTATTAGCGCAAAACATTATTCGTGCGAACCTAACTGGGTATTTAATTTTCATAATACTCTGTCCCACTTTGGTTCATGACAAAACAGCGTAATTGTCTCCAATAGCGTAGATGATATATTGTTTATAAATTAATATTTGGCAAAATATCACCAACTTTGTTGTTTGAAATTAATGGCGCGGACACAATTTTGTCGACAGTTTCAGTATAATCGTCAAGCCTATGAAAGTAGTTTCATTTGTTATCAATTGCTATTTAAAAATATATATGTCTATATTATCATAGGGGTCTACAGAAGATTATGCAGGTACCTAATATGGGTAGGATTACATGCCTGTTAACAATCAAAAGGTTGCAAGAAGTCATGAAAAACACCATATTTATTTTTTCTCTGCAGCAGTAGCTATTTTTTCTGCAATAATAAGGCACGAATAGTTATGGCAGTGCTTTTTTTTTGTTTTCGAGGGGGAAACCTTCAAAAGGTACCCAATGCCGTGGGAGCGACGCAGGGTTATGTGGGATTTTTACAGCACTAAAACCCCACCGGTGGCCGTCCTCGGCGCTATAAAGAGGACTCCGGGAACTCGGTCCGACCGCAACCGGAATCCCCTGAGCGCGTTGACCCATCGGGCTCCTCCCAGATGGGCGGCTAGACCCATCGTTCCGTCTAGTCTTTACGACGGTATGCAGTAGTGAAGGTATGGCAGTGCTACTTCCAATCCTAAATTATAAACGTTTACGACTTTTAAACAGATTCGGTTAAAAAAAGCAAATATGCCCTAGGTTTGATTACAGCATTAGCGTATTACAGGTGTATTTTGAAGAGAAAAACCAGCACTCAATACCGCGTAAACAGACTATTGTAAAAATCAAACAGAATGTGGTAGTAGCAGTGAAATAAAACATTTTCTAGAAATGTTCAGTCTATTTCTAGCAATAAAATAAAATTCCTTATTTCAAAACAAAGATAGGAAAATCCGTTCTGTAACGTTGAGTTAATACTGGCATTGAAAAGTTGCAATGAGCGAATGCACATTATCTGCTTCGTTTTAATGAATCTGAGCATCTGTCAACTTAGTCGTCATTAACTAATGGCGGTAATTAGGCCAGCCTTCATGGTTCCATGGTTTTAATACAGATTAAAACGTAAATGGAATGGATGCAGCAAGATGTACAAAGCAAGGCTTTCAAAGTAAGTTTAATCACATTTTCTGTGCTCTTTATAACACTCCAGTGATTGGCCGGAATTTATATGGAAGTGAGAATTCTTCTTTTTCTCTGTATATTTTAAACGCGACTCGAATTGATTAATCTAACCAATAAGAATGATCTGTAAAGTTGGCTATAAAATTGATTGTTATCAGAAGATTATTGCAAGGTGGTAGAACCAGTGTAGTTCGACCGGGGAAGTACCACCTATTTCTAGCGTGAAGCATTTCTTGCATTTCGATGGAAGGGTGTGGTTGTCGATACATTTTCAACTGAGGCGACCATCATAGTCCTCGGGAGTAGCGACGCATCTGTGATTGACTTCAGATGGAACTCATGTTCTGTATGAAGTTGATTACAGATGTCCATGGGCGGCAGTAACCACTTACCATCAGGTGGACTGCATGCTCGTTTGCTACTTGAGTCAAATAAAAAAAAAACTTGAGTCGGTTGGTATTTTAATGGTTTGAACACCATTTCTTAAGAAATACAAAATGCAAAAAGTTATACTTATAGCCTATCTATATATCTATCTATATTTATATAGTATAACGCTTCGTAGTTCGACTTATCGGTGACACCAGACAGCAATCTTATATGTGGTTGAGTTCTGGTTTAACGGATGTTATAAGGAAAACAAAGCATATTAACTTATTTTTTTCGTAATTCCTCGCAAGTTATGTACCTACTTCATGAGTGACACGTGCGCACTATCATCAGTGTCTTCTTGAACGTCTTTGAGCGTACGCGCTATTAACATGTAAATGAGCGCTCAACATGCCTTGTCTTCGTTTCTTAGCATACCCTACATTTATAATGAACACCCATGTCAGTTATAAGATCATTGGCAATTTGAAGACTAGTTATAGGCTAATTATTTTGAAGAGAATGTTAATTCCTGAAGCCGTATTTCTTGTTTGAATAACATTGTAGTAAATAAATGATGTAAAGATTATAATAATTGATAATGATTAAAAAATACAACAAAATCTATAATATTCGTAGAATGTTGTAATAGTATGTAGTAATGTTGAACGACAATATAACAAGAATACTCTATAAGATCATTCTTGACCGTTTTTGAGCGTGTCTGCTGTTAGAATGTACCTGTTTAACTTGTAATAGCAAATCTCCTTATATACGTTAAGCACTTCAACTAATTGCGTCTAATTTTAAAGATTATAATAAAATCGATTATAAAGTAGGACGCTTATGAGTGACTCCTGTGCACTATCGAGCGTTCTTCAAATTCTTTGAGCGTACGCGCTATTAACATGTAAATGAGCACTGAACATGCCTTGTCTGCGTTTCTTAACATGTCCTATATCCATTATGAATAAGTTAAGACGTGTGTAATAGGCCCTGTTTTGATAAAAACCCTGATTCTTTTGCCTGTATTCGTAAAATACTATACCTAATATTATTTAAAGCATATATACAGATAGAATAAGAAGAAACCAGTTATCAGACGTTGAAGGATCAACTGATATACATTGATTACCATACTACCTAAGCACTTTTAAAAGGACATTTACGCAAATTCAAAATATTACTTTATGTTTTACAACAAAGCTTAAGACACAGTTTATGACCGTACCTGTTAACAAATTTGATAAATTTAGAATTTAGATATTTAGGATCACAACATTACTGGTCTGGGACTAGATGTTTGCTTTCTCGTCCTGTACTTATCATATCCTCAAGCTACGAAGGTAGAAGCATTAATAATAATGCATCTGACTAAACAATCAATGTAACAGTAAGTACGACGTCGCCCGCAATAGAGCCTGTCACTGGCACAGCTAATTAACGCCATTCAGATTGTCTGATTAATATGCGTATTGTCTCCCCCGTCTCGTTCAACTTGCATTCTCGTATCGATTGCTTTGATATAACCGACTGTTGTTCGTTTTAGTATAAGAAGTTATAATGTGGCAAATGGAGTTAATTAAATAAAAAAAACAATACTTGTCAAGAAACCAAGACTTGAAACTCAGTTTTTCTATCAAAAAAAGTTTTTAGATCATTTATACATTATACATTTATTCAGTCCTTACTTAAGGGACCTTCTGTCTTAAGTTGTACGCAATTATTAAACAACAGCAAATCTAACAACCTCTTCTAGTGACCATATCAATATTAAAATTCTTTACCGTTTTAAATAAAACGATTGACTCGGCAATCTCATAAAAACACAATGTATCTCACGAGTATTACATTCTCAATTCATTCTAAAATTCTCGTGTCACAGTTTTTGTTGCCATACTCCTCCGAAACGGCTTGACCGATTTTTACCAAATTTTATATGCTTATTCAGTAGGTCTGAGAATCGGCCAACATCTATTTTTCATACCCCTTAAGGGTTGTCCACCCTTAATTTTTTTTTTATTTTTTATATGGCAAAACAACGTTTGTCGGGACAGCTAGTATGTTATATACATCAGATTGTTTATTGCGATTGATTTAAGAACAAAATCTCCTTTGGTTAATATTGATAATACTTCTCAGATAAAGAGTTCCGAGTTTGTCAAGAAAACATCTAAATGAGGAATGTATTCTTGATGATATAGAGAATCCTAGTGTGACAAGTGTGGAGTTCATTTACTACAAAAATCTTTCAGGTCTTTCACCTGGAGTATTGCCCTTATTAGTATAGATGTATGCCTAATGAATAATTTACTTGCCTTTTACATATAATACCGCGCTCATTTCTCGATTTCGGGAAAATTTACCTCTGTAAGGATGAAATAAGAGATAAAATTTTATTTGTAAATTCGACAATATTAATGCAAGTACTACGAAAATTTGTATTTGGCATTCTGATTACAAAATTAAATTATGTATTGGTTATATTTTATATTAACTTAATAGGCCATGAAGAACCTGGTTTTTATGTATAGTAAATGCATAATATAGAGGAGAAACACTGTTAATTTTAGATTTTTGACTTTTACGCGCAATGAAGTATAATATTTGTATATGTAATGTGTAATGTATGAATGATTTTATAGGACATTAAATTAGTCTAACTGATACTGTCGTTCGACTCATACGTCTCGCATTCCACTACTGAAGTTCGCCGGGTCTTTGTATCGTAATTACGTAAAATCTGTCATATCGCGGCAATCATATAGATATTTTAATTAACTACAAATTATGTGCAAATTTACAGTCAAGTTTCATGTAGATATTTCTTGAAATGTCTCACATTTCAATTCACGGATTTGTCTACATTATATCGAGGATATTCCTTATAACGTGACCAACGCAAACCACAGGGGGTGCAACGTGCTTCAAAGAACAAACAGATTGACGCATGTATCGCGTGACCGTTTCATTTCATTTGATTTCCGGGTTCAATGGCATCCCGAGCCCTTTGATGGTAGAATTTACCAGCCAACGTTTGATTTTAGTAGCAACACGTTTTTTTCGAGCTTTATTTTTGCAAATGTTGAGCGGGATATATTTCTAATACCTAAGGATGTTTTTAATAGCGAAATTTTATAGAACTCTGTAAAGTTACTGGACTTTGCGGACAGGACTCTTTGTGAGTTTTCAATAAAATAGGTTCACCCGAATAATACCATGGCAGGCCAAATTACGCAGATTTGCGTTTTTCCTATTTTAAAGAGCAGCGAATCAACCTATTTTTCAATTTTAATTTTACTTCATAATTGAAGACATTGAAATTTTATAAAATTTTGAAATTCTTTTCTTATGTTTTTATCCGTCTTATATAACTAAAAAGTAAATATTATTTCTCTCTGCTTTGTTTTTATTTATTTCATATTTGTTTCATTGATTTCATTGATTAAATTGATTTCACCTTTTTTTTAAATATGACATGATATTCATCATAATTTTTCTTGCATATGTTGCAAGGCTTCAGACTCATCTCTAAAATAATGCAGGGTAATTAATAAATGTATACTCTACCCCACACATTAACAGAGAGATTTGTCAAATATTTCCAATAATTTAAAGTCAATCATTAACGATTAAAAAGAATAAAATTGACGAAAGCAATTTCTAAAGAAAAATGTGAGAAAAGAAAGATTTGCACTCTTCGTACCGATTGTAAATTAGATATATCTGTCTCAAAAATTGTTGCACATCTGAATACAATGATTAAAAAGTAAGAAGTAAATAATAGCCGCGAAGAAGTTAGTCTCCAGGAGGACTTAATCGGTCGACCAATCACAATTAAAATCGGCCAAAAGGCACGTCTTAACAAAGCCATCTGAAAGAAGAAATTGAAGTCGTTGACTAAAAGGAAAATATATTATTTTAATCAGGATTATATGTCAATAATATTTTTGATATTCCTGAATTACAAGCTGAAAAATTAACAGTTTGTCCTGGTCAGGGAACTGATCAGACATAACCGAAATAGATAAGATTTAGTGGTATCCCAGAAGAACTATTACTAAACAACCAATCAATAAAAACCCTCGTTAAAGAGTGACTTTAGATCTAAATCCAAGCTTAATACATAATTATGTTTAAAAAACCTTCATCGATGCTTAGAAGCCTTAATTCTATCAAAGAATGGCACTACTAAATATTAAGCCTAACTTTTGCCAATCTCCATTGATTCATATATAAACTATTTTTTAAGTAAAAAATTCTACATACGAAACTTACTGCTTTAATATTTCCGTACCATTTTCATGTAATTAAGTGCTTACTGTCCCTAATAATTTGGCCACCCACTGTAGATATTATTATCTACATGGATACAAATGGACAGACACGTTTCAGAAGAGCATTAAGATATACAGTTTTAATGATTGGAAAAGCAGAAACTTTTAATTGGACTCTTTATTTTATTTTATTTTTGAGGTCAACGACATCCCGCAAGCCCTTTGATAGACCGACTGAAAACTCGAAATGAATGTTCCGGGAATTTTTTGAACACTGAAAACTTAGTTGGAATAAATAAATACATTACACCAACTTTTCATTAATCTATATTTACACATGTTTATATATATTTTTATAATATGGAAATATCATGCGAGCACTCAAATCCAACTGAAGTTAAGATGCCATTGTAGCCCAAGATACATTACTTACATACAAGGTACATTTGAAGGTGGTAGAACCAGTCTAGTTCGACCGAGAAGTACCACCGCCACACCTATTTCTAGTGTGAAGCATTTCTTGCGTTTTGATGGAAGGGTGTGTGTGGTTGCCGGGTCACTTTCACATGAGCCGACCATCATAGTCCTCGGGAGTAGCAACGAATCTGTGATTGACTTCAGATGGAACCCAATTTCCGTTGATTACAGATGTCCGTGGGCGGCAGTGATCACATACCATTAGGTAGACTGCATGCTCATTTGCAACGTCAGTCAGATAAAAAAACATAGTTTAAAAATAAAAAACATTTATATTCAACCCCAGACAAAATGAGAGTCTTACCTGAGGCTGGCCAAAGGTGCGTCACTATCTCTGAGGCCTAATTTAGAATGCTTCGAATAAATATGTCTAATATACATTAGTACATAGTTCATTCAAAATAAAATAACGGTCAGCAATATATTGAGAAACAAATGGAGGCCAGGATATTAAAATAACAAAAACAACAAATAAATTACCACTGAATGATTTTTTAATTATATCATATATTTTTACTTATGCCAATAACAGTTAAATTAGAATAATAATTAATTACGTGCCACTATCATCGCCCATCAACAACAAACCAAAAACATTATGAACAACTTCCTGAGTATTCAGTATCACTTGTGGTATGAGTTCCTTTGAAAACTAAATAATAGATTTAACAGTTCAATCTAACTAATTCTCATAATAAGCTAACAATTGTTTTATAAACTGTTGTAATTATCTCCATTAATTTAACATCTTTTTTTTTTATTTCACTGAAGTAGCAAACGAGCATGCAGTCCACCTGATGGTAAGTGGTCACTGCCGCCCATGGACATCTGTAATCAACTTCATACAGAACATGGGTTCTATCTGAAGTCAATCACAGATGTGTTGCGCACTCCCGAGGACTAAGATGGTCGACTCATATAAAAGTGTACCGGCAACCACACCCTTCCATCGAAACGCAAAAAATGCTTCACGCTAGAAATAGGTGTGGCGGTGGTACCTCCCCGGTCGAACTACACTGGTTCTACCACCTGTTGACATCTACTACTAGATACAAAATTACCTATTCAATACATATATTTTTTAATTGTAACTTTTATTATAATATCTTACAAAATATTAAATTAATAATTTTAATGGAAACGTAAAATGAAGCCCCCGTTAAATATTAGTATAGTGAAAGAAAATTCAAATCTCTACAATTTTCACATAAATAAACAGACGCCGTGACTGCTCATTAATTTTACGCTTAAGCCTACTTAAACATTGTACATTTCAATGGCTTGGTACACTCGCCTACTATTTGTTAATAGTAAATTTACGGAATACGCACCCCTAGAGGATTCCTTTTTCAAAAGCAGCCACGGACCCTTTTTAAGTATATGAAAATCTTCCGTGAATCCACTCAGCCGCTAAATCTTATTTTTAATCGCACGCTTTCTACACTCATAGCCCCACACTAGGATTTTCTCCTGTGTCGTGAGTACCATGTACACACACAAGATGAATACACAAACACCCAGACCCAGATCATTATTTAAACTCATCATTCAGATACCTGTCTGGTCGGGAATAGAACCCAGAACCCATTGCGAGTCAGACCGGTATGGTTACCGCTGCGCCACGCGGTTCGTCAGTCTTCATCGTCCTTTACAGCAATAGTCGAGTGTTACTGTTATCCTATAAGATTAAACTAGCACTAAGGCATACAGTACACCTAATGGTAAGCGGAGAATGTCGCTTATCTACCTTTGACCATATTTATCCAACAGCGATTGAGACTAAAATTTACATCTCATATACAAATCAGCCAGCATCCTTACTCTTCCTCGGATACAAAAGAACTGGAGAAAAATCGGTAATGTACCACCCCAGTTCAACTAGACTACCATGGTACTGGATCTACCATCGTCTGATCCGTTTTTAGTTTAAAGGTTTTGGTAAGAAAAGTTCTACAAAGCATGGACTTTATTTTCAGGAGTAGCAACGTGTCTTAATAGGCTTCATTTAGAAATATTTAAATACCTTATATAGGACTTCTAACGAACGTGCGAATAATAAAACTTTATTGAACAGTTACCACTTACAATTAGGTAGTCTTGTTTGCTACTTCAATATAACTTTTTTTGTAATTATGGTAACCTAGTTGACCCGGCGAACTTCGTCCCGCCTAAAAGTCAAAAATTTAAAATTATCAGTGTTTCTCTACTATATTATGCATGTATAATACATAAAGACCTTACTTTTGAATAACTTTATGTGTTAAAAAAACTGCTTTAAAATCCGTATCGTAGTTTTAAAGATCTAAGCATACATAGGGACGAACACCGCGAAGCGACTTTGTTTTGTACTATGTAGCGATATTATGAACCAACAATAGTTACAAATACACAGATATTATCGATATTGGTTGAAATGATTATAAAAGTTCTGAATTTTTCTTTGGCTAAAAGCCTTTTATTTGGCCAATGTCTGGTTAGCCGCTTAGCCTTAAAAAGCCAAATTCTTTGCGAGCTCACGCAAGATAAAAGTGACGTAATGGGTCTTTGTTCCTCTAAGCTGTGACAAACAAACAGACCATTAATCTTCAATTGCGTAGTTGACTAAAAGGTAGTTTGTAAAAAAAGAAACACTGTCTCCGTTGGCCGCATGGCTTCGTGGCTGGCCGTACCATGGATTCACGAATAAAGTTCTTATTTTAAAGTTAACTAATATATTTAATCATAATGACTATATTAGGAACTAGACAATGTCTAGTTTCTTAAATATTCATTACTAGCTGTACCCGCGGCTTCGCCCGCGTAAAAATGAGTGTATCGCAAAGTTTTTCCCGCACAAATGTCGACCCCGTAGAAATTATATGATAAAAAGTAGTCTATAATTATGTTATTTCACAACCTTTTCTATAGTGCAAGTCCTATCAAAATGAGTTTAGCCGCTCAGGCGATTACCCGGACATACAAAGAGTGAAGAAACGAATTTAAAGTATGTATTTGTGGTTAGGATCATAATTGTTATGTAAAAATATTTTAAAAATTAGACATATTAGAATTAGAATTTTAAAATTGTAAACCACCTTTCTTTGAATTAATTAATAATCTTAGTGGTCACACAATACCAAGAAGCACCTTGTAAACCAAATCCTCCTCCACATTTAAACCAAAACGCATCGATTACAAAGATTGATTTTAACTTTTCCGCAGTATGTTTAAAAGTTCTCAGGGTGATGCTGCAGGGTGAAGTGCAATGTTTGTACTGGCCTAGTACAAAAAGACGCTACTCTTACAAACTCATTTATCATTCGTGTCCTACTCAACACTGGACACTATCAAGTGATAAGATTATTCTAATAATGCACACGCATCGGCGGCCGGCATGTATTAGTATGCGCGAGCGGGACGGTTACCTACCCCTGCCGAGAGACACATCGCGATGTTCATTATAAAAGTATTTATTTGATGCATATAGTGTAAAAGCTAACGAATTCATTAATTTATATAAGGATTAATACCGAACAGCAGAAAACACGCTCGAAATTAACGTAATATTTTTAGTTGAAAAATGGAACATAAAAAAAAATATTGTTACTTAAACATAAGATAAAGAGATATACTATCGTGAATTGATTTTATATTTAAGGTTGCAATCCCGTGTTTCGTAGCCCTTGACGGAATTATTAGTATTCAACATCAACATTTAATTTATCGATAGACTTCGTAGTTGCTTTGTGAATAACGCCACTTATCGCATTCAATGTAATTCAACATAGTAGTGGATAGATGGCGCAAGTATACCTAATATATAACTCATCGGTAATTCCTCGTAATTTTATATTGTGGGTAAATTAAATCAAATTTATATCATTAATTGTTATCGATTTATAGGTTATTATTATTTCTTAATGAACTAAGGATCAGGATGACATCAGGGCAAAATGGCTAATATGGCGATAGTTGGAATTTGGAATTAAACAAAAGTCGCGATATACCGAGTTTTACAGATATACCTATGTATGTTGTCGACTCAAAATCAATATTTTTTAATGTTTTATTATTCACATAAGTTTTCAATCAAGTCTATCTTGCCCCTTGACGGAATTATATTATCGTACCCTTTGAAAGAAATTATATAATTTGATATCTCTAATAACTTTAAACGTATTTATTTGATGCATACAGTGTAAAAGACAATTTTGATCTTTATTAAAATTACGAAGCTAACGAATGCATTTATTTACATAAGGATTAATACTGAACAAAAGACAACAGACTCGAAAATAACGTATTATTTTTAGTTAAAATATGGAACAAAAAAATAATTATTGTGAGTTAACCTTAAGAGATATAGATATGCTATCGTGGATTTATTTTAAGTTTGCAAACCAGTGTTTCGTAGCCCTTGACGGAATTATTAGTAATTCAACATCAACTTTTAATTTACCGATATTACTTCGATTACTTCGAAGTTGTATTGTAGATAACGCCATCTATCAAATGTTCATTCAACGTAATTCAACAGAACAGTGATAGATAGCGCAAGTATACCTAATATTTAACTCATCGGGAATTCCTCGTAATTATAATCGTATCTTTCGCATTATAAATACATTTTCATATTATAAACCCATAATAAGGGTAAATTAAATCAAATTTATGTCACGTCTATTCGAATGATAATTAATTGTTACCAATTTATATGTATTATTTTTGAACGAACTCACGATGACATCCAGGCGAAATGGCCAATATGGCGATTGTCAATTGCATTGGAATTTAACAAAATTCGCGACATACCGAGTTTTACGGATATATGTTGTCGACTCAAAATCAATATTTTTTAATGTTTTATTATTCACATAAGTTTTTAATCAAATCTATCATACCCCTTGACGGAATTATTAGTACACCTCTTTGTCAAAAGCCAATAAGGAGATTGTCATTTGCATTGGAATTTAATAAAATTCACAACATACCGAGTTTTACGGATATATGTTGTCGACTCAAAATCAATATTTTTTA
Organism: Spicauda simplicius; assembly: GCA_949699795.1. Classification (NCBI taxonomy): domain Eukaryota; kingdom Metazoa; phylum Arthropoda; class Insecta; order Lepidoptera; family Hesperiidae; genus Spicauda; species Spicauda simplicius. The sequence continues at coordinate 7,128,337 of OX453063.1, read as the reverse complement.
ATGTTTTATTATTCGCATAAGTTTTTAATCAAATCTATGATACCCCTTGAGGGAATTATTAGTACACCTCTTTGTCAAAAACGAACTACCATACAAACATTTATGCTCGATTTTAACATTTTCAACCCATTTTTTGAAATAAAAAGTAGCCTATAATGGATCCCAAGGTCACCACTATCTGTGTACACAATTTCATAAAAATCGGTTCAGTAGTTTTGGCGTGAAAGAGTAACAGACAGACAGACAGACAGACAGACAGACAGACAGAGTTACTTTCGCATTTATAATATTAGTAGGGATAGTATTTTATTTTATTATAAGTTAATGTCGTAAGCAATAGCATACGACATTACAATAGTTTAATTAGTTACAATAAAATAAAATATATTATGATATGAAAATAGATGATTTAAAAGGGACCTTAAACTTATAACGTAATATACAGTTAAGAAACAATACATAAATTACTTCTAACACAAAATCAACAATATCGCATCTATCATATATACATATAATCACAATACGGCTACAATAAAGTTATATTTCATTACTAATTAATAATAACGTATACGCTTCACGAGGTAGCAATTAGTCAAAAAAAATCTTATACAAAAATATCAACATTTAAGCTGGTCTCACCAACACTCGCTGCCGGATAGGAACATAGTCGAACCCATCTCAGGAATAGCAATATACGACTTGCAGCTATCAAGTAATACTTTAACCCTACCTACCCTACCTGTTGTTGTATTTTACACTCGTTTGTTCCTTCTATAATATATAAAAAATCAAATTATCTCACAAAATCCTTCCAGAATTCTTTACTTCCAGAACCAAACGATTTGTCATACAAATCAAATAAGTCGATTCTAAATCCTAAAAACCAATATCGTTACGAGAACCATTGGTTGCCGGCTAGTCATCATACAACCGTGTGTGCAATACGTAAGCAATGAATAAACGGTCGGGCCGAGTGCGAGCGATAAAAATGATATATGCTCTCCGACGTGGACACGGTGGAACTACAACTTTATTTGTACCCGGACCGCAGTCTAGATCGAGAGATTTTTTATATTGATGTTTATAGCTCGAAAAATTGCTCCTCGACCCCTTTTTCTCTTTGATACTCGCGCACAAAGAAATCGTTCAAACAAGTTCAAGCCGGAGCTTTGGTCAGACTTGTTCCGAATAGCAACGAATAAATACATTTTAAGGCATTCATTCATATTTATTAATAAATACATTAACTGTTGATTATCTATTAATGTTTCTTTTTCTAATATAACAACAAACCAGCTATCCATCTCAAAGTAAGTTAACTCCTTTGCCCATGCACATCTGTAAGTAAATTCATATAGATTACGAGTTCTATCTTAAGGCAATTATATTTATATTACGACTCCCATGAAATTTAGCTTCATATAAAATTGAGTCTTCCACTAACATACAGTAACACGCTAGTAATAACTAATAAGTATGACGGTGGAACCTGCCAGTATGAACTGTGAACTTTTATAACAACTAAAAGGTAGATCGTGTTTAATTGTGGTGACATGACCGTACCTAACTCTGTCGTGTCTCATAAAATCTTTGAGCAGTAGGTAGTTTGAGTAGTAGCTCTTCAGGTAGTTTTAAAGGGCACTATACTGGAAGTAGCATTCAAGTTTAGTCCTTACTGGTCCTTTGTTCAACTTTAATAGATACTATATTGCTTAAAATCGCGCAAAACGTATCGGAGGATTATTGAGAGCTTTGACGTTAGACGATACCAGGTAATTCTGAAACGGAAGCCCATTAGCATTATTAGATAGTGAAGCACTTTGAGTCAACTCTTGATATCTTGACCTTCCTCTTGATTCCCAACCGTGACCCACTTGCGAGGCTTCACGTAATCTATGCAAGTACTTAACATAAATGCATAACTATCGAGCATAAAATAGAATTATCCATTTATCGGTTCATTTAATCGTGCCTTGGTAATGATTTTTATAGTGCTAGATTTTTGTAAGGAAATTAAATGAGTTAATCTGTAAGATAATAATTATTAATACTTTTTTGATCCGAATTTGATTTAATAAATTTGATAGTATAATAGAACATTTATTGTAGTATTCAAGCAATTAACTTAAAATCAAATCAAATCATGCTAAGACATTTTTTATAAGATTGAAGTAGGACACGAGCATAAAGTTCTTCTGGAAGTATTTACCATCAGTGTCGCCCATGGACACCTGTAAGCAACTTCATACAGATCCAGGTTTCAATTTGAAGTCGTATAAAAGTGAGCTGTAAGCTATAAGCTTATATTGTAAACTACGTACCTCTGCCTAATGAAAACATCGCTAATTGATCTGGTTGTAAGGATATGGTAACATATTTATCTGAGTCCTTTTAACTAATACTCATAGTTAGCAACGCATCTGCAGCCAAGTGCAAGTAACACTCTAATTTTATTTCAGGCTGATAACATATATCCTTGGATGACAATGGCCACTTATCAACAGGTGAACTTACTTATTTGTTATTTCAATATTTAAAAAATATGTTTGTTACTTGTTTAGCTAATTATTCTTGTATTCGCACATCTTATTTAATGCATTTTATCATAAAGTTGTCACATTTACATTTTTATTTACATTTTTAGTTGTTAAACGAAAAGCGAATTATAATACACCATTGGAAAGCAAAAAATAAAGCCATTAAAGTAAATAAAGTTCCACCTAAAAATATAACCATTAAGCGATATCCAACGCTCATTTGTACCTAATGCTCTCTCGTATCTCCGCATATCCGGTAGATACCCCGCGGCTCGGAAAGGATGCCTTTCGGAGTCTACATTAGGCAGAATAGTTACAACTTCGTAAAATATAATGTGCCAGTATATATTACAATTATATGAAAGAAATAAAGTAATTGGCTGATTTTACCAGGTTGTAGAACCGGTGTAGTTGGACCGGGCTGTTATTATCGCTACACTTATTTCTAGCTTGGAGCAGTTCTTGCGTTGTGTTGGAAGGGTGTGGTTGCCAGCTCATTTTTATATCAGGCGACCATCTTAGTCCTCGGATGTAGCTTAGTATGTGTGACTGACTTTAGATGGAACCTCTGTTCGATATAAAGTTGCATATAGATGTCTATGCTCAGCAGTGACCACGAATCCCTACAACTTGAAAATGCTAATAAAGTAAAAACTGCTAAGGTAAAAATAGAATGACACTACACACACCCTTAAACAATACTTATTCCTTATAACGACAGTAGTAATCATGGCTGTGTTTGGACTAAGGGTATACTCTACAGACTATGACAGATACGAGTATACCCAGTATACCTTTTTTTTTTGTTTTCGAGGGGGAAACCTTCCAAAGGTACCCGACGCCGTGGGAGCGACGCAGGGTTATGTGGGATTTTTACCGCACTAAAACCCCCCCGGTGGCCGTCCTCGGCGCTGAAAAGGGAGGACTCCGGGATCTCGAAACGACTTCAACCGGAATCCTCCGAGCGCGCTGCCCCATCGGGCTTCTCCTAGATGGGCGGCTGGGCCCACCGCTCCGTCTAGTCTTTACGACGGTATGCGACCACACATACCGCCGTCCTTCCCGGCGATTGCCTGACCGAACGGTTCGAGCTCCCACTCTAGCCGTCTGCAACCCCGGAAGCCCCTTTTAGTCGCCTCTTACTACAGGCAGGGGATACCGTAGCCCTATTCTGACCCCGAGGCCACAGGGACGAAAAAAAAAATGTGGAACGCTTCACGATTTTGCGTGTCATCCTTGCGCAGGGGCCATGCTAATCTTCTCTGTATCGTTCCAATTTTAGTATATGTACTGCCGAAGCAAGTACATACCCAGTATACCTACCCTCAAAAGTTGTATCTTATCTGTGGCTTGCCTCTAATTTTGAATATCATTTAACACTGATGAAAAAAAATGTAAAATCAGCAATTATTATTAGGCTACTAGCGTGTGCTTTCATTTCTTGAGCTCAAGTCTGTGTTTGTTAGTAACGCATACACAAACGTACAAACAAACGCAAGCAAATAGCATTACAAAAAATCAATAACAAAAAATAAAGCCCTAATATGCTTGGTTCTAGATAACAATACTGGATTTACTTTAAGCACTTAAGATTTTGCACCGTTACCGATACGGTAGACGGAATTTACAAAAATAATCGAAAACGAAGATCACAATAAAGTATTCAGAGTACAAAAGGCGTCGTAAGTTTCGCTTATCGCCTGCGAGCCCGTTAGCCGCAAGCGAACAATTGATTCTAGCGCTTGCACTCGAAGATTTTGCTAGATAAAACCCGCTTCAGGAATATTATCATATTTTATTGTGTCAATTACACACATAAAATGGTTACCGCGAAACCCACCGTACTGGAACTGCTACATTTGTAAAAGGAATTGGTAAAGTGGAACGAAATATATATACGAGTAGAAGGTGAAATGTAAGCTTATAATACAAGCTTATTCATATTTTTCCAAATGAATATTACTAGGGAAAACATGTTGAGTGTTTTAATACAATGTTAGATAGCTGTAAATTAAGGCGTTTATTAGCTATCAATTAAATTTGTAAAAACATAAGCGATAAATAAGTAGTTGATAATCACCTTCATTCCTTCTCTTCTTTCTTTTCCTATTTTATAATTTAAAGATGATTTAAATTTAATAAATTTTTAAAGATATTACTTGTATTAGTTTATTACCTGTGGTGGGCATATGTAAATATTGCCAGAAGAATTGTGTTTATGTTAAAATATACTTAATTTTCTTTTTCAAATTAAAAATTAGCAACATCTTATTGGTCAAATTATAATTGCCAGTTGGGGGTTAATTGATTTTAAATTTTCAAAAACGATATCAAAAATGTGAACAGTTCGAAGTTAGTACATATTTGTGAGTACTTTATCATTTGCACGGTTCCTGTATTTCACGCTCCTGTCCAATAAAGATAGCGAAGCCTTGAAGTTGCAAATAAATTTTATTGCGCCAATTCAAGGACTTCTTCTTGGCAACTTTGCGCTCTTAAAAACACTGAGTAACGTTCAAAAGGTGAAAGAGTTACGTATCTTATACAAGTTCTAAAAATAGTAATATTTTATATGTTATGTATGTACCTGTATTTTGTACGTACAAGATTAAAAATTGGTTAAATGAAAAAATCCTGTTATATGTGTACTGTTTCAAAACATTACACACGCAAGTAAATAAAATAAGGGAACCTAATTTCTAACAACACTTGTGAATAGCTTCTTTCCCACTAAGCTTTGAGTAGAGCGATAATGTATTTTTTTTTATCTGACTGAAGTAACAAACGAGCATGCAGTCCACCTGATGGTAAGTGGTCACAGCCGCCCATTGCCTTCTGTAATCAATTTCATACAGAAAATGGGTTCCATCTGAAGTCAATCACAGATGCGTTGCTACTCCCGAGGTCTATGATGGTCGCCTCATATAAAAGTGTGCCGGCAACCATTCCTTTCCATAGAAACACAAGAAATGCTTCACGCTAGAAATAGGTGTGGCGGTGGTACTTCCCCGCTCGAACTACACTGGTTCTACTACCTTGAGAATCAAAATTATTTACTATTTTAAACGAAATTCAAGTACTCGATTCCTAGGTTTTCTATATTTTTCGTTGATGGCGATTTAAGTACTGAATATCGAAATGTAGAGACCTCCTACGAATAAGCACTAATATTTATTTATTAAATCTTAATGCTTTTACCTTTAAACTTCTACTTTATCTTGTTAACGTTCCTATTTCTGTTTTCTTTTTTCACGTCTTTTGTTTATTTTAAAGTCAGTTGTTGTATTTATTAACAATAATAATTGATTGAAAAAAATCGCCCTAGTAATGTAAATCATTAAATAAGTTCGCGTCACTAATACACAAATAATAACCGAACAAAGTCACAATTTTCTCAATATACCTACGTAAGTTAAGTGTGATTACTATACCTATTCAACCGGTAAGCCGATTACATATCCTAATAACGGTACTGAGTAACTATATCTATATATGGCCAGAGTGGCTCCAACGGGTGATTTGAATTCAGTCGTCAGGTTTCTGTTGTGTACTCTCAATTTTGACAGAATAAGTAAAGAACGTAAGAATAGTGTGATAAATAAAGGTCAGTGACAGATTGAAGCAACTAATTACTGATATTGGATTTTTCAAGAGTGGTTGTGTAGTACGTGTATAAGAAAAAACGGACGATTTTTGGAGAAATATTGACGATTAATTGATGTGACGACCCGCGTGGCCGAGCGGTTGCCATACCAGTCTGACGCGCAATGAGTGCCGGTTTCGATTCCTGGCTAGGCATCTGAATAATGAGTTTAGCTTCATGTTCTGAGTCTGAGTGTACATGTATTCGTCTTGTGTGTTTCCATGGTATCCACGACACAGGAAAAATCTTAGTGTAGGGCTATGAGTGTAGAAAGCGTGCTAAATATTTATGTATTCTTGCTTTGAAAGTCATGTAAAATTATAGGATAGTCATTAGATAGTATCGGTTAAATTTTAAAAGCATTATTACCAATTGTGGATCGAAGCCCATGCTACATAGTTTTATTTGAAATAAATCACTATTTTGTTTAAAATTCAGCTACAACTTTAGGTTATACGCACACCTATAAATATGATGCATGACGATCATATCACTTTCCATGCATGAGCATATCTTAAAACATTAGAATGATTTGTTATTATATTTTTTTAATAGACGAAAATATATACAAAAATTTGCAACTACCAGCCTCCGTAATCACTGAACCTTCTTTAACCAGACGAACTACATTCGCCAGTACCATCACCTATAAGCATCTGTAATAACGCAATGGCCAGTAATCCGACGACAGTTCAGAAATAGCTGGAGGCAGTTGAAACTACTTAGATAAATGAACTGGAATTTACACTCAAACTGAAATCAGTTTCCGAAGTCGCAGAGTTATTTCTACACTTCCCGGACTTGACTTAAATGAACTCAATATTTTAGGATATGTATGATGAGTGAATTGCAAATAAATATATAAAATGGCTGTTGCCAATATTTAGTATTTGAATCTTTGATTAACTCCGATATAAGCCATGATGTATCTTTTACATGTCATTATAAGAATCAACGTACATATAATTCATCAATGTTTAGTGTTCCAAGGAGCTTCTTAGGGCAACTATTCAATTTGTGACCCAAAAGAAACAGTCTTGATCTATTAATTTTTATATATAATTAATACAATTTCATTGTATCCGGATTTTCCCATGAGACGGAAACAAATAATATTTTGCAGATTATATTTAAATAATATTCTCGAAAGTTAATTTTAAAACCTCATAACACGGTTAAAACCTTTTGCCTTTATTTTACATTTTAATATAAGCAAATTGGTAGAATATAATATAATTTAGCGGGATAATTGTTTATGACCCTTATTAAACCGTTAAAAAGATAAATAAATCAGAGAACATGCGAGCTGCAGCGTAATTTAACCCGACTGCCAACAATAAATCTGCCAAAAAATATTAAACTTTTTAATCGGCTGAATTAACAGTTCGAGTCCACGGTAATATCATTACGGGACCGCTCAGGCGGGGCCAAACTATTTTCAATTTTCAACTTGTTAAGCTTTTTACTGAAACGACTCTTGCGGCTTGCTATTTTTGAGTTTGACAGAGCAAAATAAAAATAGATGCACTTTGAAACAGTCAGGGAGAATTGTTTTATGTGTTGCAATTATAATGTTCAATCATATGTCACCATTTTCGTAAAAACTACTTAACAAAATGGAATATAGTTTATCTATTAAGATTTATTGAAAAAATCTATTAAAATATATATTGTGAGGAAGCCTAAACATTCTAGATCTTACTAAAAGGTGTATCCACCCTTATGAAGTAAAGTGCAAATCCTTCACATTTTAAAAGCAGTCCTTAAATATGCAAAGATGTACAATAGTAACAGTAATAATAACATCGATAGAAGAATCACAAATAACAATAAAACAGTCTCCAAAACATTAATTGGACCCTGTTTCACTCTTTCGATTCTATAGCTAAAAGTAGGTAACTACAACGTGTAGACGATTTTTGACAAAATATGCATATAATTTCAAATCAAGACCTGTAACCGACTGTCATAATCAATAACAACAATAAACTGATAACAAGGTCCAAAAATAAATATATTTTCATTCATCTTCTTTGCCCATAGCAGTAAGTAGTAAATATAAATTATAACACGCCTGAGAGAACTAAAAACCCTTCGCAGCTGCTTCCTCTATCGAAATTTTGTACAACATCCGAAAGATCTGGCACACATCGTTTTTATGAAAAGGAAAAACCATACCTTGAGAGGTTCGTAAAGAAACTCGAACACAGATTCCCGTACTGCGAGGTCGTTCGTAATATACTAGTTATTCCCGCTGTGATGTTTGAGGCTTGTGAAAGAATATTTTAAGGTTTACTAAATTTTGTTGCTTAAAACTTACTAACAAAATCAAACTCTACGGAATTGTCTTGATAGTATCATATGGTACATAACTAATAAAGCATTATTTTGTGTCAATCTAATAGATACTAATCTGAACAACGTATGTAATGTTTTTATTATAGAAGTTTAATTCCGTTCTTATTTAAAAAAACAATTTAAATATTACGCTATTAATAGCACTATGACATGCAAACTTGTTTTTTCCGATTTAAATAGCAAAAGAGGATAATTATAGACCACTTGATGATAAGTGGTTAATGCCGCCCATGGACTTTTGCAAGCAACTTCATATCGAACATGGATTTTATCTGAATAAAAATGATAAGATAAACAAATGATAAATTCACAGATGGGCTCTTACTCTCGAGGACTAAGATGGTTGCCTCACAAAAAGTGAACCTGCAAACATACCCTGTCAGCAATATACAAGTAATGCTTCAAGCTAGAAATAAGTGTGTCTAACTACACTGGATCCATCACCGATAACAATTATTTCTTACGCGTATGACTTCTTAAGCTGTGATGTACATGCGACGACAACGATGCTGGACGAGACTGCTCCGGGATCAGAATAGGGCTCTGGTATCCCTTGCCCATCGTAAGAGGAGACTATAAAAGTGGGTTCCGGGGTTGCGGGCGGCTAGATTGGGAGGTCGAACCTTTCGGTCAGGCGACCCCGGGAAGGACGGCGGTATGTGTAGTCGCAAAGCATCGTAAAGACCAGACGGAGCAATGGGCTCAACCGCTCACCTGGGAGGCACGCTTTGCCCGATGTGGCAACGCGTTCAGAGGACTCCGGTTACGTTCCTTTGGAGATCCCACAGACCTCTTTGTAGCCCTGTAGATAGCCACCGGCGGGGGGAGAGTTTAGTGCGATAAAAATCCGACATAACCCTGCGTCGCTCCCACGGCATAGGGTACATTTTGAAGGTTTCTCCCTCGAGAACAAAAAAATACATTGGAATTGAACCCTGATTTTGAAATGTAAAAGTTTAAATTTTAAAATCAAAATTATATTTCCTATTCTCATCCTATTTCATTTAATAATAATAATAATAATAATACTCTTTATTGTACCCAGAAAGTATAGATAACAAAAAAAAACATACAAAATAAAAACAATACAAAAGGCGGTCTTATCGCTAAACAGCGATTTCTTCCAGACAACCTAAAGGTATGGAGTTAGAGTAAGTGGTAAGTAGAAGAATAGGTTAGGTGCAATAAGTAAGTTTTAGGTAAAAGATGAAACAGAGTTAAGGAATAATTTAATTTAACGATAGCAATAAAGCAATAGGAGAAGGACAGCATACGATAAAAAGACGGAATACAGTAGGAGATTATATTTAAAGAAGAGAAAAGGTAAGTTAGAGCTGAAGGTAATAAGATTTAACTAGATTTTTAAAGGAGTATAGGGATTGTGCGTTACGTATAGAAAAGGGAAGAGAGTTCCAGAGACGGACAGCTAGGACAGAAAAGGAGTTCTTGTAAAAAGAAGTGGAATGGAAAGGAGTATATAGAGCAAGGTTTTTAGAAGAGCGAAGGAATCGATCGTGGGAAAGGTGAAGAAACTGGAAACGTTGTTTGAGGTATGGAGGAGAAATCGGATTAAATAATATGCAGTAAAGAAGAGACAGAATATGAGCATTTCGGCGAAGGCGAATTGGGAGCCACTTGAGTTTAGCGCGATATTCTGAGACGTGGTCATATTTTCGCAAACCAAATATGAACCTTATACATAAGTTTTGGAGACGCTCAAGTTTATTTAATTGCTCTTCAGTAATGTCGGGGTAGCACACATCAGCATAGTCAAGTATAGGTAGAAGTAGAGATTGAGCAAGCGTAATTTTCGTGGGAATGGGTAATACATTTTTTAATCTTCGAAGAGAGCCTACCGAAGCAAACAGCTTCTTGCTGACCTCTGTGATCTGTGGGATCCATGAAAGATGTTGGTCCATGTAGATGCCAAGATTTTTAACTGTGCTGCTGTAGGGGATGGTTACATTTTCGAGAATAATCGGTGGTAACTGGGGCCACTCGATCTTAGAGATCAGTCGCGAACTTCCGATGATGATCGCCTGAGATTTCGAAGCGTTTAGTTTAAGGCCATAGGTTTTACTCCAAGTCGAAATATAACTCAGATCCGCATTAGTTTTCATGATGGCACTGTGCAAGTTGTTCAAAAATGTATGACTGTAGATTTGTAAATCGTCCGCATATAGATGGTAGAGAGAAGTGAGGTGGAGACTAATTGAATTAATGAAAATGGCAAAGAGGAGAGGAGACAACACGCCACCTTGTGGTACACCAGCAGTCGTATTTGACCAGTCAGAGAATTTGTCATCTATTTGAATACGCTGCCGGCGCCCGTACAAGTAACTATGAAACCAGTCGATTGCCGTCGGAGATATGTGGAGAGAACGCAATACCCCTAATAGGACATCAAAATCTACAGCGTTAAAGGCGTTACTGAAATCTAGTAGCGTCAGCACTGTTAACTGCTGACTGTCCATGCCCATGCGTATGTCGTCTGTGATTTTTAGCAAGGCAGTAGCCGTACTATGACCTGGACGGAAACCGGATTGCAAAGGATTTAATAGGGCGTGAGTGGAAACAAAGGAGCTAAGTTGTTTATGTATAAGGCGCTCGAGGACTTTAGATAGGAATGGAAGTATGGAAATGGGTCTGAAATGGACGACATCGGAAGGATTGGATTTCTTGGGTAAAGGAATTACATGAGCGTCTTTCCAGGAAGATGGGAAAGAGTTATCACGGATAGAACTATTTAGGATGCACGTAATAACCGGAAGCAGTATGTCAAGGAGAGGGAGAATCATGTTACGGCTAATGCAATCACTACCGACCGCATTAGATGGTATGGATAGTATTGCACTCTCAACATCACGATCGGAGAATTGACTAAATGAAAATAAAGAAGTATTTGGATTGGGAATACGTGAAAGGTGATTCAAAGTTTTTGCTTTGGTTTCGCTATCAATGCAAGACGTGACAGAAAAGTGACAATTTAAATTGTTTAAGTCCAAATTGTGTGGAAGAGAACTTTTTGGTGATTTCCCAACTCCTAAAGTTTTAAGAAATTTCCATACCCTACTTGGGTCTTCATTGTGAACAGATTTATGAATATGGCGTCGTTGTAAATCTCTACACATCATATTGCAGCGATTTCTTGCGTATTTGTACCGTTCAAGATTAACTTCAGGAGCATCTGATTTATACTTCGACTTAGCCAAATTTAAAAACAATGTCTGATGAGATTAAATTATTATTTTTCTTTATTATTTTTCTTGATTAAATGAACTAGTATATATACTGGACACAGTATTATTCATTTTTATAACAGAAATGATACACAAACAAAGGCACATTATTTTTTATATTACTTGAGACAGACCCTTTCCACTCTCGTAACATTACACATAAAAACTTGTTGCAGGTAATCCAGCGCCTCACATTTTGTAAGAGTTTCGGAAACGTTCGAGTTCATGAGAAATATGACAGAGGGAGCCGGAAGGGTAGCCCATAAGGCTTTTATGAAATCGTTAATGACCGCGTTGAGCCTACCTTAAAATGCGTTGCTTCTTTGAATATAAGATTTTGTATTAGACTTAAAGAGTGATTTATGGACGTGTCGAATTAAGATATGATCAACCTCTAATACTTGCGGGATTCCTATATGATTTTAAACGTAACATGGAGAAAATCATTAAAAATAATATAAGTATCATAGCAATAAAAGACTTTTAACATTCTATTTGTGTATAAAAACAGTTCTTCGATTGGACTTAGTTCTAACGAAAATTGATATGGTTTTAAAGGTTACGAAGAAATAAATTATTTACGAAGAAAAAATTTAAATTACGAGCATATCGATGTGAAGTCACACTAGAAAAAAAAATGGTACGAATAGACGGCTGGAGAAATTAAAATATCTCACTGAAGTCAAATTGATTTTAAAGTTATATTATCGTGGAATCGATACATTTCAATATCTACTCATGATATGCGTTTCATATTTAACTTGGACTTTTTTGCTCCAATATTTAGACCCAGTTATGTGAATAGTGATCACGGGTAACCTGAGGTGGTAGAGAAAAACCTTTGACAAGCACTAGTTAAACCTATCTACTCTACATCTATTTCCTTTTTTTACAAAAACGAACTAGCTAACGTTCAATTTTTTTCGACAGTTTCGCCGTGACCACAATCCATGTAGCTGCGTCGAAACATCGGCAAAAAAAAACTTCAAATTTCAAAAAACCGCATATTGTTAGTACCGACCCATTACTAACCTACTAAAATGACAACAAATTGGTCCACATTATACCATACTAATAATACAAATTCAAGATATGTACTGTTTTAATGTATTAACAGTAAGTAGCGAATTTCCGAAACCCACAATATTTGCCATATTCGTGTATTCCAACTTAATTACTGTGCATCATACGTTTCCTGCACTTCAAAGCGCTGAACATTTTCGGAATTTACTCAAACTTATGATACCATCTAGTGGAACAAACATAGAGCTAAGTTTGCGTTTAATTACTATAATTAGGAACATCAAGTATTCGAGAAATTTGGTACTATATTTAACACCTGTAATGAGCACCAAATTTCGTGTCCAGCTGCCATTAGTCATTAAATTAAATTGAAGTTATTAAAAAAACTCACGGAATAAAATAGTAAATGAGACTAAGTTTAATGTTATGTGTAGAAGAGTGTAATTATTATACTTTTAATTATTATACTATTTGTAACTATCGTAGTACGTGTAATTATTATTAGTTCACGCCAGATCTTCTCATACAAGTCATGTGCTTTATATGTTGGTATCCACGATACTTAAGGGTAATCAGTGTATCATCTTGATTTTTATCACACCGTAACATTTTTATATAAGTTTATTCTTCTATACATTTTATCCACATATTCTCGAGATAATAGAGCGGACTCTTTATTTACTTCCTAATAATTAAAATCTGGCTGGAAGCATAGCGGAATTTAGCTAGCAAAAAATAATAACGCCGGTCTCGGCAGGTACACTTGACATTCGCAAGTTTTAATTGCCACACTCGGCGGCCCTCGTGCGGTCGGGGCGAGCCGCGACATACCCCGGAACTGTCCACACATACTGAACACCCTGTTTGCTACTTAAGCCTCTGCTCTTGTTGCTCTAATGAAGGTCTGAAGGTCTATGTGATACAATAAAATCTAAGCACGCTTTTTATTAAAAGAAGTCTATGGCTACATATCCGGGGAAATGATATTTTGATACTAATTTAAAAGCGTGTTGGTCTTTTCACGTGTGTATTTCATTAATAAACGTTTTGTGTTGCCAACAACTACGTACAATTGAGCAGTACAATAGAGGTTCAAACCCTGGCATGCACCACTGATTTTTCTAAAATTATGTGCTTATTAGAAATTAATTAAGTATCACTTTTCGGTGAAGCAAAACATCGTGAGAAAACCTACAAACCCGAGAGTTCTTTAAAAAATAGTTTTCGGAGGCGTGTGAACTCCGCCAATTCGTACTTGGCCAGCGCGTCGGACTATGGCCTAAACTCTCACATTCTGGGAGAAGACCCGTACCCAGTAGTGGAACAATAATGGGTTGATGAGACGTACAATAAGAAATAATTGCTTTTTTTCTTTTTCATTACACCGGTTACATAATACGAGTATAATACTCGACAAACTTTAGTGTGATGAATATTTAAAATTAAATCAAATGAAAACATCTACCAAAATAATATCAAACCGAATTCTACCGATTTAGCTACACCTTATTTCTCCTTCAATAATTACGCTGCAATGTAGCGGCTACTAAATAAAACTAACGCAACATTCATTACTTTGCGAAGAAAATAAAAGTTACTTGGGATCGTCGATACAGCGGAACTGTTCCGAGCACGCAGTTTAAAAAATGGCACAGCTTAACCACGAGAGTAAATAGCCGTGCAGACTAACAGCTAGTTGTGGCACAAAAATCCGTTTCGGTATGCACTACACTGCTTTTAGAAAACGGAAGATCCGTTTCAGTGCGCTTGGAAAGTATTTTAATACACAATAATTTGTTTCCGAAAACAATTACGTATTAATTTTATAACAAACAAATATTGAAAAGGTAGTAATGTGATTGTTTTTACATTATAAGGCAATACGTCGTCGTAGTCGTTTGTCCGTTTGTATTAATGTCTGCAAGCCTAATTTTATTGTTTGATATCTATAACAGTTACACAGGAGCATAAATCCAGTATAAAATTGATCGAATAAATGTTAATTATTTAATTTACAACACTATATTGCAATTTTACTTTGTAGCGTAAGTTATTACATCAATAAGTCGAAACGCGTAGCTGCTACGCCGTAGATCAAGTATCGTATTACAAAAACTATTGTATAATAGTTGATATACTTATGTATATCTATTACAGACAATTACAAATAATAATACTGATTGCACATGTTAGATATTTTTTTTATAAGAAGAATTATTAGCAATTTTTTTTTTCAAATGTATTCTTTTTGACTTTGATGACCCGCGGGACGCAGCGGTTACCATACCGGTCTGACGCGCAATGGCTTCCGGGTTCGATTCCCGACCAGACGGGTATCTGAATAATGACTTTAGATTCATGTTCTGTGTTTGAGTGATTGTGTATTCGTCTTGTGTGTGTCCATAGTACCCACGACACAGGAGAAAATCCTAGTGTGAGGCTATGAGTGTAAAAAACATGCGTGTTTCTTTCACACACACACACTAGAAAAATTAGCGTTAACATTACAGAACATAGAGATCCGAGAGTTAATGAACAACTAAGCTACAAACTTAGTCGTTGATTAACGAGATTAATTACAGGCATGCATGGCCGCAATGGCTACATGGATATCAGATAGACTTCTTTAATAGAAACGACAATAATTTAATTACGAAATTGCGTACCCTCAACATACAATCAATGTTTTTTATACTCTTTTATGTACTGTATGTAACTGTAGACATAAGTTTTAAATATAAAACAAAAAAATAAGTCCTATAATTAAAAGCAATTTAAAGTCGTAAAACACGTATGTTAATACGATCCCGTTAACATTTCAGTACGTATTTCGCCATCTGTACAATAGTTACTCCGAAGGCTTACGTAGAGCGGGGGCAGAGCGGAAGGCCGCGGGGAGGCGCAGTTTATGGACCGAACTGATACCGGGGACCCAGGAAAGTGCTCCAGCTTACTCAGGATTTGTGTGTGCTGGGTATTTACATGGCATTCTCTCGAAAAAATATTATGTGACAATTTATTGTTCGGCCTGCGGTGCTGTTCGAAGATACAAATTTGTTTTTTGGGTCTATTCGTTTTGTAGTTCTATTGTAGGTGGTATATGTAGACGTTATTTTGTGTTTGATAATTCACAAATATAATACGATACGATTCACAAACGTATTATCTAAAGTAAAATCAAGTATGGCTGCAATTCTTCTAATTTTCCAATGCTTCCGAGTATACTCCCTCACTGCAATATTGCAGATTCTTAGACAAACTATTGACTTACGACTAATTATGAAAATTTGTTATCAATCAATCTTTATTTATTAAAGTACTAGATATATTTTAATATACTAGTCACCCGTCGCATAGGTTTAATTAACTAACTTGCATTTAAAGGCAATAACAGTTTTATTACAAAAACACCTGGCATTTTTGACATTATGTGTTTTCGTAGTAAGAAACTGAATGTTTAATTTCGTTTAATAAATTGTGTTTGTATTAAAAGCACGGTAGTGTATATAATGTATTTTTAGTTGATTTTATGTAAGTTTATGCATTATTTGAAAAAGTATAAGCATTGGCTACTCCTTCTCCTGTAACTGTCATCGTGTTAAATATCATAATCCTCCGCCCGCGGCAAGTTTTTTAAAAACGACTCCCGTGTTTTTGCGTCACGTATTAATATATAGATTACGTTATGTGAACATACGTATTATTTTAACTCTTACTAGTTACAATTCAAAATGAAATCTCGTACCTAAAACATATATCGTCTCTAGGACATGTCAATTCTTTGGACACGCCCATCTAATAACAAGGACCTCATTATTCCAAAACCGCTGATCGTGACCTGAAACTAGGCAAGTTAAATGACTAGTTGTACCAGGCATCCCGTGATCAGATCGTCTTGCTATGGCCCGTTAAACTGATCGTCGATCATACTTAGCTATCTCAGCTAGGACGGGTAATGGCGCGGGATTGCGGGGGGCGGCCGGGGGTCGGTCCTGCGGCAGACATGACTTATTACAACCACCAGGATACAACCCTATTTCGGTCCTAATGACGACGCTCCGTATAGAGCCCTTAATTTCGACGCCCCACGATTTTTATTAACGCCTTCAAGTAGCGTGCAATTTAGGCCAACCAAGTTTATTGTCGGACCGTATCGTTTGCGATTAATTCGCACTTTTTGCCTCTAACGCTGATCACCGTGTATGAGTATCGATAGTAATATCGTTTCTTTTTTGTATCTCTTCCTATTTTTTATTCACAAATAGACAAAGTCGTTTGATGGACCCACCGAAAGGTCACAGAAATGTTATTCGAATTATGGCCCATTCCGGTATATTGCTTTATACATTGAATCCCTTCATAAAGGGCAAACAAAGAGGGAGGCCTTATACTTTCATTCTTCAATTTGAACATCGTAACCGGCACTAAACAATTTATGATGTGGCGTCTGAAAAGGTTAAAAGTTATACTGATGCGCAATTACTCAATAATTGAAAGCATTTCGTATTTGTTTCAGTGGTTGTATTTTTACATAAGAATAATGTAAAATAAACAATAGTCTAATTAATAAACTAATACTTTAAACAAAATAACTATATAATGCATGTTACTATTTGTACTGTAATTGTAAGGTTTTATTAGAGAATTTATTAAAGAAACTATAAATAATAGTTTTAAAAAACTAAAAACACGCTCTTTATAGAAAACCGAACTAAAAAATAGAAAATAAATTTTAATAAATTTAAATCAAGAATAGTGTTAAAAATTTCAATAAATATAAATTAATAATAGTGTGAATAAAAAAAATGTATTGTATTTAAAAAAAAGCGTGGGGTGCATGGTGTCAATAGTTATAAATATTTTATTGACAGATATGAGTAAAGTGATTATCATTTTGATAATATCTTTAAAAGCACCCCACGCTTTTTTAAAAATAAAATACATTTTTTTTATTCCCACTATGATTAATTTATATTTATTGAAATTTTTAACACTATTCTTAATTTAAATTTATTAAAATTTATTTTCTATTTTTTAGTTCGGTTTTCTATAAAAAGCGTGTTTTTAGTTTTTTAAAACTATTATTTATTTTTTACTTTTTAGTTTGGTTTGTTTATAAAATCATGATTTTTTATTTTTTTTAAACTATTATTCGTTGATTATCAAAAATATTCATACTATCGTTCATTGCAAGCGTCGACATCAAATTCATATTCGATGTTTAACCATTGTAATTTTTCTAAGTGAATTCTTTTGATTAACATGTATTGCCAGCATTGTAAGTATAGCTTTTCAATTGTCGAAAATATTCATACTGTCATGTGTTTTATATTTTCTCAGCTAGTTACGGACGGAGAGTTACTGACATACTGACATACAAGTGAAGCTAATAAAAAGCGTGTAATATAAGTATAGGTTTTCGCAAGTTGCATACGTTGTTGTTAAAGCGTCAGGTTCATTTATTGTCCTGCCATAGAAAAAAATCTTAGTATAGAATAAGATTGGAGTCTCAAAGAAGTCACAAGTTCGGTGTTACCCTGAGGACTATGATGGAAGCCCTCATATAGATATGTGTTCGTCCCATATACAATGCTAGCACGGCTTTTACAAGACAGAAAATACAGAGCACATTATTTGATAGCAAATTACGTACGTATATGAGACGCTACGCAAATATCCATCGATAACAATGACGATTCATGACAGTTTGTGATGTAACGCCGGTAAATATTCAGTGCGCATCGCTGTCCACACACATAATTACTGCCAATGCGTTACAATGAACCGTTAATCCAGTAACAGGCGTTAATTTCCATTTCCTATTTAGGCACGACATACCAGTCTTTTTATTCAATTTAAGCAGCAAACGAGCTTGCAGTACACCTGATGGTAAGTGGTCACTACCTATGATGGACATCTGTAAGCAACATCATATAGGACATTGGTTCTATCTAAACTTAGTTACAGATGCATTGCTGTACCCGAGGACACAGATGCATCATATACAAGTGAGACGGCGACCACACCCGTCCACAGAAATGCAATAACTGCTTTACTAGCGTAAAGCATCTCATCCCTGTAGTTTCGGGATCAGAATAGCGCTACGGTATCCCCTGCCTGTCGTAAGAGGCGACTAAAAGGGGCTTCCGGGCGTTGCAGGCGGTAAGAATGGGAGCTCAAACCGTCCAGCCAAGCCCCGTGTAGGACGACGGCATATGTGGCCACATGCTGTCGTAAACACCAGGAGGCGCAGTAAATACAACGCTCACTAGACAGAGCCCAAAGGAGGCATCGCTCTCGGAGAACTCCGGTTGTGTTCCATTGGAGATCCGGGAGTCCTCCACGTAGGATGGCTACCGGGGGAGTTTTAGTGAGGTAAATATCTCACATAACCCAGCGTTGCTACCACGACCACCTTAGTTCTCGAGAGTGGGAACGTATCTGTGCCTGACTTCAGATAGAACTCTACATGAAGTTATTTACAGATGTCCACGGGTAGCAGTGACCATTTAACATCAGGTGGACTGCATGCTTGTTTGCTATTTCAATCGGATAAAAGTAATAGGCGTAAATTACCATTTCCGATATAGAAACGAGATACTATAGTCCCAAATAGATATTGTAATCATAATCGCTGATAACAATTCTAAATAAATGTAGTAACATGAATCCGATTATCGAATTGATATTCCGATGGCGCAATTAATTTGAATTCTAAATCGATTCTCGATCGAACTGCAATTGCGTTACCCAATCAAATTTTAAATTAATTTTGTTTTAATAGCATCAATTTCGTTTTAGAAATGTTTTCACAGTATCAAATACGTTGGTTTTTAATCGAAAAGGATTAGTATATGCATATTTAATAATGCATTGACCCGAATTGTTGTGTTTTGTTACAAATCAAATAAATTCCATAAGAATATTAAATCTGGCTCTAATACTTAAATTTTGATGAGGAACGAAATCGATATGACCAAACAATGGCAGATCATGTTTCATTAAGAGAAAAGTAGAAAGCTTAGAAAACATTTGATTCAATTAGGAATAAAACGATAAAATTGTCCTACTATTTGGAGGATGCTGTATTTTACATTTGACTCTACTAAGCGCTCTACTAAGTTTTAGGTTCATATTATTGACAAGATTTTTTGTAAATATAGATTAGGTTAAATAAGGAATACGTCCTAATTTCGAAATGTAATGATGAATCACCAGTGATATCCGAGGGGCATGCATATGCCGCGAGTGTCCCCGACGGCTTGTTCATCGTTGACGGCGATATATGAAACATTTGAAGGCTTTACGCACTGACCGTAAGTCTAACCTGTAATAACTAACCTATTCACAATGTATGGTTTGATAAAAAGTCTTAATGGTGACAACAGCAATTATTTATCACAATTTAAAATGAAACATTTTAAATTATTAACAATGTTTAATTTTTAATTCTTATTCAATGTATCGAATATATTTTTGATCGTTTCATTTCACAGATTAATTATAATACAAGATGATGTATTTATGAAAAGTTAAATTTCACGTATACTTTTATTTTAGCTCTCTGAAATTATTCAGAGTTATCGTATTTCAATAATAGTATGTCTGTATAAATTCATAATTATTTTTAACATTTTGATTTGTATTAATAAGGAAGTAAGGACCAATATCAATATGACATATTTTTTATGATATATAATAGTAAAAAAAGATAATGAGAATCAAATCTTACGGATAAAAAACATATTTTTATGTGATTGCTGTGAAAAGTTGATTTCCAGTGATACCCGCGGACTGCGTACATAATTACAACGAATTCTAACTACGTAGCATTCGTCTGGTGATTGTAACACAATGTTAGTAATTATTAGCGCCCTTTAGTTTAAGAAGTATAGACAAGAATGAAAGAAAGTAGAAAGTAGAAGTATAGAAAAGGAGAAATCAAATTTTGATAAAAGTGTCAGTAAAAAAAACATTATAGAGTGCAGATTATAACGAGCGTGTGAATTAAAATGAGTATTCCATATCGTGATTACAGCGTCAATTGGAAATGAGAATGTTGGTTATGATAGTAGTCATGGCTAGCGATGATCGAATTTCTGATCCATTTACCCATTTCGTACGACCTAAATTAAAATTTCGAACATTTATGATGATTGTACCAGAAGTGATGATCGAATTTCCGATCGATAAGTTCATTATACGACGTGAATTTGAATTTCGCTTGTCTATTATAATGGTACTAATAGCGACGATCGATTTTGTAATCAATGCGCTTATTACGAAGGATATTCATTCAAATTTCGAATGATCGAAATAACGTTGCCAATAGTGACGATCGATTATAATATAATCGAACGTCACTATTTGCAACGTTATTTATTTATAAAATCAATACCTTATAATATAGGCATACATCAATTTACATTTCGAAAGATCACATTCATACTGCCAATAGCGTCACTATTGGCAGTATGAATCGATTTTACCATACGCTAATTACATAGGACATAAATTCAAATTTCGAATGTTTGAAATGACGATGCGAATAGTGACGATCGAATTTCAAATCAATACGCTTATTACGTACGATATAAATTTAAATTTCGAATGTTTGCAATGATAGCGGCAATAGTGACGATCGAATTTCTGATTGATATGTCCATAACGTTCGGCGTAAATTTGAATTTCGAAATGCACAGAGTTGAACACAGTGACATCCGCGGGCCGCGCACATAATTACTGCAAGTGGCCACGATGGACCGTTAATCCGGTAACTGGAATAAATTTGCGTTGTTAGCGTTTACACGCTGGCTGTGAGTGCACTTGCCTAATCTGAAATTGCTAACTGCGAGCGTTTCGTGCAATGTATGCAGGGTTGATTTAGCTAAAATATATATTCAAACCGACAGTATAATTTGCTATTATTCGTATAATTACGTTCGAGAAGTAACACAATATATAAAAAATAAACTTGAACCATACGACTCAAGACTTCTTGTTCCTATTTTGAAATTCAATCTTCTGTTACATCCCGTTTCGTAAAAAAAACGTTATAGTTTTTACATGTAAGTACTTAAAAGATTTATGGTTCTTCGGTAAATGATTGGACCTTCCAAATGAGTTTTTCCGAAGTGCCCAGACCTCTGCCCAAATCGTTTCCGAGCCCCGTAATATCCTAGCTCGCCCTAGTTGGTCTAAATTATAAGGGTCTGTTTGAGAGAAATAAATTACCGAGGAATACAAAAATTACGCAAAATTACTTTCTGAGGAGATTACAAGACATTTGAAATCTTTTGCTTGACTTGGCTTTGATGTTGAGTTATATAAAATCGTGTTTTATGTTTATAAAATTACAGAGTTGTAGCCAGATTTAAAAACAATTTCTTTAGTGTGGTAAAAATAAGGTTTATTAGATTATTCAGACACGTTTACAACGATAATTTTTCGCCCTATGTGTTAATTCTAGGTTATAAACTCCGATCGGTAGATTATGCGTGAAAAAGTAACAATCACATTCCTACATCCGTACGAATTTTCGCTTTTATACCCCTTTATTCTATTTCAAATCCTGGAGTTAGAATTTGTGGTATATATCGTATATTGTCAACCCATTATTGTCCCACTGCTAGGCACGGGTCTTCTCTCGGAATGAGAGAGTTTTAGGCCATAGTCCACCGCGTTGGTCAAGTGTGAATTGGTGGAATTTGTGGTAATCTATACCAAATTGGTCAATGCAATATAGTGCCTAGTTAGATCATGATCAACACCTCATTTGACAAGCTATTTTGGTAATTTTTTGTGAAATTGGCACACATTTATATGACGCGATCCTCATAGACCTCGGGAGTAGCAACGCATCTTTGATTTACTTCAGATAGAACCTATGCTCTATGGTGTTTACAAATGTATAGGCGGCAGTGACCACTTACCATCAGGTAAATTGCATGATTATTTGCTACTTCAATCAGATAAAAATAAATAAAAAAAATAAACTTTCGTAGCACCTAAAAGTTAATTACAACCAAGATGGTCTGATAGGGAACTTAATGGCGAACCCTTAAACAGCTATAAGGGATTCTTCTCATCGACCCACGCGGATTTACCCTCCGACTTCCGTGATCGCCCTTATCGGATACTATCAGACCCGTAAGCATATATCTGCCACAGTCACTATTGTTTACGCAAACTGAATTTTTATACCAAATTTTAACATATAAACATCTTGAAAAGGTACCGATTTGGTTTTGTATTATTGTTCAATTATTATAATGTATGTATGTATTGATGAGTTTCTTACCATTTAGAATTCAGTTAGTAAGTACCTGTATGTTAGCTATGTTTCATCTCATTATGGTACCTATAAGTGAACATGTGAAAAATGTTTATCGGGTTTTTTAAGTACAATAAAGTGATCTTATTTATAGTTCGCGGACTTACCCGATTCTTAAAAGAATTATATACGTATTTGTACAAATTCATTGTCAAATTTGGAAATGGTTTCAACATTCGGGATACAACCCATTTGTTATCCCACTGCTAAGCACGGGTCTTTTCTCAGAATGAGAGAGTTTTAATAGTCCACCGTGCTGGCCAAGTGCGAATAGGCCAAAATACTTTCTCATTTGTAAAATAAACTCCGTATTTCTCTATAAATAACTATCTATAAAAACGCAGTCATCACACAAATACACACAGCCTGCCATTACCAAATTAAGTTGGAACGTCACGTGTGTCAGTGAATTCTTTAAACATACAAGACATTTTTTAAAAAGATAATAAAATTAAAATACTCTGTAAAGTATAATGCCAAAACTAATTCAATAACACAGCATCAAGTATATGAGACAATGCAATTTTCTTAAAATAAAATCTTTGGTTCGAAACAATAAAGATATCACCGAAACTTGTTCCCCTAAAACTTTCAGATATGTAGTGTAAATAAAATTCTATCTTCTGAAGTTGATATTGACCCCAATACTGCTTGGCATCAGTCAGACGTACTCTGTCACAGTCATTTTTGGTGATCCGCATATGAAAAAGGAGTTTGAAAAACCACTCAATAGTTTAGTTTATTTTTCTTTAATTATTACAACCCATTATTGTCCCACTGCGGGGCACGTGTCTTCTCTCAGATTGAGAGAGTCTTAGGCCATAGTCCACCGCGCTGGTCAAGGGCAAATTGGTGGAAAAATCTTAGTAAATATGTATATCCATGTTTTTATAGACAATATTTTATTTATATAAAAAAAAAAAAAAAAACAAATAATTTATATGTCACTTTGTACGATTTAAAATGCCATAACAAAAAATATGAATTATTTTGTGGACTACTATTGTAATTTCGATATCTACAAAGTGTCCACAAATACAATAAAAGTATAAACTATACGGTACCCTAATTATACCAAGATGATCATACTTGATTCATTTATATTTTATTCAATTGGCACGATGCTAGTCTTGAAACTCTTGGATTTGTCATATTTAATAATACAAACTTAAACGTTTTATTACATTAAAATATCTTTTGCTACGTTTGTCTTTATCAGAATAATCTTAAATTGTTTTACCCCAATTTCTATATTATTTTAATTATTTATGGGGATAACTATTTTTAACTATATAAAGGCATAGTCTTACCTGAAGTCAATCACAGACACGTTGTTACCCTTAATTTGGAATAATAAGTTGAAGAAAAGCCCATAAATCCCAAACACAATAAGTAGTAGTTATAATTCATTCAGCTCTTTAAAGTTTATCCAATAAGAAAAAAAATAGCAAAGTTCAATGTTTATTCCATTTAGGCTTTAATAGTTTTCAGTTAATAGTTGTTAATAATTATTAGTTCGATAAAACTATTGAACATACCTACTAACCTCTCTACAAACTCACTTATATATAAGGATGCTGTCCTTCATCTCATCCGCTTTCATACTGGCTTAATGGCTACCAAAACTTTAGTAACATACTGAAATACATCGTATTCTAAATTAATCCTCAAACAACCATATGGTCATCCTTAAGTCGCATTCCAGAACTACTTCCAATTGATTAGATATGTCAAATTACCATTATTAATTTGAAAGACAGGAGAACACTCCTATCCCTACTTTGTGCTGTTTACGGGATGAACAATTGACGATCCGCGTGGCGGAGCGGTTACCATACCGGTCTGACGCGCAATGGGTCCCGGGTTCGATTCCCGGCCAGACAAGTATCTGAATGATAAGTTTAGATTCATGTTCTGGGTCTGGGCGTTTGTGTATTTGTGTCTTGTCTGTGTCAGTGGTACCCACGATACAGGAGAAAATCCTACTGTGGGACTATGAGTGTAGAAAGCGTGTGTGTATTATTAGGTAAGCATACTCGTTTGCTACTCTAATGTCGTGGAAAATTAAGTCCCCCACCTCAGAGATTGTGTACTTTGGCATCTGGTGTCATGAATACGTGGTATTCTGGGTAATTACATATCGACACAGGTGATTTGGTCGATAATTATTACCAAAGGCATTTGAGGTTAAAATGCATTGGTCCATGGCGCCATGAATAATGGAGTGTTGGTGGAGACGAGACGAGGTGTTCATCTTGATTTCACGGTAATATAATCATCTTAATCGTTATAACTGGATTTGGGGGTGTGTTTCGTTATTCTGGTTAAACTTTGATTACTTCAAGCTTTCTTTATTTGTCAAATCACGATTTTTTTCTTTAATAGAAAACAAAAATTATTAACTGTCTTCGTAAATATCTGTAGGTAAGTAGTCATCTGAGGATAATAAAAAAAACGTGCAGCACTCGGGAACTGCCGCGGTAAAGCTATAGCATTTTTATCAACTTATGCAATTATAAATATTTATATAATTATGCATTTTTTTCTTTGCTATTAATTTAAGTTTTTTTCTTTGATACTATATTTTCTTACAAACAGCTGCTTACATATTCGTCCGATTTCCGAGCAGCTCGTCTCGATCTCGATTGGTAGGCGGAATGGAGGGTGGTAGGTTTTTTTCGTTACGAAATTTCTTGATTCGGTCGCTACGCTGAAAGCCCGCGACAAAAGCTATGCAATAGTTTAAAAGGGATTTTTTAAAGTAGTCAGTGCCACTTATAGACATGTATAAGCAATTCCATATAGACCTAGTTCTATTCGAAAGTAGATTTGAGGGCCGACGACCACACCATTCCACCAAAACGCAATGAACTGTTTCACGATAGGAATAGTTGTGACACAGATTAGCTTAGTAATGGTCCAAGTCTAACCGTACATTTTCTACCATCTTGCAATAGTCATCAACCCATTATTGTCCCAATGCTGGGCACGGGTCTTCTCTCGCAATGAGAGAGTTAGAGGCCATAGTCCACAGCGCTGGCGAAATGGTGGACACCATCTTGCATTATTCCTAGCTGTACCTAAATTACTTTTAGCATTTTAAGCCTACCACCCTTATTTATCACTTAAGACGATATTGACAATTAATTATGGCCATCGGCCGACATTATATACATATTGGTAGGGCTATTTACTTTTAATTTACATGTTAGAATTACCGTATAATGATAGACACATGAATACTTTGCACCTTTAGGTGTCTAATACGTAAATAGCTCAACTAAATATGTACTGCTCACTAAATTCACTCGACGACACTCATTACTAACGGGCCGACCGAGGTCCCTACAGTTATTTACCTAATTGACCAATATCTACACGGGAATTTACTATACGTAGAAAGGCATAATGATACAATTAAACTAATCGATTTTTGCTAAACTACCTGCTCTGTTAGCTCAAACAGTAGATAACAATAGTATTTACAGAGTAACGAGTGTATTTTGTAGATGGTAGAACCAGTGTAGTTTGACCGGGAAAGTACCACCGCCACACCTATTTCTAACGTGAAGCATTTATTGAGTTTGGATGTGGTGTGTGGTTGCCGGCACACTTTTATATGAGGCGACCATCTTAGTCCTCGGGAGTAGCGACGCATCTGTGTGATTGACTTCAGATAAAGCCCATGTTCTATATGAAGTTGCTTACAGATGTCCATGGGCAGTGACTACTTACCATCAGATGGACTACGTGCTCGTTTGCTACTTTCAATATGATAAAAAAAATCCGCTAACTGCAACGAATTATTTTGAAAAGGTATGTAATCAAACTGATCTTGTACTACGTAATGGTCGATTAAACATTGCATTTCTTTTTGTTTGCTTTGAAGTAACAGACTGCTGTCCACCTCATCTGTAACCAACTTCTTATAGAAAAAGTGTTCTATTTGAAACCAATTACAGATGCATTGCTACTTTATTGGGCTACAATGGTCGCCTCGTATGAAAATGAGCCGGCAACCACATCCTTCAACCGAATCGATAAAACTATTTGCCGCTAGAAATATATGATGCGGTAAAAGGTACTTCCCCATTCGAACCATACTGAAATGAAATGGAAACGTCGAACCATGCTCATCTTACCACCTTGATTATATTGCCTGTAAATCACTACTTTAACGTATTTAAATACTGCCCATGATTCTGGGTCTCTTTAACTTTTATTGTTAAATAACGAAGAAGTCAAAATTAGATTGTAAAATGTAATAAAGCTTACTGGTATATAGAGTGTGACATCATACTATATATAGTGTTATAGAAACAACGTTTACGTATTCTTTCTTTTCAGATAACTATACGCTCGATACCGATAGTAATTAATTATATTAGTCCGCCATTTTGGAGTGCCCGCCACGTTGGATTGAGAATATCGTTACTAATAATAATCAAAAGCACTCCCATCGAAACTAAACGTACCTTTATGCAAAATTTCAGCTGAATCGGTTGGAAATAACTGGCTTAAAATTTAGTTGCAAGAGTTGACCCGTACATTCTAACAAAGCTAGTTATATAAAAGCGTATGAAAAAGTAATGTGTTACAAAAGAATAATTTTGAATTGCGTATAAAAGTCCGTCGGTGTAATTACTTAAAACCAGGAAGAGCGCGTTTGGTACTTCCTCGATATAAAAAAGCTTCCCGGATCGAAGATACAGGAGTACAAATCTCCATTAGAAGTAGTACAAAGAAAGCGTGCGTCGCCTCCCAATGCTTTAATTGCGAGTGTTTATCGCCGCGATCGCTCTCAGACCGCTTTAAATAGCGGCCATACGTCACAGCCACCGTGTAATTATTTTACGCGAACACTCGAAAAACGACTGCACCGACACCTACACTTACGTGAGCCCCATAATTTGTCTATTGGTTTCCATTAGACACTAATATCTCACGAAACACGAGAGCATCTTTGGGACCATTTGTCTCCTCTCAAATAAGATTTAACGCCGGAGGTCTCATTATACCTCGCATAATTACAAACGCAACCTTCCTGCTAATTAACCTAACCTCGCCTAATTTAGCCCGCTAAGGGTCCGAGCTGGTTACAATTATAATAAACAAATTAAATTCACCGCAAAGTGTACTTAATATCGCGATATCAATCTAACTTATTCCCTGTTTCGTGAACTTCGCTTTTAACCTAACGAAAAATGGTGATCGCAAATACAAAGTTTTGCACGAAAATTTAAGAGAGCCGCTCACATCGAATCGGATGCGCTGGCCGACTTCAAAGATGAAATCAGACCGAGAATAAAGAAAGATATGAAATTTTATACTGTTATGACGTATCCCACGTTATGAGCTCTTAAGCTTTGACCACTATTCAGTAAAATACTTATAGTGTCGTCGGCGGAGATTCTGGAGATTAGATCTTGAATTAGATGTTGGACAAACAAGGTCATATATGCACCTTGCTATCGAGTTACATATGTCTCTTTCTGCTATAACAATGCAATGTAAAAAAAATACCAATTAGATGTTGTGTCGCAAGTATGTACTTCTATTGCCTATTGTTTAATTATTAGTTAAAACCACACTAGTCTTAAATTATAGAAATATATCTTACATAGAATTAGTGCATGTTGAACCTACACGCCTGTAAGTGGCATACATATTAGTGTTTAAGATTTAGATGTTTAAGAATTATTTGTAAATGTTGTATATGTTATGATGTTGGTGTGTCTAAACAAATAAAAAAAAGATCGAAACATAAAAACTACATATAAAATTAAGTACCTAAGAGCGACATATAAAAAGTAGCATGAAGCTAGATTCAAAAAGCTTAGGTTAGAGAGCCATTAACTAGGCATTATTTATATCTATAGTCCATGCTAGTCTAATGGATTAGATAGAGTTGATACGCATAATTTAACATTTAAATAAATTAAATTTAGTTCTACGTAAACTATTACCAAAAGAAACTTTACGCTTGCCATCTTTTATTAGGTTAGAAAAAGTAACGGCCTAATAATGTCTTCAGAGTAAGAAATAGAGACGTCTATTTCAAAAACTACTCAAGACCCAGCGGTTCTTGCTTCACTCACTATTTTATTCAAAAAACGTCCAATACGCAAAAACACTAAGCGTAAGCGTCTGAATAAATAAAAGAGTTTTATTGCGCCAATTTTTCTGACTCGTAGGCGGCACGGAGTGGAATCACTACAAAGTTTAAACTAGTATAAATAACCACGACTTATGTACATGGGCCATTATACTCGAGAACTCTTTACTTCTTAACAGTCGATACTCGTTGGCTTTATTGCGAAACTTTCGCAGGCATTCCTCTTTTATTACTCCAATTTCGTACTAAGCCTACCCCACGGAGGGGATGGCTCGCGATCTTTATTATTTAGATTTCGATCGCCGGGACGTCTGCAAGAAATAATGGATTGCGTGCCGCTAGCGATGGAATAGAGCTTCTGATTTGTAAACTAATAGTAAAAAGTCAAAGGTCTTCGCAAAATTAGTTGACACTCTACTATAGGACGTTTACAAGCTATTGCGGCTACGTGGAATGCTTATTCTATATTAAGAAAAAGTGCCTCAAATTGTTTAAGTACTCGTACTACATTGTAAACATTCTTTATTTAATCGTAAACTCTCGGGTGATCATCTGGGTGATATGTAATCTCGAGACATTTAATGATTTAAGATGTTTTTTTGTATACATAGCTAGAGAGCACCCAATCTGCCAGTGGAAAACACACATTTGGACGTCTGAAATCAACTTTGAATAAGTACAGTCATATCTGATGTTATCTACAGATGAGTTGCTACCAATGCGAGCTAATTTGAAACGCCTCGAAAGTAACAAAAACAATGTAAAAAGTATGGTTTCCATATTTTCTCTTCCTCCTTTCTTCTTCAAACTTGTAGGGCTTAACACAGGTATTAAGCAGAATATTGCCAAAGTGCCTCCGAAAACAAACTGCAAAGAATTTTACTATCTGTAAATAATACAACAACCTTGAATTGCGTATCTGTATGAGTGTTTGCATGTTCACATCTCACTAACGACTTTTAAAAAGCACTCATATATTTGCAAAGCCTTACCTTATAAAGAATAGATTTTAAAATTACTATAAATTGCATTTTATAAATTTATAGTCACATCAATTCCACTAACCGTGAAATGATTTCAGCCTTCGTGTCAGTCTACTTACGTGAATAGAAAATGCGCAATTTCATCCACAATATTAAAGTTCTATGGCAGCCAATCATTAGGCAATAGTGAATGCAAATCGCCATGTTGACAGCGGGCAACATTCGCGGAATAGAATTATCAAGTAGGGCCGCGTTTAGGGCCAGTCCCCACTCGATCGTTACGTTACGCTGTCGAAGCGTACAGTACATATGTACAAACAAAAGGCCCACATCGATCCCATTAGAATAAAGGGTTGGACTTACCAAACAAAATTGTAAGTGGACAACGATGTCTCTTTAAAATTTAGGATCAATAATGATAATATTAGAATTTTTTTACATATTATTTATGGTTTTTGAATCTATAATAAAATTTAATGAATTTGTTATACATTTTTCAATCTCTCACTCTTTCCGAACCTTAAAGACAGAATAGCCATACTCATGTTGTTATCAAGCAGAAAAAGATGTAGAGAGGACGTCTCTAGAATCTGTTTATAACCTATACCGATATTGATTTATTTTTTATATTTCTATTCTTTTTTAAATGAACTAATATGGACCATCTCTTACGGGTCCCTCAGAACGGCATTCAAACGTCCGGCGAGGTTGATTTAAACTCGGTTAATTTATATTCTAAAACAGAATTGCTCCTGTAACATATTGAAACTGGTACATGGGCTGTTAGTCAGCGTCAACCAATCCGTTCTATTATAGGGCCATAGCCAATGCAATACGGTCGAAGACTGCATCTAACCGAATCGAGCATACTGGATTAGAAATATAGGCTGGTGCCGGCTTATTAGCAATCGACTGCTCGAATTTATCCCGAATCGAAGTAGACGGAGATGTTTGCAATATATTTGTATACAACACATATGTATATGTATATGTATATGTATATGTATATGTATATGTATATGTATATGTATATGTATATGTATATGTATATGTATATGTATATGTATATGTATATGTATATATGGTACTATGAGCTCAACTTATGTTAGATGTGTAAGATAAATCTTTTTCACATGTTTATCTAATATGATTTTTATTGTATAATTGTTTGTAAAATAACGGTTCCCTGTGTTTTAACAATAAGATAAGAAAATCATTTATTCGATCTGCTTACACACACAGTAAATATAATGTAGTAGTAGTAATCTATGTATATATGTTTATGGCGATTTTTAATATATATGAGAGAAATTCGCGCTGACGCAAATGTTATAGAGTTATTAAATTAAATTAAATGTTATACTCTATAACATTATTATCATCATAATGTTATAGAGCATTGGAAGTATAAGTTCAGTAAAAAAAATATTTTATTGTTATACATTTGATAATATGTATTTTCGCATAAAAATAATAAAAAAATATACTTCCACGTAAACATATATATTTCAATATAAAAGTTAATCCAACTTGGTCCAATATGCATGTGTTTAAAATACGCTGTAGGCATGTAGGTAAAGCTCATTCGGCACAAAGCTGAAAGGCATATTCAAACTTATTTGCTGAAAGCAATATTTGCCGTACACACTGAGTATGTTTGAAAAAAAACATGGCTTCGAACATTAAAATCACGCATCTATTTGCGGGGAAAATGTCTGCGATATTGTTCTGCATATTGACATACGGCTTTAAAAATGTCTTTGCTATAAAAATATTCTACGTAAAATATTTTAGAATATTTTTTCGTCGATACGTAATTTTTATCGTATGTAAAATTATTACTTCAAAATAACTTTGAATAGAGCGATTTGGCTCATAGAATTATATACTTTTAACAGATGAATAATATCGTGATATAGATTTTTTTATCTCAAATGTACCATACATACGTTATTCTATATGATTTTTATACAAATGCTAGTTAACCCGGCAAACTTCGTTCTGCCTAAAAGTCAAAAATCTAAAATTATCAGTGTTTCTCCATTATATTTTACATGTATTACACATGAAAACCTTCCTCTTGAATCACTCTATCTATTTAAAACTGCATTAAAATCCGTAGCGTAATTTTAAAGATACATACTATTTAAAGCATACATAGGGATAGACGACAGACAGCGAGAAGCAACTTTGCTTTATACTATAATACTGTGTAGTGATAGTGATTCAATACAAACATTGACTACGTAAATAGTTTAATCTATATTAATCGATATCAGTAATTTGTAATAGAAAAATAACTCTTCGGAATATTATCGGTAATACTCGTATTTTCTCAAGACACTGAAAAAAGTACTTACGTGCTAATAAATGTTACATCGTAATTGTGATGATTTATTAAGAAATACAAACAATTATATGGAACTGAGAGTTTCTCATGCCTTATTCTCTAATTCCCTTTCAGTTTACAATCGAACAATAATATTAGGTACTAGCAATGCGTACTTTGAAACGTTAGTGCTGAGCAAAACGAGCTTAACGCTAGCTTTCGTTAAACCAAACATACCGAACTAGCTTAAAGCACAGCCGCTAATTGACTCGAAAGGATAATTCCAGGAAACAACTGAAGCTGCTTATGAAATTCTGATAACTGTAAACAGAATTTCGTAGATGGTTTTTGTTAATTTACACAAAGGTAATATAACTGAGGAATAAATGATTACAATGAAAATGATGACTGAATAAATGATTGGAAATGTTTTTAAATGAAATATTGTATTTCAAGCGTAACGCAAAATACAATTTATTGGATAAAGGGAATATCTTGACGTATATGTTATTTACTTATCGTTTTTGGTTCTAGATTTTATTTTTTCTACATTATGAAAGCGTAAATTTATACATGCAAAAAAAGACTTCACACTTCTTTAAAATCTTTTATTTAACTAACTTCGAACACACTTGGACACCTTGGCGCTTTTCTTTTTCACAATGCTTCAATTAATTGTTAAAGTAAGTGATAATATAATTGGTTTACAAAATTAACATAAGCCTAAAATATAGTTGCGTGGTCCTAATTCAAAACTCTGTTTAAGATGCCGGTTTACTTTCATATAAGACTATCTTAGTCCTCGGAAGTGGTAATGTTTATGTGATCGATTTCTGATAGAACCCTGTTCTTTATAAAGGTGTTGAGGATTTCCATTGGCCGATTTGACATTACATGTTTCAACCTTTAAAAAACTGGACTGCGTTGAGAATCCGAGTTTCAAACAACAATGACATAACAGTACATTATTACTTATACAATATAATAATTTGCGGTCTTATCGAAGGGTCCCTTGACATGAAGTGGGCATACGAACGCATTAAGCCGGCGTACAAAATATCCGCATTGTCCGAGGGTATGTAACGTCTCCGTCAGCGCAATCGCGGAGACAGTGACACGGGTTGTGGACACCCCCACCCACCCTTGATTATGATAAACGACTTATGAAATTAAAACGGTCGTACAACAAGTTGCCATTCAAATGAATAAGCCCTTTGTTGAAATTCATTCCCTTGACAAATCGCTCTGCACTGTACATTGTCCGTTAAATTAAATGGGTCGCCCATAGAAATTGTTCGGCTACGAAGACAAATGCGTCAATCGCATCCGCGCTGTGGCCGCTCTACCTGAATAGAACTACTTTGGAATTCTTAATTACAATAGATTTTGTTAGGTAACCAACTCTCTACCCACAACTAGGAAAGGCCCGCAGAATATTATAATAATCTAATAGCGGTATATATTTTGATCGTAATGTGAGCACTAGGTTTTTTTCTGACGTTGTCCTTGTAGTTCCGAGACCAGAATAGGGCTACGGTATCCTCTGCCTGTCGTAAGAGGCGACTAAAAGGGGCTTTTGGGGTTGCGGGCGGTAACAGTGGGACCTCGGACCGCCTAGCCAAGTGACACTGGGAAGGACGATGGCATGTGTGGCCGCATGCCGTCGTAAACACCGAGAGGCACAGTGAGCATCAATCGGCCCATTGCACTCGGAGGACTCCGGTTGTGTTTTGTTGGATATCCCGGAGTCCTCCACGTAGCTCTGAGGACGGCCACCAGGGGGGTTTTAGTGAGGTAAAAACTGCGCATAACCTGGCGTTGCTTTAAAGGTTTCCTTTTCAATAACGAAAAAAAAGGCTTTTTCTGACGTATCTTGGGTATCATGGATACACAAAAGATAATTATATCCCTTACTGCTTGTCAAACGGGTATGATGACCGTTCTGCCGTTGGAGTTGTCACATAGGATCGCGTCACATAAGCATAATCAATCAATGGCTTAATATGTGATCTGAAGGTCGAATGAACTTATACAATTTTAACTGCTACCAGTATCATACAATTTTATATTATACCCAACAGTTTTTATTTTCTATCAACATCTTATATTTTTTACAATAAGGGACTAATAAACAAGCACGCAGTCCACCTGGTGGCAAGTGGCCTTTGCCGCCCATGGAAATCTCTAATGAATACCTCAAAAGATTTAGAATTTAAGTACATCCTTTAATACTTATATTAAAGGATGTACTCCTACATAGAATGTAGAATTACTCCTTTATCTACCCTTCAAGCCAGAACACAGCAGCGTTTAATAGTGTAGTTACAAGGCAAAATTAGTCTGGAAGTGATGTACCTATAATTGAACCACAAAAAGCTTTACTACCTTCAAAATATTCAACACGATCAGAACACATGTTATAAATTAAGAAGTCGAGGATATTTGTCGTGCGTACGAATCTGAACATGTTATTTTTCATTTCAAAAGGATTTTGGATTGACAACTTTTATTGTAAGAAAAAATATTTGATATTCGAAGCCCTATAACTAGAAAAATCACTATGATTATTGAAATATACAAATTTTACTACATCTGATTGCGATTACGAATGGTCTGTTAGCATCGAATAGCCAGGTACCAAAATAATTTTACAAGTTTTGGCCACGTTACTGTCGCGTTGTAATAATAATTTTACTGGCAGCTACCTAAGAGCGAGGAAACAGTGCAAAGGTAGATAGATATCCGCTCCGAGCGATCTCTGACATCGTTCCAATAACTTTGACATCCGCTATCTTCTCCCGCGCCTTGGCCCGTTTCCTCCCTCACAAATTTTCGGCCGAAGCGGACTGTAGTTTGTTTTCTTTGTCATTTCCTTATCGCTCTGCCAAAATACATTTCATGACTGTTACGTCACCCAAAACATACTTCAGGTGAAACGTGTACCGCGATCCAATAGTCTTGAATCTTTAAACGCTCGCCAACAAAAAATACACGCAAACTCCACACAATAGTTCGTTAAAAACGAAACGACACTGTCCACTCCATTACAATTTTTTAAAACAAAACTACGTTACGGCTCTCTCAACGCCGGCACACGCACACATTTAAAGCGGGACTACAATACAAAAGCAATTATTTACAAAAATCTCTTTGGAAATACCCCACAACTGCTTGTCGCAGGTAACCGCAATATTACCAGAAATATTTTATGTTGTTACGAGCACTTTGGCGCGCATTTTCATGTGCTTTTTCATAAAGGTTTAAAATGTATTTTGACCTTAAATTAAATAAATTCTGTTACATATTTTTATTGCAACGCGTCCACACGAATTAAGGCCATTAAAATATTTTACTCAGATTCATGGTAGAAATGTGTTGCGCCGATGAAATACCACGAACGGTGTTTGCGGAACCATGCATATTAAAATATATTTCGTACAGAGTTAAAATAAAATTGAACGTTTCAGTTAATTAGGTAACAATAGCATCGAAATGAACCGTAGTCGGTGGCAAATAAATCGCATGATATGGTTATTGTAATGGTTTACTTTATTATAACATTAATTTACATTAATAAATATCAGATTTATATAAAATGGTTTGATGATTAGTCCCTAGAGTAGTTTTATAGAACCACATGATTGCGTGGTAAAAATGAAGAAATATAAGTTTCAAAATGTATAATTTATAAGAGAGTAACGTTAAAATTCATTCTTACTGCTCTGTATGTTATTCTATCACGTATCTATATGCTCTTAGTAATGGTTGATATTCAACAAATATATTTACAAGCGCTTTCATTTTGAACGTAGGTCTACTAAAAGTATTATTACATTTCTCTCATTATCTCCATAAGCATCGTTAAGGAATTTTAGTAATACTTCCACAGCGAGATAAACCTTATAAGCAGCAATTTATCGTATTCATGTGTGATAGTAAGACTAGATGCTCTATATACAAGTAGGTATACAGTTCACATATCGTATGTATGTAATCTGCACTTGAATCACAATTTCTCAGCGGCAAGTGTCAAGATGTTGACACCATTTGTCGCCACGTGCATATGCTCCACGCGACAGTGCTCTATGCAGCGAAACAACATCTATTTGATTCTTATCTCAACCCCCTACCCCTAACCACTACTGTTCCTCCTCCAACGGCCAAAATATAAACAGGTAAAATGTTTTCTTTGTGGAGAAAAAGTTCATTTCGTAGACAAGATCGTCTATCTTTTTCAAATATGAACTACAATATGAAGTATTCTCGAGCGTCCTTCCAACGTTTAATTTATTTTGTATGTTTGCGCATTTATATGGAGCGAGAGACAAAATTTAATATTTTACGCATAAGTATTGGTGCTTGGGCGATTAGGTTTAGGGCTCAGCGTATTAAAAAATAGGCAGTATTCTTATTTAATAAGCCTAATATTACAACTACGCTAATAACGCCACTCTGTGAGACGTTCCACAGATCTTTGTACCAAAGTGATCACAAGTGGTATAGTGAAACTATTACAATTTTGTTTTTACTGAGTACAAGACGTTAGTTTCGTAATGTTCAAACTCGCAAGCATAATTGTACAATCATACTAACTTACCAAGTGAAGTTCGATTAAAATTATCCTTGTTGTCTCGTCCGAAGATTAGATATATATAAGAATAGATAGTAGATAAGCTTTGAGCCATAAACGCACTCGCACGTAACATTAAATATGATGATGGGAATCAAAACATAAAAAAATGTGTAAAAACACCACAATACATGGTGTCCAATAGATGGTGTCTAAAGTTATGAAAATTTGAAACCAAGTTGCAACACGCATTGCCTTACGACACATTATAAAACAGAATACGGACCCCTGGATAAATGATAACCTGGATCAGTGAAACTAATGGTTCTGGTAAAGACAAACGTGGCAGTTGTGCATTAAAACATTGTAGTTTAACCAGTTTGAAGATATTTAAGATTTTAGATAAGTATATCCTTAACATTTCAAGATTTGCATTTACAAAACGAAATAAACCCCCACAAACGACTGAATTTGAACATCTATAAAGCTGAAGAATAAATTATGTTTCCAGTGTAATATTTACTGTTCAATTCCTTTGTCTTCGGAGCAAAAAGTATTCGAATAATCGTCAAAGAGGGAGAGAATGGAGGGCTCAAGGAAAATTCCTTAACGCTAACGTAGTAAAGCTTAGCTTGGACGTCAATAAAGTGCAAGAATTCGTCGAAACTGTCTAAATAAAACGCGATTTTTATAGAAGTCATCTCGCAAAATGTTTCCAAAATCATAGCGAGCGATAAAAGTTTCATTGGCTCGATGTTGTCTCCAGAGAGTATAGGTGAGTGTAAGGGTTGCGCGGACGCGAGCGACAGCGGAAGCGACAGCGGAATCGAAACGCTCGCGCTTAGCTCCTTTCTTCTCATATCTACGTTTTACAAATGTTAAACCGAAAACAATTGCCACTTTAAACTTCCAACTCAGACGCTTCGCTAAAAATGTTCCCAGCGTACAGTGGATTCATTTAAAAACACGCTGCGATACATAAGCAACTTCGAATTAAGTATCGTAGTTTAAAATTGTTGCCATAAAAAGTTTCAATAGTTGCGACGGAGGAAATTGCATCGATTTCTATATTACTCGTATTTCTCCAGCGGCGTAACACAGCAAAGGAATCGAATCTAAATTCGTCCAATACAATTAAAAGTATGGTACTGTAAAGTTCTACCATGCAATTACACCATACTCGGTACAATATATAAGAATGAAGAAATTTGAGTCTGTTTTGGATGAATCCCTCTACTTCTTACGTTAGGTACATTCAAAATTGAGCCCACAGAGGTAGAATCGGGGGATTCAACCTTTGGTCATTAGTTCTCGAGATGTCGTGTGTGGGTTCTGCATCTCACATCTCATGAGGGGCACCACTGAGAGAGGCCCCTCCCCCTAGGGACGTGGCTGGCGTTAACACCAGTGCTGGCCGAATGTAATGCTAACGCCTTCTAGTGACCCGGCACCGAACGTCCAGAGGAACGCCGCAAAGTTTTAGTCGGTAAGAGTCCGACATACCCCTTACGCTCCCCTGGGCCGAAGGGAATCCATGAGGATTTCTCCTCGTTAAAAAAAGTTGCATTGAAAATAATTTAAGTAATACCTAGGACTCGATTGCACGATATCCACTCTCGCACATTTCTCGTGGCATTATTTTTAATGGACAACTATCATAATCCGGTCTTTTATTGTTATGTTCCAACTGATAGAACTCGATTCCGTTTTGTTTCAATAGCACAAAGCAAAGTTCTATGTTTGTGTGACACAAAAACTATTTGTTTGAAAGACCTATGCTCGCTATTATTCTTTCAAGTTAGAAAGAGTTTGCGTCACCAGGCAAGTAAAGCCACCACACCTATTTCTAGCGGGAAATAGTTCTTGCGTTTTGGTGGAGGGACGTGGTGGCTGGTTCACTTTTATATGAGGCGATCATCATAATCCTAGGGAGTGCCAACAGATATGTGATTGTAGTCAGATAGTACTCCTGACCGCAATTTCAGAGGTTTTTAAGCAATTTTATATAGAACAATGGTTCTATGTTAAGTTAATCACTGGTGCGTTGCTATTCCCAAAGCCCAAGTTGCATCAAAAAAGAAAAAGCCACTACACCCTTCCACGGAATACTAAAAACTGCTCCACGGTAGAAATAGATAGCGGGGGTGGGGTACTCAGTGGAAACACAGCATTTCTACCTCCTTGAGATAATTTCTCAAAAACTAAACGTGATCGTTAGTACACATTGCAATAATGAATAGGTAAGTGTGAAACTTCTGCGCCTCTCTTTCACCTGGCGGGGGGCATTC
Organism: Spicauda simplicius; assembly: GCA_949699795.1. Taxonomy (NCBI): domain Eukaryota; kingdom Metazoa; phylum Arthropoda; class Insecta; order Lepidoptera; family Hesperiidae; genus Spicauda; species Spicauda simplicius. The sequence continues at coordinate 7,088,919 of OX453063.1, read as the reverse complement.
CGTCGTGAGTATTAGTTCCGAGCACCACTCGAATAAATATGCTTAAATCTCTGCCCCTAAATCTAAGGAGGCCGACAAATTGTCAATCTACCTCAATTAAATTTGGGGTCCGACCTGAAATACGCCACCCATTAACCACTGCTGAGGACTAAGTTTAAATACCTTGTATAAGTATATTTGCCTCTCCACACACTTTCAAGTAACCTCTGCAGTACTTAACACTACAATTTTATACTTTCCATTTAAGCAAACTTGTTTTTATGTTTTGATATTATTAGTAGATATAGTAAAGAAACATTCAGGTCGCATGACGTTAAGTGGTCATCTTCAAACTTTACCACTTACCACTCACATCCGTTACAAGTATCTACATCCTAACCATTGTTTTATCTTTATATTTTCTTGCTCTCTCATGAATGAACACAGTATAGCTTAATATTTAATTTCGCACGCATCTTCGTAAGTAAATAAGTGGCGCAATAAATTCTAATTACTTATTGGTAAACATTTAGACCATTCGAAATACATAATAGAGAGCTTACTTTCTTAGGGTTTTCCCAAACCGTTAAATTATTATTAATTTATTTTTAACACGCCCAGGACTTCAATATAAGAAGCCAAATTTCTTCTGAACATACTATCAATAAAATAAATGATGTAGATTATGGAGGCTTACAAGATAAGTGTCATGAATAATGTACTCGTAACGTGGAGAAGTTTTTCAAACTTAGCAGACTGCTTAATCAGAAATATGTAAGAAATAATATGACGTTTGGCACCTGTATGAAAAGAGCATAAGAGAATGTTATAGTAGTGAACGTACACCTAAATTATAAGGTGCAATTATACAGAAGCCAATAATAAAAAGGACGAGTACCTACACTTGTAATTATTAACATACCTATAGTACTTATATACCTAAATATTAGGTGCAATTATACAGAAGCCAATAATAAGAAGGACGAGTACCTACACTTGTAATTAATAACATACCTATAATACTTACATACCTAAATATTAGGTGCAATTATACAGAAGCCAATAATAAAAAGGGTGAGTACCTACACTTGTAATTAATAACATACCTATACGCATGGTGATATGTTCGACTTCTAAAATGTAAGTTTTTGATATTGGTGCATTTGTGATTTATGCCGCCAAAAAATGTATTTTTGATTGCAAGATTTTATACAAACGGTTCCTAGACTAATTCTCCAACTTGGCTTATATAAAAATGATCAACGATTTCAATTCTGGGTTTAGGTTATCCGGGTGATAGAACCAGTGTAGTTCGACCGGGGTAGTACCACCGCCACACCTATTGCTAGCTTGAAACATTTTTGGCTTTTCGATGGAAGGGTGTGGTTGCCGCCAAACTTTTATATGAGGAGACCTTCATAGTCCTCGGGAGTAGCAAAGTATTTGTGATTGACTTCAGATAAATATTCTACATGGAGTTGCTTACATGTGTCCATGGATAGCAGTGCCAACTTACCATCAAGTGAACTGGATGCTCGTTTGCTACTTCAATCGGATAAAAAAGGTATCTCTTACAGTTGAATAATGTACATGATACAAGAAATTCTATTATCTACCTCTAAGTCATACTTAAGTAGGAAGCTTCAATAATTTGAGCGCAGCAATAATAATAAATTTAATAAGGATATTTCTGAAATAATATTTACTTTCATACTCATATATTATATATGTATATATACATATTTTTTTAAGTTTGTTCACTTGTAAGCCAATTTCAGGCTTAAAAATGATTCAGTATAACTGAACCTTACGACAAAATGCGTCATTCTGTGACCTCGGAGTAAGAGAAATGGAAAATCATTTCCTTTCATACTATAGTTACTGTTGTGTAACAAAGCAAAAAGCACTCCTGCATTCCGGCATTTAGCCGGACTTTCTACTTAAACGCTCGCCTCTGCACGTTCTATGCAAATATATGAACTAGTGCGTTTTTGCTCCCAGTGATTTCCAAAAGAAAATTATTCGACTTCAAATGGATCTTCCAAATCGAGATCCGCCCCATTGATTCATGGTTCAATAGGACGCCCTTTCCCTCTTTCAAATATCAAACAATAGTTTTAAACGGAACAAAGAATTGCACTCATTGGAAAGCTTCCTCTGATTCGTCTCCACGTTGGAAATTGTAACGGAATAAAGGAGAAAATACACTGAGATTTTAGGACACGAGAACAATTCTGTGAAAGAAAATGTAGTTGTAAACACTATAGCGGGTCTATGTCCCAGTAAGATGTATGTATGTACCTACAAGTATCACGAGAAAGACAGAAACATTTTTTCGCAGCACATTATTACTAGAGCGCGATATACGCGTATATAGGAGTAGGTACGACATGGCCTCGTAATATTTGTCAGACACACGAGTATTTGTGTCACTATGAAGTTTATATTGGTTTAAAAATAAAAAAACAATAATTCTAATAATGGCCTCTTTACATATAGATTTAGGTACCTATAGACAAACACAACTGTCGGCGACTCATCTAATTAATTAGATTAAGTTCCCTTATGTTAGATAAGAATAAGATTATTGTATTAAGAATAAGCTTTAATTTGATATTTCGGAAGTGTTTATTACGATAGGATCACAATAGACTTAAGCTATGATTATAACACGATATGAAAGAGATGCAAGATGTAAATACGAGATAGCGAATAAGTTTACGTAAGATTTATGGAAGTTTTATGAAAGTTGTGTATTCAACGTAATTTTTGATAGTTCTAATTAAGTTGTATTGTTGTAATTAGTGTAGATCGATAGGTTAAGCATTTCTCTGCATTTTTATATACGATAGATAAGGATAAGGTTTAGAACTTAGGATTTATTAAGGAAAATAAGTGTAAGATAGGGCAAAATTACTGTATTTTTACGATGTTTTTTACGAATAACTTTTTTGTCTTTCTAGATATAAGAATAAGGATTGTATGGTTTAATAGAACTTTTTAAGACGAATGTAACGATGTATGACACATGTATGTAAGATTTTGGGAAGAAATAAAGATTTAGCCGGACATGGGTCAGCCAAAGTGAAAATAAGATCGAAATGTTAGGCAATATGGGCTTAGAGCCGTGCGGCTCTCTTTAAGGTAATGCCGAAGGGCAGCGGACCGAACGGGGTTTTAGCAGCGAGCATGGCCTCCAGAGAGAAGCAATACGAAGAAGAAAAAGAAGATAGAAGACTCCGAAGAAGAAAGAAGACTCTGAAGACTCAAGACTGAAGATTGAAGACTGGAAACTCTGCAGGACGGAAGGACCTTCTGCAGCAGGAAGAAAGAAGATTCTCCGCGACAGAAGAGCGAAGGATATTAGGGCTAGGCAAGGGGGATTAGGGCTAGGCTTTGGCTGGTCCACTACGGCTTAAACAGATAACGTCATTCTTGTTTCTTTTGAAAACGTCTCCCCCCGCACCTACCCCCCGCACCCTCTACATCGACGCGGCAAGAGAACGACGCAACTCCCCGACGCGAAGTACACACACGAGCGGGCTTCCGGCGCCGGACGAGCGAAAGTCCGTCCGTATCTACATCACGCCCGCCCCCTTCCGTCGCGGTAAGAGCCGTCGGTGAGGACACGCTTTAGCCGACGGACGCGCCTGCGCACTCACGACAACGCACGTGGGGCGCACGGCACGCACGCCCCGCGACATCTGCTGGTCCTTCGAGCCGGATCTACGTGTATTTCGTCGAGACATCGGGTCACTGACGTCGTCATGCCTGTCACAAGGAGCCAGAGGGGTACCTCGCCGCCGAACCAGTCGACTGCGCCCCGTGCTGAAGAAGAGGCACAAGGGACAACTGACTCTTCGGGAACGTCGGGAACCTCGGGTACAACTACAGAGGGAACGTTAACTACGTACGAGTCAAGAGTCACTACAGAGACGGAAGTTGCTGCTCCTGCTGCTCCAGCTGCTGCAACGGCAACACCTGCAGCAAAGAAGAAGACTCGCTCCGTCGTGTCTACGGGACGTCGGGAACGTGAAGCCAAGCTGGAATTGGCGCGCCGACAACTAGACGAAGCGAAAGCAGCAGCGGAACTCGCCCGGGCCCAATGGGAGTTGGCCCAGGTGGAAGATGAGGAGTCCGAAGATGAAGAAGGGAATCCTGCTTGGGACGCCAACGTCCAGACATGGGTACAGTCGACGGTCGGTCGGATGTCCGAAGAGGTACGTCGGGGGGAGGTGCCCAAGGAGGGGCACCAGCAGGGCACGTCCAAGGAGGGGCGCGCCATCCAACCTCCAATTGCCGCCGTCAAGCCAGAGGACCAAGAGGAACCTTCAACGAACGGGACCAAGGATCTAGCGGAGGCCATCATCAAGGCAATCAGCGCGGCGCCACGGAGTGCGCCGAGCTACGTGCACGAGTTACCGGACTTCGACGGGAGGAGCGAAGAGTGGATCGCCTTCAGGACGGTGTACGAAGACACTGCGCCAATGTTTACGGATGCCCTCAACATGGCGCGGCTGCGGCGGTCCGTCAAGGGTGCGGCACGGGAGGCGGTGAAGAGTCTCCTGTATTCGGAGTGCCCACCGGAAGAAGTATTGGAAGCCCTTCGTCGCAGGTTCGGGAGACCAGAAGCCCTGATCCTGATGGAGTTGGAGAAGGTGAAGAACCTGCCACGCATCACGGAAGGTGCGCGCGACGTCTGCGTGTTTGCCAGCCGGGTGAACAACACTGTCGCGACAATTCGGGGGCTTCGAAGACCGCAGTACCTACATTCGCCGGAGATGGTGAAGGCCATCGTGGACAAGATGCCGGCGGTGCTGCGCTATCGGTGGTACGACTATGCCGCCGACAGGGAAGATGAAGATCCAGACCTGGTGCTAATGATGAAGTTCCTCAACAGGGAAGCGGACCGGTGTGGACCCTACGCGACGCAGGAGACTGTGCACCAGAGGCAGCCTCCCCGGCGTCAATTCGCACACACCACGTCCGATCGAGTCGAGGAAGAAAGGAAGACCTCCTGTCCACACTGCCGGGACGAGCATCATCTCTACGAGTGTCGCAAGTTCCTACGGCTGCCGGTAAGGGAGAGGTGGGACGTCGCTGAGAAGTCACGGATGTGTTTCAGGTGTCTGCGAGGGCGGCACCAGAAGGAGACATGTCGGCGTCCTCCCTGCAAGGCGTGTAACCGGTGGCATCACTTCGTGCTTCATGAAGAACGGGGGCCTAGCCCGAAGCCCGAAGAGAGGGAAATCGCGAACAATGTCATGCTCCCGGTGAATGCGGCAAGGACAGGAAGGGCGTATTTGAAGATGGTTCCAGTCGAGTTGTACGGGCCAAGGGGGGCTGCCAAGGTGCTGGCGCTGCTGGACGAGGGGTCGACGGTCACGCTGCTCGACGCGGCGGTCGCGAGGCGAATCGGACTCAAGGGACCCATGGAGGCGCTCACCCTAGAAACCGTTGGAGGAAGGACCATCACCAAGGAAGACTCCATGAAGTTGAATATGAAGATTAAAGGACTGCACCAGGTGAAGAAGAGGACCATCTCTGGGGCACGTACGATAGATGACATCAACCTGACGCCTCAGAGATTGGATAAGAAGAAGATTGAGCAGTGTGCTCACCTCAAGCCGATGGCAAGCCAGTTGTACTATGAAGAGGAATCACCCAAGCTGCTGATTGGGCAAGACAACTGGGAGCTCATCGTGTCCAGAGCCACGCGCAAGGGGAAGCGAGGTCAACCCGTAGCATCTTTGACCTATTTGGGGTGGGTGCTACACGGGTCCAACGGAGCAACGTCGAGACCCGTGAACTTCGAGACCAGCGCGCACTTGTCTTCTAGAGAAGAAGAATTCGGCAAGGACATCGCACGGAAGGGGAATCTTCTCAGCAGAAGCAACGAGGAAGATTGGCAGAAACCGCGCACCGTCAAGAAGAAGCCCAAGGGAATGGAGAAAGGGGGGTCGACTGTGGGGGCTCAGGCCGTCGATCAGCGTCCGGATCCAGACCCAGCCAAGTTCACAAGATGGACGCAACTGGTGGGGGCAACAGCGAGGTTACAGCAGACGAAGCATATGAAGACCCAAGAGAGAAGATATACTCCCCTCAAACACGACAAGATACAGGAAGCCGAAGAGATCCTGTTAAGAAGAAGCCAAGAAGAGAGCTTCCAAGAAGATGTACTTTGCGTCAGGGAAGGGAAGCCGTTGAAGAAAGAAAGCCGGCTTAAGGAACTGGACGTCGTCATGGAAGATGGACTACTACGACTCCGGGGAAGAATCGACGCAGCAGTACACACGCGGCAAGAGAGACCTGTGGTGCTGGATAGCCAGCATCACATCACCGGGCTGCTCATCACTTATTACCATGACAAGTTGGGTCATGGTAACCACGCAACGGTGATCAACGAGTTGAGGCGACGCTACTGGATCCTGGGACTACGGTCTGCGGTCAAGTCGACGGTTCATCGGTGTCAATGGTGCAGGGAGCGCCGTGGCACACAAGAGCTCCAGCAGCTGGGGAGGTTCCCGCTGGAGACCTCACGAGGGGGAGAACCGCCGATCAAGCCAAGAAGCCGTCACCAACCTCAACAAAGAAGACGTCGTCACCGCGGCGAAGAAGATGGGCATCAGGTGGGAAGTTATACCACCTGGGGCCCCCAGCAGGGAGGGCACGTGGGATCGCCTCGTCTGGTCCCTAACAAGGACCCTGGCGGCAATCCTCCAGAGAAGGCATCCCAAGGAAGAAGTCCTGCACGGTCACCTACTGGAAGCAGAGCACCTGGTGAACTCGAGACCTCTCATCGAAGCCGACAAAGATACAGAAGAAGGGGCCCTTACTCCCAATCATTTCCTCATTGGGAGATCCTGCGGCACAAGATTGGGGACATTCACCGACGACGATCTCACCGGCCAGCGGACATGGAAGACGGCGCAGCGACTAGCCGACCACTTCTGGAGCAGATGGGTGAAAGAGTACCTTCCTACTCTGATCCCGAGAAGAGTCGACGCAAGAGCTGCCAAGAGAGACCTGCAGTGTGGGGATACGGTCCTCATAGTGGACGCCACGCTGCCTCGAGGGGTCTGGCCAAGGGGTGAGGTGGTCCGAACCTATCCTGGACCCGACGGGCGCACCAGAGTACTGGAGGTGCGCACGGCAGGGGGCGTCCTGAAACGTCCCAGCTCCAAGGTGGTGCTACTGGTTCCGGCGCAACGCGACGAGGAGCGAGCAGTCGTCGAGCCGAGCAGCGGGTCGGCGGTCAGCGAGCCAGACTGCGAGGAGGCGGTCATCGCATCGGGCCAGCAACACGGAGTCGCCGGGTCAGGAGTTGGTGCTACGCACGAGGGGGAGGATGTCGGCGACTCATCTAATTAATTAGATTAAGTTCCCTTATGTTAGATAAGAATAAGATTATTGTATTAAGAATAAGCTTTAATTTGATATTTCGGAAGTGTTTATTACGATAGGATCACAATAGACTTAAGCTATGATTATAACACGATATGAAAGAGATGCAAGATGTAAATACGAGATAGCGAATAAGTTTACGTAAGATTTATGGAAGTTTTATGAAAGTTGTGTATTCAACGTAATTTTTGATAGTTCTAATTAAGTTGTATTGTTGTAATTAGTGTAGATCGATAGGTTAAGCATTTCTCTGCATTTTTATATACGATAGATAAGGATAAGGTTTAGAACTTAGGATTTATTAAGGAAAATAAGTGTAAGATAGGGCAAAATTACTGTATTTTTACGATGTTTTTTACGAATAACTTTTTTGTCTTTCTAGATATAAGAATAAGGATTGTATGGTTTAATAGAACTTTTTAAGACGAATGTAACGATGTATGACACATGTATGTAAGATTTTGGGAAGAAATAAAGATTTAGCCGGACATGGGTCAGCCAAAGTGAAAATAAGATCGAAATGTTAGGCAATATGGGCTTAGAGCCGTGCGGCTCTCTTTAAGGTAATGCCGAAGGGCAGCGGACCGAACGGGGTTTTAGCAGCGAGCATGGCCTCCAGAGAGAAGCAATACGAAGAAGAAAAAGAAGAAAGAAGACTCCGAAGAAGAAAGAAGACTCTGAAGACTCAAGACTGAAGATTGAAGACTGGAAACTCTGCAGGACGGAAGGACCTTCTGCAGCAGGAAGAAAGAAGATTCTCCGCGACAGAAGAGCGAAGGATATTAGGGCTAGGCAAGGGGGATTAGGGCTAGGCTTTGGCTGGTCCACTACGGCTTAAACAGATAACGTCATTCTTGTTTCTTTTGAAAACGTCTCCCCCCGCACCTACCCCCCGCACCCTCTACATCGACGCGGCAAGAGAACGACGCAACTCCCCGACGCGAAGTACACACACGAGCGGGCTTCCGGCGCCGGACGAGCGAAAGTCCGTCCGTATCTACATCACGCCCGCCCCCTTCCGTCGCGGTAAGAGCCGTCGGTGAGGACACGCTTTAGCCGACGGACGCGCCTGCGCACTCACGACAACGCACGTGGGGCGCACGGCACGCACGCCCCGCGACAACAACATTAAAAAAACTTACATGATTAAGAAAGTGAATCAGTAAAAGTAAATCTGAAGAACAAAATAACATATATGTAGTATAACAATTAATTCGATACACATCATTATGTCTCCTATTTATTTAGAAAAAAAATCATTGGTATTATAGTAAATCTCAATTGGACTGATTTTTATATTATAGAGTATGGCTGCTGTCAACCAATCTGTGAGTGTTGATAAAATTTATGTTACTATGAACTTGGTATTGTACTAAAATGTACAAAAATTGAAATTATGAAAACTGGAAACAGTTATAAAAACACAAACATTTATGGATCGATTGCGTTGGTACCATGCCATACTTTTTTCTGCTTATGGCAAGTATGTAGCACTGTTTTTTTTTGTTATCGAGGGGTGAAACCTGTAAAAGGTACCCGCCGCCGTGGCAGCAACGGCGGGTTATGTGGGATTTTATACCTCACTAAACCCCCACCCCCCCGGTGGCCGTCCTCAGAGCTACGTGGAGGACTCCGGGATCTCCAACGAAACACAACCGGAGTCCTCCAAGCGCAATGCCCCTTTCGCGCCCTTCCCCGGAGACCAATCGATGCTCACCGTGCCTCTCGGTGTTTACGATGGCATGCGGCAACACATGCCATCATCCTTCAAGGGGTCACTTGGCAGGAAGGCCCGAGCTAGCACGTTACCGCTCGCAACCCCCAGAAGCCCCTTATAGTCGCCTCTTACGACAGGCAGTAGCAGCAGCATACCTTAGCCCTATTCTGGTCCCGGAACTACAGGGACAAAGTATGTAGCACTCCTATGCTCTGATGCAAAGAAGTAGTAAGCAGAGACGGCTCTACAAGGCATTGCAACATAGTCTTGTTACCAGGTTATGGAGCCAGCATAGTTCGATTGGGAAAGTACCAACTATTTTCGCCGCAACTATTTTCAGCATGAAGCAGTTCTTGCTTTTCGATAAAAGGGTGTAGCTGTCGGCTCACTTTCATATGAAGTGATCAGACTAGTCCTCCAAAGTAGCAATACATCTAAGATCAATTTCAGATAGACCTACACCAGTGTTGTATATGAAATTGTTTGCGGATTTCTATGGGCGGCAGTAACCTCTTTCTATAAGGTGGATCGCATACTTGATTTCTATTTCAATGTAATAAAAACGTCTTCAAAGTTTGTAAGGCTACGACCAATCATTGGATATCAATTATACTTAATCCAACTTAGCATTAATATAAGATCTCAATGGGAGTAGTAACTACTTAAAAATAGTTGCATCGTACCTATCTTGATGTTGTGCTCTTCCGTACATCGTACGTCATCGTCCCTACTAAACCCGGTACTACAAATTATGTAAATGATTTATCAAATTCATCTCATAAACTCACTTACCTGAATCCAAAACCCGCGACAAAATTCGAATATAACCGAAATAACGTCTTCCGAAATATCCATAACAAGTTCGGTTAGCGGTTAAGTGCTTTCGGATTCTCAGTTACACTTAAAACAACACGAGCTCAACCTTAACAAGTAAAGAACTAAGTAGATTACACAACTGGCACCACATAAAGCGGCAAATGCGGTTTGTGGAACGAATTTAGAACTGCGCTACAGCTCTCTGGGTGGTTTTGTACGAATCTGTGACGATAGATACTTTTTTGTAGTATGAGCTACCTTGCCTAGTTCTACGCGTGTACTCACGGGCACTGCCATATTCTTACCGTTTTCCCGGTACACTCTGACTTTGTATTAAACCTCCTCAAAATAGCATCAGTAATTTCCAAGGTTCCCTCGTATAGATAAACAGGCAGAGACAGGGAAACATGTTTTTTTATAAAACCAAGTTTGACACTTATTCTTTTTTCGTTGATGTACGCCTTATCAGTGCTTGCTCTTCTTACTGAACCGTGTACATAACTAGCTTTGTATGAAATCTTGTCGAAAAAGATGACGATGGTTCAGAAATTGCGACAATCAAAGCCGTGACTAATAGCCACAATACTAAGCTAGAGCGATGCTGGATAAAAGGGATGTGCTGGCTGATTTAATCACTTAACCGGAACTCAAGAATAATAAAAACACTTCCAATTATTTATGTCTAAATAAGTAACAAACGACAATTAATACCTATAGCTAATAGATGCATTCGTCTGTAGCCGGGGAGTAGACTACGGCTTCGGTGTTCCACAGTGCCACTGCACACCCGAGTGTCCTCTGCAAGCGCAGAGGAAGGTTTCCAGGGAGGTTGTAGTGGGTAAAAATCTCACATAACCCGGAGTCTCTCCCAAGGCTTCGGTGTACCTTTTGAAGATTTCAGAAAAAAAAGTTAATAGATCCATGCAACCCAAAATGAAACAGGAGATCTATGAAAGGTGTAGATTAAGTTACAATTATCTAATTACCTGCTACATAAATTAATGTATGCTTTGACATCAGTTCGTATACTGATAACTGACGGAAAAATATGAAAAAAGAAAAAAAGAAAATGTTATTTATTCGCGGTATCACAACACATTACACAACTAATAAGTAAAAACAAAGTAAAGTATCTATCCGAGAACCACAATAGCGACTCGGAAAATGTCTACGTTGAAACATCAAAACTATCATAAACTGTATTGGAAGGAATTAACCAATCCTGATTATTAAGTATACTCAGGTATAAAGCAACTGTAGGTTTGTGGCACACGCTAAGCGGATCTGTGGGGAGCTGATCTGTTGGTTGGTTTTATACTACAAAGAATTAACCGCGGCTTAGCCTTTGTTGGTATTATGCATATGATAAATCAAAACCACAATATTTTGAACAAACATTATTAAAGCAAGTTGGGTAAAACAAATAAATTCGGATGCCCGCTTTAAACTGTTTGTGTTACGTTTACTGTGTGTGGTTTGGTAGATTTTAATTTTATCGCCGTCAACCCATGACTGGACTCATGAAAAAAGGTAGGCCACAGTTCGTAAAACTAGTAAAACGTAAGTTTCTTTTTATGTTCTTAATACTCGATGAAGATGATGTGATGGCGGTTACTTTTTAGTTGCCTCTTCCCGTGAGCTTTGGTTGTTCATGCTCCTGAGGATTAAACTTGTAATGCCTAAGGGGCTCTTTCACGCCACATCCTTCAAGCCAGAATACTCTTGCGCTTTACATTGCTGTTATAAAACAGAAATATGAGTAGCAGAGTGCCTCCGGAATTAAATCAGATCACCTTATGTTATATAATAGAGGTAGTAAATGAGTAGACAGTTCACCTAATAGTAAGCGGCTACTGCTGCCAGGGATATCTGTATTTAAATTCAGATTAGATTAATTGAGGTGAACCACAGGCGTTCATACTCTTCGGGACTAAGTTAGAACGCTTCGGATAAGTATGTCTCCCACACCTTTCAAACCAGAATACAGCAGCGTCTAACACTGCTAATATCAGGCAACTTGTAAGAGTTCTTTTTAAGCTATTGCATAGCTTTTATCGCGGACTTTGAGCTCGGCGACTGAATCAAGAGATTCCGTAACGAAAAAACCTAACACCCCCACTTACCTACCATGCTGCGCGGCCTTTTTTTTGTTTTCGAGGGGGAAACCTTCAAAAGGTACCCGACGCCGTGGGAGCGACGCAGGGTTATGTGGGATTTTTACCGCACTAAAACCCCTCCGGTGGCCGTCCTCGGCGCTAAAAAAGAGGACTCCGGGATCTCGAAACGACTTCAACCGGAATCCTCCGAGCATGTTGCCCCATCGGGCTCCTCCCAGATGTGCAGCTGGGCCCACCGCTCCGACTAATCTTTACGACGGTATGCGACCACACATACCGCCGTCCTTCCCGGGATTGCCTGACCGAACGGTTCGAGCTGCCACTCTAGCCGACTGCAATCACGGAAGCCCCTTTTAGTCGCCTCTTACGACAGGCAGGGGATGCCGTAGATGCTGCGCGGCCTAGCAATCGCTTAGCTTGTATGTATAGGGTACGTCAGTACGAAGCTCGCATGGATCGAGACTAGCTGCTCAAAAATCGGACGAATATGTAAGCAGCTGCGAGAAAGTATAAAGTATCAAAGAAAAAAACTTCAATTAATATCAAAGAAAAAATTCTGCATTAATAAAAAAATAATTATAATTGCATAAGTTGATAAAAAATGCTATGCAATAGCTTAACCTTGGCAAATAAAATAACACACATTTATTAAGATTAACATGTAAAAAATTCATATGGTTACTTTACCAAAAACTTTGTTATTTTAACATGATTATAATTTGTATATACGTGTATACAACATATACCTTAACAAGGCATAACTAACAGTAAGTAGGCTTCGAGCACATATAGTGCGGCACCTGCGGTTTTGTGGCTCAACTCGCCGCGACAAATTCCAGCGGACTTGCGGTTCAGTTCTCTGGTTAGTTCCGCACTACAAAGAACTCACCGCGACGTACACTTAGTGGGACTGTGAAGTTTTAGATCTACCGTATCACTGTAATAAACTTTGAATTGTAGAGTTATCTTAGTCTGATGTTTATTAAGAAATAATTTGATGCTAAGAAATTTCTTAAGTAAGCCATTATTGAAGGCTTGAAAAGCACAATTTACGTAATTGTGGTTAATTGTGGTAATAGACAGTCAATACTGCCCTACTTACTAAGCTTCGATGCCAAAATACGACGCTAAGCTGTAACCTATAATAAAAAGGTGACATTTAGTAGTAATAGGGCATATTCAGCGACCCTGCGGTTTTGTGGCTCAACTCAGCGACAAATTCCAGTAGACGTGGCTGAGTTCTCCGGCTAGTTCCGCACTACAAAGAACAAACCGCGGCACTTAGTCGGAGTACGAAGCAAAACCACGTTTGTATGTTATATGATTGCGCCATAGTGACTGTTTTAACCGCTAAAGTCGGTTATATTATACTTCATTATCTAAAAATGAAAATATTTATCTTAGTCTTATGCTTATAAAGAAGTAATTTACGGTTTTAAGATTCGATGCTAACATATAACGTTAAACTGTAGTAACCCATCAATTAATACTGCCGTACTAAACACTAACCTTCGACACGCACATACAGCGCTACACTATAGTATCATATAAGAAAAAGGTGACATTTAGTAGTAATAGCGCATATTCAGCGACCCTGCGGTTTTGTGGCTCAACTCAGCGACAAATTCCAGTGGACGTGGCTGAGTTCTCCGGCTAGTTCCGCACTACAAAGAACAAACCGCGGCACTTAGTCGGAGTACGAAGCAAAACCACGTTTGTATGTTATACGGTTGCGTCATAGTGACTATTTTAACCGCTAAAGTCGGATATATTATACTTCATTATCTAAAAATGAAAATATTTATCTTAGTCTTATGCTTATAAAGAAGTAATTTACGGTTTTAAGATTCGATGCTAACATATAACGTTAAACTGTAGTAACCTATCAATTAATACTGCTGTACTAAAAACTAAGCTTCGACGCGCACATACAACGCTAAACTATAGTATCATATAAGAAAAAGGTGACATTTAGTAGAAATAGCGCATATTCAGCAACCCTGCGGTTTTGTGGCTCAACTCACCGACAAATTCCAGTGGACGTGGCTGAGTTCTCCAGCTAGTTCCGCACTACAAAGAACAAACCGCGGCACTTAGTCGAGTATGAAGCAAAACCACGTTTGTATGTTATATGATTGCGTTATAGTGACTATTTTAACCGCTAAAATCGGAAATATTATACTTCATTATCTAAAAATGAAAATATTTATCTTAGTCTTATGCTTATAACGAAGTAATTTACGGTTTTAAGAAATTTCTTAAGTAAGGTTTTATTTAAGGCTAGGTAACTCCAGCATAATGTGCACTATTGTGGTTAATGTTAGTTATAATATACTGTTACTACTGCCTTATTTAACACTAAGTTTCGATGCTAACATAAAATGTTAAACTGTAGTAACCGATCAATTATTACTGCCGTACAAAACACTAAGCTTCGACGCGCACATATAATGCTAAACTATAGTATCATATAAGAAAAAGGTGACATTTAGTAGAAATAGCGCATATTCAGCGACCCTGCGGTTTTGTGGCTCAACTCAGCGACAAATTCCAGTGGACGTGGCTGAGTTCTCCGGCTAGTTCCGCACTACAAAGAACAAACCGCGGCACTTAGTCGAGTACGAAGCAAAACCACGTTTGTATGTTATATGATTGCGTTATAGTGACTATTTTAACCGCTAAAGTCGGATACACTTGATTGTCTTCAAATGAAAATATATTTCTATGCGATCGGTAAACTAAACTAACCTTTCGACAATTTTGAGATTTATAGATTATTCAATAAATTTAAGCATGGCTTCAGTCTTTTACACTTTAAAAATTTAGAAATTATCCATCAGACGTCTAATATTTAGTTTCGTCTCACTTTATTAGTACATAAACCTCTTTTTTGAAAATTAGCACAATAATCATCAGTCACACAATCTTCGTGGTCTCATTATGAACTCTATATAATAGTTCAATATAATGATTAATTTCCATTAAGAATTATTTAAATATGCATACTGTCTCCAAGTTATCCAAATACCTACCTATGTATGTAAATTTTATACAAGATTTCTTTTGATACAAGTTAAAGACATCTCTGAACCAATTATTACCCATTAACAGTCTGTAGTTACTTCTACATAAGCTGATTTCAGATTAGCAAGCCATACGCTCGTAACATATAACCTTATTTCTCCATAAACGCGCCCTAAGGAGCCATCATCACCTTCGGCTAAGCAATTACATTTCATATGTACCTCATTTACATATACGGGAAATGAGATTTGTACGGAAACCAAATTAAATCACCCCGCCGTGTCCGGTCATGATGCCATGTTAAGTAACGAGTATTGGATAATATTAGTAATAAGTATTAATTCATAAATACGAAATGAAGACCAATTTATAAAGTGAGCGTGTAAAATCATTGCTATATAAATTTTAAGCTCTGATAAAAGAAGCCTGAGGAGGAAGCCTTCTAGGGTTTAATCTAAACTCAACTCGTATATATTCCATCGATAACTTAAGTAATGGGATATTGCAGGAATAAATAAAAAATATGGTCATGAGAAAAGTTTAGCAAATAATATTCCATATAAAATCGTATAGTTTCGTTAGGTCTTACGTTAAGGTTTATACAAGTATCTCTTGATCACGTCATTCAAACCGCCTTACCGATTTAAACTTAAAATTACCAGAGTTACACTGCTGAATAAAAATACAAAACACTTTAGATGGCCCAGGCTACGAAGAAGCCACGTTTGAAAATATTTGAAAATGTAATAAAATCAGTACAGTTTGACAAAGTAATTTAACAGGTGGTAGAGCTAATGAAGTTTGATCCGAGAGTTACCACACCTAACTATAGCTAGCGTAAAGCAGCTCTTGCATTTCGAACGAATGATGTAGTCGCCGGATCAGTTTCATACGAAGCAATTATCTTATTTCTCGTGAATAGCGGCGCATCTGTGATTAACATGTAATGTGGAATTAGCTTTCTCTTTAGGTATTCCCGGAGCACTATGTCATGGGGCTCTTCAAGAAAGATGTAAATAGACCTCTCCTTCAAAGCTGGCAATGCATTGGCGACTCCTCTGGTGTTGCAAATGTCCATAGGCGACGGTGAATGCTTTCCATCGGGTGGCCCGTCGGCCTTTTCGTTAAGTCCAACTATAAAAAAAAACATTCGATAGAACCCCTGTTCTTTATTAAGTTGGTAATAGATGTCCATGGGCAGTAGTTACCACTTGCCATCAGGTCGACTGCTCATTTGCCACTTCAAGTTTAATCGAAAGATGAACCACCACCGCGCCTACTTGTAGCGTGAAGCTGTTCTTGCGTTTTTGGGAAAATGTGATGCTAGGTGATTTACATTTGGAGTAGTGGATATAGCTCTCAGAAATATCGACAGTTTTGTGTTCGACTTCAGGTAGAATCTCTGTCCTCCACAGCGCCTGAGATCCACTTGAGTAAATATAAAATCAAAATCATATCACGTACATGACATGTATATATGCTATTATTACGTGTTTAAGTGATAATAGCGCGTAGGTCGACGTATTGCACGTATTTTTTTTGGCGTATAGTTAACAAATCGTGACGATATTCATATGTTGTTTAGTATTTTAATGAAAATGCAGGTGATAGTTATTAGAGTGAGAATGTGATTTCATATAAATATAGGGGCCTTGTAAGCGGAAGAAGTCTTCACATATAAAACATACAAATAACAGGTAGTTCTGAGAGGTTGGCCAAACATTAATCGTAATACGTTTGTCTGTCGCCAACGGCACACACCAATTGGAGATAATCTACGCAATTTGGCGAGCGTTCGGCTCACATTAATTTTCTTTGCCAAAAAATTATACCGGCATCGAATTGTAGTATCACAGCGGTGTCCCGACATCAGTGTTGCCGCTTTAGGGGTTTGTCCCTAGAATTAGGGTAAAAAAATTAAAAAGTAAACGTTTTTTAACCAAAAGTATTTTCATGTGTAGGTACTATATAAAAATAAGTATCAATTTCAATAAATCATATACTTCTTCAAATATGAGACTGTAGACTAATATGTAAAATTCGAACATGTCCAAACCGACCCGTAAATATAATAGCGACGACTCCGTAATGGAAATTGAAAAATGCGGCTACATCTTCACTCAAGTGCTGAGGGAGTATAAATATCGTATAATTACGACTCGCCCCTAATCCGGAGCGAAACATCGCTTGCAACCGATACAAGTAGGCCCGAGTGGTTCCTCGGTGTAGTAGGCATTGTTGCCAGTTGAACAAAGCGAAGTGCTCTCCGTGGCGTGACCTCGCGCCGCCCCCGCCCTCGCGATACTCTTTGTGATAGCACGTTTTTAGGCCGACACCGCTACATTATGAATTGACTTATCAAGACACTTGCCAACTTCAGCACCGGCAATATGGTACCACTTGATAGGACCAATCGCTGACTCGAATTATTCGGTTGTGACGTGCGAAACAAATTGTGTCGACTTAAAAATGTATATAAAAAGATTCATAAACTTTACACGTTAGCGTGGTACATGCTCATAGTTCTACACTGTGATGTTCTGTACAGTTCAGGTACCATGGAAACACAACGACGAATATACAAACACTCAGACCCAGACCAGATATCTAAACTCATCATTGAAATATTGTCTGGAAGAAGATCGAACCCTGAACCTATTGCATGTAAAACAAATATGGCGACTCCTCCGCTACGCAGATCATTACAGGTTATTCTAATTTATTTACACATTTGTTGAAGGTGGTAGACATTTGTTGTAGAACCAGTGCAGTTTGACCGGTGAAGTACCACCGCCACATCTATTTCTAGCGTGAAGCATTTCTTGCGTTTCGATGGAATGGGTGTGGTTACCGGCACGATTTTATATGAGGCGCCCATCATAGTCGTCGGGAGTAGCAACGCATCTGTGATTGACTTCAGATAGAACCCATGTTCTGTAATCTAAATCTGTAATCGACTTGATTACAGATGTCCATGGGCGGCAGTGACCACTTACCATCAGGTGGACTGCATGCTCGTTTGCTACTTCAGTCAGTTAAAAATAAAAAATAAAATCTCCCTTTTATCTCTTTTATGTTTATTACATAAAAAAGTAATGATGCATTTTTTTGAAAGAAATTACCAACAATCTATGTCTGACCGAAGCCAATAAATCCGACTTCAGCAAAAGCTTAATCTTCTATTTAAATGGGCCGAAGTTTTGACCGAAGCTGAAGGTTTCTAGAATCAAAACTGAAAAAATACTGGAACAAACGCACGATACCGCACTGGAAATGGTGGTGCGTTAGGGTAAGCACACATTTGGGTAATTAACCAAGTTAATTTAAATTATTTTCAAATGTTATCGTTTTTTAAAAGTTGCAAAATAATTCAACGCACCTCAGAGATTCGTTTTCACATGGTTATTAAACCTTCGGCTTCTGCTTCGGCTGAAGGTTGTAGCGCGCTGAAAAATAGGCTTTGGCCAAAAATCAACCTTCGGTCGGACACTAACTACAGTACAAAAGATATAAAAATAAAAGGAATATTTCAAATTGTTTTCTATACTAATATTATACTCTTACTAATATTATAAAGAGGAAAACTTTGTATTTTTGTATGTTTGTTATAAATTCACTTCAAAACTACTGAACCGATTTTAAAAATTCTTTCACTATTATATAGGCTATTTTATTATAAGAATACATTAGAAGTCCTTCCTAAAACTTCAGTTATTTAGTCTGCATGAACGAACTCGCGTGGATTCTGCTAGTCTTTAATAAAGACTTGTGTGAAATATCTAGATACATCACACACGATATTATTCGTATCTTCATTCAAAAAGCTATTTTGATATACGTAACATTAGTAACAATCTGCTATACGACTTGTACTTTGTTTGTGGAGCAATTGGAGCATCGCTCGACACACGTGTTATAATAACAACTCGGACGAAGCCTCGAGACGAGAAGTCAACAGGGCAAACCGAGATTTTGTGGTTTACCTGCTTTTTAACTCTATGTTTACAAGAATAAAGCTCAAAGCTCTTCCCGACGCGGGCCCAATTAAAAAGAAATTTGTATTAGAATTGTTGTGAAATAAAAGAAACATTTTTATCATAGAGAAATATGTAAGGAATATTTAAACGTTATATCTTCGCTAAAATTCTTAGACGTATCTTGAAAAAATTCAGCATTAAAATAAAGTTGATGTTCTGTAACTTAAATATCACTTACGTGATAATACATATCTAGACTATGCTTATAATACTAAATTATGACAATTAGCATTTATGTGTTAACATATGTAACAAGATAGAAAATAAACCTTTTAAAAGAGATTGCACTAATTCTTGCCTATTCACCAAATCAATTTTCTTAAAGACATTGTGTGCTACAAAAAATAAATTTAAGACACGAAATTACAAATAAAAAACTTAAAAATAATTATTAATGAAACTTTACTATCTTGTATAAAGATTTTCTGTCTTAAATTGTAACATAGACGGCGTAAGGGCCAGAATACTTTGGTCTAAAAAAAAATGTGCGCGTGTACTAGCGTACACTCGTAAGAAGTGAAACTTCTTTATGACGTTATTTTTCAAAAAATAATTTACTATATGCAACTTTACAGAAATTGGTTAAAAAAAGTTAAATAAGATAAAGTTTAATAAAATGCTTTTATTAAACTTTATCTAATAATCTAATCTATAATAATCTATCTAATATCACGCGTGGTAGGGATAAGAAAAAGATGGCGCGTAACGGTAAAAAAAAGATGGCGCGTAACAGAAAAAGATGGCGCGTAACGAAAAAATGTTACACTAATTTTTTTTCCAACCCCGATAAAGAAGTTTCATTTTTTTCCAACCCCGATAAAGAAGTTTCACTTCAAAAAAAATATATACGTGACGAATATATAACCTCTTTCCTTTGGGAAGTCGGTTATCAAAACATAATCATCTCGCTATTGTCACAATTTTTCCAATAAAAGTTACACCTTATATTAAACACCTGAATAAAAACTAAAACCTTCCCAGCTCCGTTCAGGATTGACATCATTCTAACTTTTTATATAAAGTTTTCAATACAATTTTAAACCGACATAAAGTTTTACCGCTTCGTGCCATAAGAGCCGACTCACTTACTTATGAAATTACACTTTTTTGCCTCTCTTTTTGCCTTACTTTTTAGTAAAATTACAAGAATAAAATTGCTCGAAGTCCGGACTATAATATTCCTATCCATTTTATATTGTCGATAATTGCTTGTTCGAATGGCTGCAACAAATGCACCGAAGTGCTTATATAATTTACATGTTTTTCATTATCGCTTCCGATTAAAGTTCTACAATTTTACTATTATCGTGTTTTTTTTTTAACATGGCATACCGAAAAATAGTAAGCCTATAATTCCCCACGTAGGAAAATGTGTCAATAAAAAGTATTGTTTTTTATTACAATAGACACACACGACTAGACCATAAGTGACTGGACCCCGCAACAAAAAAGACCAAAAGGAAGACCCAGAAAACGCTGGAAGGACTGTGTAGAGAAAGACCTTAAGACGATGGGAAGAAAAACAGCTTGGAGGAGGGTAGCAATGAATAGAGCAAAATGGAAGGAGATTGTTGAGGAGGCCAAGACCCGCAAAGGGTTGTAGCGCCGTAGGAAGTAAGACACACACGACAAATAATTTGAGAAGGAGGAGGAGACCAACAACACCTAAATCTAATATTTTTTAAACACCAACTTACCCTAAATAATCCAAAAAAGCTACCTCTGAGTCTGACATCTTATCTTATTCGAGTTAACAGTTGAAGGGTAAAAATCACATTAGCCGCAAAGTCGCATTAGTATTATTTAGTAATGATACGAATTTCACGAAAATTGAAAATATGTATTTCATAATATTTTTTTGGTTCTGGTTTGATAAGTATGATAAAAGAGACACTTACACGAGTTGCCAACTTATTCCTTCGGGGTTTCACATCGGTAGCTGGACATGGAACTGTGATTAATTACGGGTGTCCACGTGTGACTGTCACCATTAACCATCAGATAGCCTGCATACTCGTTTGCAATGTCTATACTTCAAACTGAAACTAGCTTTTTTACTCATGTAAAAAAGGCCGCCTTTTGTACCTTGCATTATGTCTTTAATTATTGTTATATATCTGTCATTGGTCAATAAAGAGTTTTTGTATTGTATTGTAAAAACAAGATAAAAACAAGACAAAGCAGAGACACTGTCGCCTATGGACATTTGCAACACCAGAGGAGTCGCCAATGCAGCGGCTTTGAAAGAGGGCTCTTTTTACCCTATAGCGGTTATGTTGTACGAACAGTGTAGTTCGATCGGTGAGGTATCACCAACACACCTATTTCTTGCGTAAAGTTGTTCTTGCGTTTGGGTGTAAGAGTGTGAACGTTTGACGATGAAAATTTTACTCATCGGTAGTAACAACGCATCTGTGATTAGCTACAGATAAACCTATGTTGTATATATGAAGTTGTTTACAGATGTCTATGGGCGGCAGTGATAACTTACTATCAAGTGGACTGCATACTCGTTTGCTCCTTCAATCGGATAAAAAATGTTACTACTGATGAAGTTGAGATTGAAATTGAATAACACTAATGAATAGCCTACTGGTTGAAACTTGCGCTCTCGAATGGGAAGTCCGAGTTTCCAATCCCAAGGACTCACCACTGATATTTTTACAATTATGCGCGTATTAGATGTAGGGAAACATCACGAAGAAAAGTTTTTAAAGGTGTGTGTTATCCACGAAAACGTACTTAACAGCGCGGAGAACTATGGCCTAAAATCTCCCATTCTGTGAGAAGATCCGTTCCCAGCAGCGGGACAATAAAAGATCGACGACACTAATGAATTTATCGAGCGCATTTCACGTAAGAAATTATTAAGATTGCTAATAAATGCAAATATTAATACAGCAATCATTATCAGGCATTATCATAAATTTCCAGTAATATAGAAATTAGTAATTTAAATAAATCATCGCATTGACATTGGTACGAAAACAGTTTTAAAAAACAAGAACTATGATATATACAAGTAAGAAAAAACGTATAAAAGAGCGCTATACGTTTACCACGTTCACGATTGCATAGGAAATATGTACGCAGAAAAATACGTAGGTAAACACTGTAGAATAGGTATACTAATTTGGGGTTGGCTAAAAATGTATAAAATTAAAAAACCTGCAACAAACACAGTTCGCTGCGGCCACTCGAGCCGCCTCGAGCGCCCTCACACTCGCCCCTGCGGAATTACACGCCCCCTCAACGTAAAATAGAAACGTGACGAAATGTCGCCGCTAACAAACTTTTTAAAATAATGCAGAACAAAGAAAAATACTTTTTGTTTTTTTTGCATGATAGTAAGATAATGGTATCTAAATTGTTGAAATGTAATATATATAAACAAATATTATACATACTATGTCTAGTAGTGTCGTTCTATCTTTTTCTTTCTGACATGCCTTTGGGAGTCTAGAGTTTAATTTGAATTCTAAAATGACGGTTTTGAACACTTTATCCCCATGATTAAACGTTAGGTACATACGAATAACCAATTTTATGAGGTGTTCCAAATTAGTCTTTAGAAATAGCATTCAAAGTACATCCTCTTATAGAAATGTGTTAATGTACATTATGTTGGTGTTCATTAAATAAATAAATAGATAAAAAAAATCTCCTGATTTATCTGCAAAGTTAATCTGTGTATGACGACTACATTGATAAAACTACTTTCAGATTTACTATTTTCATTACTCAATGTTTTTCTCATAGCAACAAATCAGAGGAAAAAATATTGAGAGCTCTTAATAAAGCTTATTCAGTTTAAATTTTGTCTCACTTATATAACGTGATTAGTATGATTAAAATTGTTTAAGTGGAACCGTACTTTGACCTTTTCAAGCTGTACAGAACCAAAGGTCAGCCTTAATCATCACCACACATTAAGGTCAGCAGTAATGAGCCAGATATCAACTTTAAGGTGAGTTAAAATTGTAGTTTTTTTGCTATATTTTTCATTCATATTCTTCGTCCACGTGGAGCTTAAGAACAAAAGCTTACGTTAAAATAGAAAACATAGTCTAAAAATGACTTGACATGAAAGCTCCGAAAGCAGAAACTTCATGCAGCGAAGTCGAACTGCCGACGCCTGAACAAAGAATCTTAATTATTTTAAGCTGAACAAGGTTCTGAGTAATTCGAAGTTCATTCCTCGAGTATTTATTTCATTGTATCTCCAACTACAACGGCTTAACGAACACTGCATTATTATTTTACTGATTTGTCGTCTGCAGTTACTGCCCCTATTATAATTATCCGTATTATAAGTATAATAGGGGTAATTATAATAGGTCTTAGCAGTTATAATAGACTGTGATCACTGCTCAAATATTTAAACCTGGAATGGACACCCAGTTTCTTTATTTAGATATCTGCATAACCGAGAATGAACCTTGGGCTTATAGCTGGTCAGCATGATGAACAGTATGCCATGTAGGTAGGATAGCGACACCAATGTACTCAATTTGCTAAAATAACTTCTAGAAGCTGTTTTCTGGACGTTTTTTCATTAAATTGGTTTAGCATATAGGCATGCATTTCACCACCAAGCTTTAATCATATTTTTAATCTATATATTGATACGTAAAGCAAAAACTTGTGATTCGTTTTTAAGATACTTGACTCGGACTGAGGAGGGTGAAATTATGTACGGTTATAGTTTATGTAGGGAAGGATTACCAAATGCTAATATTTTTTTCAAATAATGGATAAAATATATCTAAAATCAACTAAAAACGCATTACACACACTAACTTGCATTTGACGCAAGCACATAAATAATAAACGAAATAAAACATTCAATGTC
The DNA here is from genome assembly GCA_949699795.1 of Spicauda simplicius. NCBI lineage: Eukaryota > Metazoa > Arthropoda > Insecta > Lepidoptera > Hesperiidae > Spicauda > Spicauda simplicius. The sequence continues at coordinate 7,064,973 of OX453063.1, read as the reverse complement.
TTACTATGCAAAAACACATAACTTCAAAAATATCAGATGTCTTTGTCAAAATACCCACTGTTGCTTTTAAATGCTTAGTTAATTAAAACCTCTTTTTACCTTTAACGGGTGATTTTAATCCATAAATTTATAAAATTAAGAAATATTCTTGCTGCTTTAGACCATATAAAGTTTGGTTTTTTAAGTTAAAATACGGTCGATTGATGGCTAGTTAATTCTAAATGGAAAGCAGTCACACTACCGACTCACTGGTCACATACTCTTTGCTTCCTCAGAGGATTAGATCAAATACTTCAAGCGTCTTTGCAATAAGCGTCTTGATATTAACACACCTGGACACTGGCACACAGTCGTTTTAATTCAATCTAATGAACCATATTGGTAGAGTGGTGTCATTCCATTCTAAGTAAGAATAAATCTACCATCATCAACACACTCCTTACCTACTCTATACTGGTTCCTTTATACAAAAAAATATTCACGGCGTCTCGCATCTGAAGAGAGCCGTGACAATCGCGCTTGTCTTTCAAGTCCCATTCTTTATAAGTGCTCTCCATTGGAATTAAGTTATTCCGTCCGCTGTCATCAGTTTCGGAACAATCTTTACATTCGAGCTTAAAGCACGATGTAAGTTGCGAGGGATTTCTACTGCAATAAATTAAGATTTATACACGTATAACGATGGCACTCCGAAAAGCGAATCTTGGAAATTCTCGCGAAATAAAAATGTCGACGAAACGCTATATCTCTTTAAATGTATTTTTCGTTTCTTATAAATAAAATACGACCTAAATTTTTGACGTCAAATTGTGACAGTACACAAACACGTAGAAACAAAATGTGCTGATAACCGTAAATAATACACTAAATACTTTTGACGTATTTGTTTTAGAATGGACCTTTTCTTCTCAAAAAGGTATATATTTTTGAGGAAAAGTCAAATACGTGAAGACAATTTTCTAGGTGGTAGAACCAGTGTAGTTAGACCGGAGAAGTACCACCGCCGCACGTATTTCTAGCGTGAAGCATTTCTTGCGTTTCGCTAGAAGGGTGTGGTTGCCGGCACACTTTCACATGAGGCGACCATCATAGTCCTCGGGAGTAGCAACGCATCTGTGATTGACTTCAGATGGAACCCATGTTCTGTATGAAGTTGATTACAGATGTCCATGGGCGGCAGTGGCCTGCAACAGGTAGACTGCATGCTCGTTTGCTACTTCAGTCAGATAAAAAAAACAATTACTAATAGCTACTCTTATTTTTTAAAGTTTCATAAAAATATTTTGTTCTTAACGTTGAATGTATTCCCGTACATCATGATTAATTAATGTTTCAAAATCCCCATCAACAAATTTTCATTGATTGTTTGTAGTCTCATTATTATAAAACCGATTTGAAGGTCCATAAGCTTCAACCCCTTCGATAAAAACTTATATTCGGTTTTGTACAATATATCTTAACGTACCTTTGCACTATCAATATATTTGGAGCTAAACAGTTTATACATACATTGATTGATCAAAACTGCGAGTGTTATCTAGATTTTTATATCTCACTGCTAGACATAAATAGATATACACATACAGACACGATTATGTGTCGAGGGGAAAACCTTCAAAAAAACCGCCGTGGGAGCGACGCAGGGTTATGTGGGATTTTTACCGCAATAAAGGTGGCCGTCCTCAGCGCTCCATAGAGGACTCCGGGATCTCCAAAGGAACGCAACCGGAATCCTCTGAACGCGTTGCGCCTCATCGGACTCCTCCCAAATTGGCGGCTGGACCCACCGCTCCGATATAGACCCACCCTACAGCTGAGCATAGACTGTACAAAAACCTACAAATCACATAAGCAGCGAAAATCAAATACAAAAGCGAAATTTAAGTAAAAAGTAAAAGCCGAAATCAAATCATCCGCCACTAAGCAACAAATTGGATCAAAATGGGGATCGAGACGAACCATAACTAAGGGACGAGATAGTGGAACTCATTCGAGTGAAAATCTAAAAACCAAACATGTCGGATGGAAGTCAAGAATGTTTTGTAAAAGTTTCGCGACATTTATTGAACTTGCTCCGGAGTCATACGGGGCCGTCTTGGATCCCTTTGCCGTTCAACTTGCTGAATAAGACATTCGGTACTTTTAAACTATGTGTTCGCCATAATATTAGTTTAATAACTAACAAAGTAAAACTTACACAATGTGGGAAACATTCTTGATCTGGACAATGGTTTGTTCTATTTCGGTAAAAATTTAAGTTACTCGAGAGCTTCTTACCCGACTGCGTTAGTAGAAGGGTAATGTTTTTCTATATATGTATGTTCGTATGTTTGTAAGTTGGTATATTTGTATGTGCAGTGATAGCCTAATGGTTGAAACTTACCCTCTAGATCAGGAGGTCCAAGGTTCAAACCCAAGCACTCGCCACTGATTTTTCTAAAATTATGTGCGTATTAGAAACTAATTATCACTGCTTTTCGGTGAAGGAAAACGTCGTGAAGAACCTACACACCCGAGAGGTCTTTAAAAAAAATCTCGGAGATGTAAGAAGTTCACAAATTCGCACTTGGCCAGCGCGGTGGACTATGGCCTAAAACTCTCTCATTCTGAGAGAAGACCCGTGCCCAGGAGTAGAACAATAATGAGTTGTCAATATATTTGTATCGACCAGATGTCGATTTCTCCGCACGCGCTACAGCCCATATAACTTGAAAGATTGGAACATATATCATTGTAATCAACTCAATTTGTAAAGTGACAGGCTGTATGATTTTTAAATATGATACCTGCAATTAGAGAAAATAGGGAGGTAATTGACGACGTTTTTATTATCATAACAATAAGTTATCAAATTGAAACTAATTAATAGACTACCACAAATATGTATATACGTATATTAAAACTATTTAAAGTCAAAAAAAGAGCGTTAACTATCAATTGTATATACATAAGTTGTCAAAACAAAAATAGATGCAATGGAAATGATAAAAAGCTGCACTGACAGCTTTATTTATAAATAAAATTTTGAAATCGTACATAGTAGTATCCAATACGTTAAAAGATGCATTAACAACGTTTTGTGCTGAAAACAAACTTTCAATAAATAATATCACTCACAATAATACAGAAAATCTTAACTTTAATTATTTATCTTAAATATAACATTTTATTCCATTTTCCTTATTAACTAATAATAATTACGTTTAGGTAATGGAAATCATCGTTTTATTTGATATTTAAAACTTGTTTAGGTATTTCCGCAGGCTTTCATTACAAGCCGAAATGAATATAGAACCAGAGTCGTAGCTTGCGGTGGGCGCTACGCTGCAAGATATTCGTAGCTACGTAGCACATATATCTCGTAGGCTTGTACAAATTGTGGGTACGTAAGGTCTACCATACGTAGCTGCGTAGATCCTCGCATCTTGCGGACTACACAAATTAAGTACTAGCACTATACCGGGGCTTTGTTTGTTACCTTTTAAAAGCAAAGTTTCTTTACGTGGAATAGTGTGTAGTAACATTATACTATAAATTAATAACTTAATTCTTATCTTTAAGATCATAGACGGAAAGACGCAACGTGGTTAATAAATTCTCATGCATATTTCATTATTTTTAAATATTAATAGTACATCATTAATAGTATACTATTATTTTATTTATTTATTTCAGGCTGCAAGGACCCATAGAAAGTAATACACAAATACAAGTAAATAATATAACAAATTAATATAGAATATTACAATACTATAAATTTATTTATAAATACATAGAGTTCTTGATCTAAAATATTTGTAACATCAACAGAATTTTTCACGCATTTCTACGTATAAAAATATGTTATACAGACACAAATGCGTTTTTAATTTTCGATTGAAGTTTTACTGACAACCGACCGAAACACATACATTGTATATACAGGTGGTAGAGTATAACTGGCTAGTAATGTATGCTGGACGACGTAGCTCACCTCTGGGGCCTCAGCCTTACAGGGCGTTAAATGTTAGAGGTTAAATGATTTATCTGATAGAGTTAACGTCATGCAATAAGTACGGCTATTTCAGGTTTAATTGAACGGTGGCTATATGTTTAGTAATAACCAGAGAATCTTTTTGAGGTATTTTATAAATTTATTAAATAACCAAGACCGTCCATAATAAATTCTTATAGATAAACAGTTTCAAAATACATTTTATTTTCCAAATAATTTTTTTAATAAGGTTGTTACCAATGGTCAGAGCGTCTGACATGTTTGTTAGTGACCATAGCGGCGGTATAGTACACGTCGCTCCCCTACCGACCGATGACCTGAAGAAGACAGCGTGAAACCGTTGGATTCAGAGGGCACAGGACTGGTTGGAGTGACGCCATTTAGGGGAGGCCTATGTCCAGCAGTGGACGTAAAAGGGCTGATGGATGGATGAATAGCGGCGGTTGGTGTTAAACAGAAGACACTGCTGCCCATTTCCCAGCTAAACACTCTTAGTACGACATTCACGGGAAGAGGAAGTAGTGCTATATAAGATGAAAACCACGTTGCACTAATTGTTATATAAAAATGTTCATGTAATAAGTGTATATTACGTGAAAATTGTATGCAATGTACTGTATATTGGTGTATATCGGAATTTACGGGGCAGGTCCAATTCGCAGCAGCATTGTGAACATACATACCTTCTACAAGCTATACCGCTCGTAGGACGTAACATGTAGCATGTAGCATGTACCCAATACTGCCTACGTGGCGCATTTTGTTAATATGTATAACGATACAGGGTATGGACATTTACGTGCTAAATTCCTTTAGAATCGTGAAAGTATGATAGGTAAATATTGTATCTAAAACGAGGATCGGCAATTGATTTCAAGTCGGTTTAGCACTATTCGTCCTACGTTTGTATATACTTTAATTTTCAAATAAAAACATATTAGACATTCTCTATCCAAAAAAAATTGTAAATGTTAGGTTTGTTTATGTATTTTTACGCAGGTTTTGCAGGCAGGTTGAAAGGCAAGCAAACCAAGTTTGTACTGTTATCAACCTCGATTTAAACTCTGGTCTAGACGGTGTGTCAAATCGTCAAAATATAATAGAACCAAAGTAATACATATGTATTCAAGTTGTTTTCAGACGTTTGTGCTTTCTGTACCCCCATGCATTTTTACAAACATAGAAAAATTTTAGAATGAAAGGAATTCGTATACGGGTCCAGTTGGTACATCCATTAAAATTGGAACATTTTTTGGATGTCTCTTGTCATCCAGACCTACACAAATCATTTCTTGGTATTAAAATATTTAAATAAATTGACAATTTAATTAATGATTTGAACAACTTTGAAAAGCTTTCACGAGATCAACTTATAGTCCACAACTCCATTCATTTTTAAAACAGAATTGTGACAAACAGTTGGGCTTGCAACGAAATATAACTTAATAAATTAAAGTTCTTATGTGAGGATTAATTTAAACATACCACCACTCGGTTATAAGACAAATAATACGTTTAACGGCGTTTTTCAACTAAAAAAGGTTACTTTACTAAAAAGGCTTTAAAAGGTTACTTTCATATGAAGTGACCTTAGTCTTCGGGTGTATCAATGCATCTATGATTGATGTAAGAAAGAACATTTATTCTGCTTGAATTTAATTACAGATGTCATTCCATCAGGTGGACTGTGCTATAAAAATGTGCTATTTAGCTAAGCTACATTTAAGCTCAGCTAAGCGAATAAGATGTGCTACGAAAATACTTAGACACTCCGATCCTTAGCTAAGCTATTAAGATGAGCTATGAAGGTGCAGGAGGTAGCTGTTCAAATAAAATGTGCGACGAGTTCTATAATTGCATTAGTTTTTTTTCTTTATATCCACACCGAATCGTTGGCTTTAACTTGTATCCTAGGTTAGTATTCGTAGTTACAGTACCTAACGAACATCCAAAGCCCCAAACGTTACCTAACATTTTTCATATAAAAAACAATGTATGCACATATTCTCTATAGCTCTTATTCGAAGATTGCATCCTTCCGATCGGTGGTAGTGTAAGAAAAAAATATTGTATGTTACAGAAGTAGAATTGGATGGCCAAAGTAAACGACACATTATGTACAACATTGTTATATTCTCACGATTTTACACGTATACAATTTCAGAATACATTCGGACAGAGTAACGTCTTACACTTGCGAATTATTAGAATGATCCATATTACGATAATACCCTCCCTTTTATACTAAAAATGGCAGGCGTTAAGGAAACAGTCACAGAGACAAAAACATTACTATTAATCTATTACATTATATAAAATTAAATATATGCATTTATAATATTTATTTATATAACTATTTATATTTATTTATATTGTGACTTCTATTGATTTATGATATTTATAATAACATGGCACGATCAATTTAAATACAATCATTATATAGATTCTTATTGATGTTTATAACTAATGTAGTCATGAGTTTAACAGTAGTGTCCCCAGGCAAGCTACTTGTTGGTTTGTAACATGTAATTGACAATTTGAATGTGGCCCTGTAGGTATATAAGGACATTTCATTTCGTTTCTTCATAAAACCATCAATACATTTTAGATAGAACGTCATTTTAGGTAAATTCTATAAATAGGCGTTCACTTGCTTTTGGGCTATAAAACATTCTACAAAAAGTTGCACCCTTGGTGCGGCTAGGCGACCTATTTATTTTTCCCAAAAGCAAACTGAATTGTTTTTCGTGAAGTTTTAAACCAAAACGTTGTCAACGGTGAGTCGAAATGTTTTGGCGTTTCCAAGCTCCGTAAGCGCTTTACAGGGACGCACGGAAGGATTTTCCTGTACATTGTTTACTTTTCTGACCATTTCGAAGTAAATAAGGCATTCTTTTCTTCGAGCACTAAGTGCAAACTAGGTTAATTCATGTTTTTTCGAATAATACAGCTGTTATAAGCCAAATATTGAAGTGAAGTGGAGAAAACATAATTTAATATTACTCAAAATCAATATTGCATTATGAAGCCTGCTCTAGTTATATAATACGGGTAATTGAATCACAAGGTGAATCATTCCAATCAAATTATTAATCTGTGGATCAATTCAATAATCCATGTAACCGGAAGTGGACGAATTAAGCACGTCGTACCCGCAATACACACACGAGCAATCTTGTTTGCTCATGCTGATTACACACCTGCTAAGTATAAGCAGTTTACTGGACCGACCATTATATATACAACCGTGATAATTCACATAACATGTATATTTACGTATGCAAATAACTACAGGCTGCAGCTTGGTAAATAGTAGATCCTCAGGTAAAGACAAAACGGTAAGCAAATAATGTGCTCTGCTACATAAATTGAGTAGTTCTTGTGTTATGCTGTTACCTTTTAAAGTCTACTACTAAGCAGGGGTCTACCCCCATGGATAGAAGAGGCCTTTTTTGTTTACAAGGGGGAAACCTTCAAACGGTACTCGACGTCATGGGAGCGACGCGAGTTATGTGGGATTTTTACCGCACTAAAACCCCCCCGATGGGCGTCCTCAGCACTGCGTGCACGATGCCCCTTTCGGGCTCTTCCCTGTGGGCGTGAAACGCTCACCGCACGTTCCGATCTTTACGGCGGCATGCGACCACACATGCTGCCGTCCATCCCGGTGTCGCATGATAGTAGCTAATGACTGATAATTTTAAACCTTCAAGCCTCGGATTATACATGATAACTAGGAAGTACTTTCTCAAGTTACAAGCACGGAAATAAATAATACAGTAATGAAAGGATCCACTTTGTTGATTATTTTTGACATCATTTTTATTGAACCATTTTTTTTAAAACATGCAGTTTTTCTTTGTCCACGAGAGAATCGTACAATTTAAGAAGAATTTGTGGAATATAAGAATTGTGTTATTGACTCGTAAGAATATTTGAGTCGTAGGATCGTGTCTTAAAATCTTGAGACTGAGACGCTATAATCAACCGATGTCAAAATACCATACAACACCGACATAGCTAAAAATATTAAGTGAAAATTCATTGTGATAAATTCGTATAAATATAATAATTTATTTATAGAAGAATAGGTAATAAAAGTTTCACTTGAAGGCGATTTCAGATGTATTACTACTCAAAAGGTCTATGTATATATTATGTTTCAATTGTAGACTCAATGTCCTTTATCTTGTCCTTATCTTTCAACTTGTCTTTATTCCTACCTTATCTTTACATTATCTTTCTAACAACAACACAATAACTTTACACTTATGTTACGGTAGAAATATGTGTAGGTTATACCTCAACAATCAAACCACGAAGAGTTGCACCACCCTTAAATACTTGATTAAATTTTAATACCTGAGAGCATGTGTATGCACTCGTTGCATTTAATTAACGGCTGTGGGAAAGTAATTAATGAATATCGATCTAGCTGGAAACTGTGCTGGAAATACATTTTAGAACGCGAAACTGTTCGTAATTATGTACTTATGTACAATTTCTCCTGTATTTTTGTATTGCTATTATTTAATTAACAAAGAAGCGTCACAACTATTTCTAAATATAAGAGTGTAATAGTGATTTGGTTTTAAAAGTGGTTAAGAGAGGTACACGTCTAAGATTTGTCTTTCTGTGATTTTAAACTAATATTATCGCGGAATTGACACATTTTAATACTTAACGGGTACTCGAACAAACCCGTACAAAAAGAATTGGAAAAGAATTCAAAAACCACATATCGCGAGTACCCGTTAAGTATTAAAAAGATTTGTCTTTCTGTCTTTCCATTCCATCTAAGTTTTCAAGATCATCAAGTATGATTGGCCTAAACTAGACTGCAATCTTATTTTGAACTCTTACAAACGTCCATTGCCAATGGTAATCTTACAATCGGATGCAAATAAATGTGAAATTCAAGGTACGAAAATGAATTTGACAAATTGTATTCAGAGTTGAAATAACTTTTGCAAGAAAAATACGTTGTTCAACCGCGCGATATCCCTTTGCCGAAATGTGTTAAAGTCGCAACTTTCTCTAAGAAATCCGAACATCCATAAGTAAGAAACTCGACCATTGTAGTATTGTATTAGTTATCGCATAAATGACGGCAACGGAAATCGACAATCGGATTCAATGTAAAAACTTCGGCTTGGTCGAGCTTTCAAATTTCTCGGGCAAAGTTGAGGGAAATTTTTGAAAAATATGATATAACGGAGCAAGAGGGCGGAGGGTCGGCTACAAGTTTGAAGAGGAATCGGTCCCCCGGGGGCCATGATGAATCTTTCACACGCTTTATCGCCCTGCATCGGGAATCGAACCTTAGAGCGCTCTTAACTCATATTCACGCTGAGGAATAAAATTGAAAGCGATACACAAATCAGTACTAAGGAATACAGAAAGGGGGCTGAATTACTCAAGCCTTACCCAAAAACTTAATGTAAATACTTAAGTCCTTCCGTCATATGACTTTTTTTTAGGATTTCATCGACCTCCTACCCCATAAAAACACAATAAAATAAATACACATTGCTAAGCTTAATAATTGCTATGCTTAATAACATATGCTAAGCATAAAAAACACAACATCCTCCGTATGGGTAGACTGTTTATCAAATTCCATTTTTTTTAAGTCAACCTTTGGCTGGTCAAAAATGAACAAAAATCTTGCATCCATCAGTATAAATCACCATTAAGTTATAAATGTACTCGTATATTATTATTATCTGCAACTTAAGGAACATATATACTTCATAAGATCTGAGTCCTAATCATACTCTTTGATTGTTGACGTATAAGGTACCCTTCAAAGTGATTCGCTCTTTTAAGCAAGGATATCAAAGAATTTATCACTTTGATATCCACAAGGAGTACTAACACTAGAGAGGAATGTGTCGTAATACGCCACTTAAGAAAAGCAAACCTAAACACAAAGACAAAATTCTTTTTAGAAGTTAAAGAGAAAGACAAGAAACCAATATCACGGATTATGTTGTAAAAAAAATACTTCCGTTTCATTTCTGCCTTCTATTTATTTATATCGATATATACATAAAAATTGTTTTTGAAAAGAGTTAGCATCTGCCTTCTAGTAGAACATGTCTCCGTTGTACTCTTCTCTTTTTCTTTAAAATTGAAGGTATATGACCAAATTCCGACGAATAGTGGTAAGTAGTTTGCTTAGAACGACAGCGTACGAATTGTATGCATGCAACCTTACATGACACATTGCAACTTTGTCAGGGAGTTGCAATCATATGCAACTATCGCTTGTTTATCGCCATTGTATTCAATTTCTACTTTTTTACTATATAATAGTAGAATCAAATAGTACGTAGTGAGACACTTAGAGAAAGGAGAAAGAAGGCTTAAATCTCATCTGATCAGATTAGAATAATTTTTTTTTTGCAATACACTGTATAAAATTGCGACAATACTGGATTAAATTAAATATGAACAACGTCGAAATCTCCCGTGCGATTAGTAAGCGGTGAGGTTGAGACAAATCTCACCACATCTCACCAAGGGAGGACAGAGCAAAAAAGTTGCTAAAATCACCTTATATGCCTAATAGATTCGTTAATTTTAAAGGCATAAGGTGACATCTAATTTTGTGATCGAAATAAGTAATTATTTATTAGTTCAACGATACCCAGAATACAAGTCAAGGAGGGCATAATGCATTGGGACTTAAACCCAAATACATCAATTCTCTATTTACTCTAAATCTGAGTGCATGCATTAATTAGTGAAACGTATTTCCTTGAACTCAGCGCCAGAACGTCCATTAGGGCATGTCTACAAGAAACCAGTCCACTTCAATAGCACTTCAGGATCGATCGAGAATGTCTAATGGTCAATATTATCCCCACAAACTTTGAAGAGAAGGTTTGAAGTAGGTAGAGCTCCTTTTTGGTTTAACCCAGAGGAAACCAGCACTGTACTCATTTCTGCCTAATAACAGGAGAGCTAATAATATAATAATAGTAACGTTTATTTCAGACGTTGTTACATCCATAGAATTATTAGTAAATTAGTAACAATTGAAGCTTAAATTCTATGTTAGTATTTTTAGTAATAAGTTAGTATCTCTATATCTCTATATATTAATACGTGAAGCAAAAACTTGTGATTCGTTTTTAAGATACTTTCCGCAGAAAGAGGAGTATGAAAACAAATGCACGGTAATGTGTTATGTGTTTTTAGTTGATTTTATGTATGTTATATGCATTATTTGAAAAAAATATTAACATTCTGCACTCCTCTACGTCGACTATAATGGTGCAAAATTTCATACTAATCCGCACGTGCCATGTTATTTAAAAATGCTTCACAAGTTTTTGCTTCACGAATTAATATATAGATAGATAGAACATTCAATGTCTTGCTATAAAAACACTTAACGTCAAAAATGTCAGATGTATCTGTCAAAATACCCGCTACTGCTTTTAAATGCAATAGCGGGTATTTTTAGCTAGTTTAACTTTAACTCTTTTTACCTTTAACGGGTGCGTTCAAAATAACTTGAAAATTATTACAATTTATTTGAATTTGAGAAGTATTCGTGCTACTTTGTACAATATGAAGTTTAGTTATTTAATTTAAACTACGGTCGAATTTCGACCGTTGCAAACTATTTAGTAATTTAATATTAATTTTATTTATTTAGTTATTATTTTAAACCGATGGCTGTCTCCATCCAGTGCCTCTGGATGGGGCAGTCCGGTCTAGCAGCAATTATTTTTAGAATGCTGTAGGGACTGTTACGTAAGCGATGTAGCACACACGTCGTCTTCTTACGCCTGCTAAGAGCAGCGGTATTTTTAACCGACTTCGAAATAAGAAAAATATATATATTGAGCTGTATTTAATTTCTATTTACACACACTCATCGTTTCTTTCATGGCACCTTAATCGTTTGAGATGATTCTAATGACATTGTATGCAGCTAGTTTTGAAAAGGTGCGAAATGGGAAAAACACATTCGTCTTGTGTCTATGGTACCCAGGAGAAAATCCTAGTATGGGGATATGAGCATAGAAAGCGTGTTTTTTTTAATTTCAGACCAAGATTCTAATGGTATGTAAAGTTAATTACAGACATGGTTTGGTGTGGGTACCGGCTGACTGTCGTCAGCTTGTGTTTCGACCCAAGTTTTATATGTAATCGATTACAGGTAAAATAGCATATTTTATAACCTTTTATGTTTGTGGGTAATATGTACTTACATACCTACCCACAAACATCGCAAGTCGTATTACATTTTCGCGACAAGCGAAAATATGATAGATAGCAAGCAAGATATGATAGAAAATTGTACCATGCAACAAAATGATGGGTTTGACTACTACAAAGTATATTTTTTTCCTTTTCAATCCATTGAAATAAAAGCTTGTTTTAAAAATATTTTTAATAGTATTTTATAACTTACGAAGTTATCTTCTCTTCCTTACATATAACCTGATTATTGATAGTTATTTGTCTAATAGTATATATCAGTAGCAAATATCCCGTTACAGACTAAACGGTTACATCAATCGTTAACATCAAGTACAAATTGCTCTCTACATCTTCATTATAATTAACTAGCGCTTGGAAGATCGCCGGCGGCTGGTGCCGACCAGGGATCGTCGTATGAATTCAGGGTGGACTCAACAGCCTATTACAGCTAGGGTTGTCCAATCAGTCTTAGATTTTAGACAGTTAGACAATTTGTAACAAAAACTTTGAGTATTGCATTAAATATTATTATTCACGATAAGCGTTTTTGAATCCTCTTACCGGTATAATTTATTCTGATATTTTCCGTTGTAGTCACTACTCTTTTTCACCGTAATTAAGATGTAACTTGGTCGAAATATCGGCAAAAACCGCTAATATGATTACCCATTATGTATTAAAATTTCTAATAAGCTTATTACCTTATAAGCAATAGTTGTGTTGCTTTTTGTTAGATTTTACTTAGTAAATGTAAAATTCTTTTTGACTACCAGTCAGAAACACCCGATTTTGTAGCATAAAAGAGATTTTATGAAAGCTTTCATATCCCATTAAGTTCCCTGAAGTGTCAAAACTTATTTATAATATTATGGCAAACTCTTTCCTTCCAGACCCGTTGATTCAAAGTTTACCGATTGTCAAAAATAAAACCATATTCAAAATATTAGCTATTATAAGTCAAATCAAAAGTTCAAGTACCTCATTTATTAAAAAAAAAAAAAAGTTACACGCTTTCTAGACTCATAGCCCCACAGTAGGATTTTTTCCTGTGTTGTGGATACTATGGACACACACAACACGAATACACAAACACCCAGACCCAGAACATGAATCTAAATTCATCATTCAGATACCTGTCTGGCCGGGAATCGAACCCGGGACCCATTGTGCGTAACCGTTCCACCACGCGGGTCGTCGAACTTCGTTTATTAACCGTCAGCTTTACACATCTACGTAAACTTTCAATTATGTAACAAACCTTGCAATTTCTTGGATATTATCAGCCCTATTCAGTACCTAGACGGCTAGACTGCTACAATCGCAGTACTAAGCGCTAATACGGGAAATCTAATGTAATCCGGCAGCAAATACGTAGATACGTGCCACAACCGGCAGTAAATAATCAAATCAGTTTGATTTATTAGTTCAAGCCCGGTATGCTTATTAAACTGCATCAGAACAGCGATTTGATTGTGTACAACGCCGTAGTTTAAGCAAATCAGTAAGTCATGGTAACCCATAACTGTAAGATGGTTATTATACCTATTTTTGTGGTATAGAGCTTTTTTGGGATCCGTGCACAAAAGGTTAGCACGGAACCCTATTGCTAAGACATTGCTGTCCGTCTGTCTGTTGCCATGTCACGAGGCTGTATCTTATGAACCGTGAAAGCTAGACAACAATTTCACAGAGGATATATTAAACAAAACGTTTTCAATCGTTTCGGTCAACAAATAAATGAAAGAGGACATTAATAACCAACACAAGAATACCCGTAATACCTGTATTGAAATTACACTCGTGTATGCCGTATTATACTAATTTAGCGATATCAATAGCCTTCGGATGAATAAATGACGTCCCATTTCTCTCTCATTAGTGCACTATTGTACGCAATTTATGGCAAAAACATGTAGGTTTCCTTGTGTGTTTTTCTTTGCTACTTAATTAAGCTCTGAATTTTGCCTAGTAAAACAGAAAGATCCCTTGGAATTGGTAAAAAATCCTTATATTAAAATAAAAAGAAAATCAAATATATGAATTATATTTTAAAATAACTACCTATGGTTAATATTTTCAACTTTTACGATTGAATTTAAACAATCATTCAATTCTGTCTACTATTTTTCTTTAAAGATCGAAGTAGCAAACCAGCATTCAGTACTACTCGTGCCTTCCATGGAATTTTGAAAGCTACGTCGCGTTGATCTGGGGTGCTATCTAAAGTCAATCACAGATGTGCTGCTACTCCTAAGGACTAAAATAGCAGCACCATATAAAAGTGAGAGTAAGAGAGAGAGGTGGTAGAACCAGTGTAGTTCAACCAGGGCCTTACCTTAGTACTTAGTACCTTTGCCACACCTATTTCTAGTGTGAAGCAGTTCTTGCATTTCGATGGAAGCCTGTAGTTGCCAGCACACTTTAATATGAGGCGACCATCACAGTCCTCAGGAGTAGCAACGCATCTGTGATTGACTTCAGATAGGACCCGTGTTCTATTTGAAGTTGCTTACATATGTCCATGGGCAGCAGTGACCACTTACCATTCGGTGGACTGCATCGGTGGCTGCTCGTTTGCTACTTCGATTAGATAAAAAAGAGAAGACACGCAACCACTCTTCTACTAAAACACAAGAACTGCTTTCCGCCAATAAAATAGGTTTGGCGGTGGCATCTTTTCATTCAAACCATACACGTTCTACCGTTCTGTTATGATTATATTTGTGTCTTAAAAAACGATTTAATTTTAACCGAAAACGTGTATGTATTTAGTGGAACCCAAATGATAATTTAATCTTTAGCAAGACGTTAAAATTAACTTACTGATCCGCTCCTGCCACGGCGGTGCTGTCTAATCAGATACGACATTGGTGTTCGTTATGTGATACTGTTTAATATTTGCGATTTGCAACGCTGTGCAAATCATGGTTAAGCGTTTTCAATAAACAGAGCATTTGTGGCAACGCTATATAATTGAAAAATAGCTGCGTTTTACCGCATCTCGGTACATTGGCCAAATGTGCCGTGTGTTGGCCAAATGTAACTGTTTAATATATACTCGATACGACTAGTGAATGCGCTTGAATATTTTATTTATAACGCTTTTCACTGCCTATGAACCCGAATGCACGCTTGAATTGGAGATACGGGATCTTTTTCGTCTCTATTCAAATGAATTGACGTGTACATATAACTATTTAATGTGAAATGGGAACTATTGAACATTAAATATATTTTAAATAATATAGGTACTATTTTGTATGTATGTGATATCAACATTATGCTTGCTAACTTGTTAAAATATTTATATCCTTATATGAACCTACCTTGGAATTGAGTTTTAAATTTTTTTTCATTTAAAAGCCAATAAAAATGCATTCGAAACGATTTTCATTCTTTAAGAAAAATAAAGTGGAATATAGGTGTTTATACTAAATTCAGTTATACCTAGGGGCTTATCAGCATACGAAACAAATATTTGATAAAAAAATACAAAAAGCTGTATTTTTTAAAAACTTGAATCTAAATATTTATACTTTGACGCAACATTTAAAATTTATCTAATTTACACGCAACTTTCCGATTTATTTTAAGGTCTATACAATGCAATTATTTAATTATTATTATTACTATTACTACAACTATATAAACTATCTACTATCATTTGTTATTACCTACTTACTATATAATAAATCATAATCGTATACGTAAACTTTTCATATTGAAACAGATACGTACATAATAACAAGTTTTTACAACTTTCCTACATAGGAGCATGCAGTCCAGCTGATAAGTTAAAACTGCCTCCCATGGACATATGTGAGCAACTTCATATGGAACAAAGGTTCTATCAAAAGTCTATCACAGATGCGTTGCTACTTCCGAGGACTAAAATGGTTGCCCCAAATTAATGTGAGCCGGCAAACACACCCTTCCACCGAAACGAAAGAACTGCTTCACACGTACAAATTGGTGTAGCGGTGGTACCTCCCCGGCCGAACCACGGTATTTCTGCTCTTGTGATTGTCATGCAAAGCAATTACAGATACCGCTATATATAGATTTTTTTTTTTATCTGATTGAAGTAGCAACGAGCATGCATTCCTGTTAAGTGGTCACAGCCGCCCATGGACATCTGTAAGCAACTTCATATAAAACATGGGTTCTATCTGAAGTCAATTACAGATGCGTTGCTACTCTCTAGGACTATGATGGTCGCCTTATATAAAAGTATGTCGGCAACCACACCCTTCCATCGAAACGCAAGAAATGCTTTACGCTAAAAGTAGATATGGCGGTGATACTTCCCCCGTCGACCTGCACTGGTTCTATCACCTTCAAAGATTGCTCTCATTCTGGTAAATTCGTGTTATGATAGTAATAGTGGGTACCCTATATATCGAGTATCTACTCCATGTGTTCACATATATGAAACGACAGGTGCAGGTGGCACCCTTATCAGAGACACATGCGTGTGAGCATATCTAAACGCGACAGGAAAAGCGCCCTTAGCCTATACTTAATTTCAAGCTTTAATGATATACACTGGATTGGCGTGACTTCTAGTAAATGATTGTTTTATATTTCCACGAAGCCTATATTCCTTTATAGCCTTTTATTTAATTTAAAGTGAGATCGAGCAATATAATAGTTAAAATAAGCACAAATATCGACTGACTGAAAGTGGGAAAATACGACAGGAAGTGCAGCAGTCTCTGGCTATGAGCACAGCGGGAATTAATCTTAAAACTCGAGCATTGTTCGACCGATTTTGAAATACTCTATTAATTTTATTGAAAACTAGAAAACCCGGTGAACACCGTACCACTTCTGAATCAAAAAATGTTGTGATAATCTTGAGTTAACATTGTGTAGTTATTACTACACAATGAACTCAAGATCTCAAGACTCTTTTAATAAGGTGCAAGAACTGCATAGCAATATCCATAATAATGGACCTTAATAAAAAGAGATATCTAATGTGAAACCAAGTATGTCAATTTCTTCATTACTTATCTATGTCCAAAAATTTTCTTTTTTATGAACTACTGCACGTCATTGTTCTTTCTAAATGTCAACGCAACAATGATACCCGTGTATCAGGAAAACATACCCTTGTTCTGTTGCAAAAAGAAATAAAATAAACATGAATTGCGTGGTCAAGAAAACAATAAAGGTGTAAGAGTACGTGCAAGATTAAAGCATGCTCAAGTGCGGCTCCACAATAGTAGCGAGCGAGTAAGCGATTTGGCACGTTGCGCCGCGCGGCCCGCGTAATTACGTACCTACGAAATGTGAGCTGCCGTTTAAATCTTGCGCTGCTTAAATTTTAAGCGAACATCACCGGGCTGTATTAATTTAATTTTCACTGTTTGTTGTACAACGAACGGAGCACGTATGAGCATCATACGTTTTGTTACGAATTAATTGCTGAAAAAAGTAAATAAACGCTTCGTGCGGCGAAATATCGTGCTCTGACTTTCCACCTATAAATAATAGCGAGCTTCAGGATAAGTGCGCGAATTTTGAAACTTCCCTTTTTATCTTTCTATTCAATATAATCCTCGTCGTACAACCGGTATCAAGGTTACGTAGGCGCAGTAAATCACTTCAAACTGGCCGAACAAGGGCCGAAAGGACGTTAGTAGGTGCCCTTTTATATTCTTCAGAAGGTAAATCTATCGACCGATCGCATTAGACTACCAAAGCTGAACAATTTAATGACGATTGACTATTCATACCACATTCAAGCGGTTGACCGCTTTGCCACTCTTGATTTTAAGTCTAATTATTCTGAGATCTCAGCCGTGGCGGACGGCAGCAGAGTACGTAATGAGAGCGGCGCGGAGGGCGGAGGGAGGGGTGAAATGCAAAATGTTGCAATTGCATTTCCCCGTCAGAAAAACAGCTTACACTGGCAAAAATAATTAAGAGCATTAGTGGAGTCGGGAGCGGAGTGTCGCGCAGTAAATAGTCTGCTAAATACCCACCTACATTTATTGGCGCGGGACTCTGCAAAGGCCAGCGTAATAGCGGAAACAATTCTGCCTTTTAAAACAGTGTAGGGCGCTTTTGTTTACAAATTATTTCACGGCAGCGATGAATTCGGCTTTCAAAGGACACGCATTTCACGCCGAGTTTGCTCGTCATTGTGATTTTCTATATACATCCTTTACAAGAAGTTAAAAAAATAATAACTACGATTTTCGCCGGTACAAGATCAACAATTCTTAGAAACGACGACTGCTATCCCTAGGATACAGTTTGAACAAGTATGTAGGTTATTACATAACTACCTAAGTAGTAGATTTATTATTAAGCCATTAGGGGAAGGTGGGGGAATCACGGACGCGGGGTAATCGCGGACGTGTATGTTTCACTATGTTAGAAAAGGACGAAAGATATTTCGAGTGATGCAATCGCGAGTCCATCCCAGACGTAGTGCCGCACATTAAGTTGTGAAGTGACGACGCGCTCGTTTTACAAGGTATGTTTATTTAAAGATTTATCAACAATTTCATATAAATTTTGTACTAAAATTGAATAGTTGTATAATGTTTTAGGTTTTACATGGAAATATCACATTATTTTTTCGGATTAATGTATCAATTTAATAATACTTGTAGGGAGTAACCGCGTGCACCACGTCATTCTAACCTTAAATAAAAATACTGTTTTGTTGTTTTGTGTGTGTCGGCTAATGGCGGACGGTTTTAGTGGGGTAATCCCGGACGTCCGCAATTACCCCTACACATCTTATAGTTAATGGAGTTTATTTTATGTCCTTTTTTATTATATATATTTGTTTACTGCACTATATTGATCTGAAATTGTTAATGATGTATGTAAAAAATATTGTACTTATATTTAACTGTATGTATATACTGTATTTCAGATGCCACGTAATTACCAAAGAAAGGCTGAGACCAAATACAAATTAGAAGACTTAGAAAAGGCTATTCAGGATGTTAAAAGTAAAACACTTTCACTTGGAAAAGCAGCTGCTATTTATTCTGTTCCGAAAAGTACTATACACGACTATCTAAAGAAAGAAGTTATAAAGGAGCCAAAAACTGGCAGAAAGGCTATATTTTCTGAAGAACAAGAAAGGGAGTTGGAGGATTATATCTTGAAATGTAGTAAATTATTTTATGGTTTAACTATAGAAATGGTACGAAAAATAGTATTCAAATTTGCCGAAGTAAATAATTTAAAGCACAATTTTGACAAAACATCTCAAATGGCAGGAAAAGATTGGTTCTATGGATTTAAGAAAAGGCATCCTAATATTTCACTACGTAAACCTAAGTCTACTTCTATCAATAGAATTACAGCTTTTAATGAAATAGAAATGAAAATGTTCTTCAATAACTTGGAAATTTTACAAACCAAACACCACTTTGATGCCAATCGAATATACAATATGGACGAGACAGGTATATCCAATGTCCAAAGAAATTCAAGGATTTTAGCACCAAAAGGCCAGAAACAAGTCGGTATGGCAACAAGTGGTGAAAGAGGTACCACAACAACAGTTGTCTGCGCTTTTAGTGCTTCAGGAAAGTATATTCCTCCATTTTTTATTTTTAAGAGGAAGCGCATGAATGCTCAGTTGTTACGTGGAGGCAATCCTGATATGATAGCAGCTGTAAGTGATTCAGGTTGGATCAACGAGAACTTATTTGTAGATTGGTTGCATCATTTTGTATCTTTTGCTAAGCCAACAGTTGCAAATCCGATCTTACTTATTCTAGACAATCATGAAAGTCACGTTAGCCTTGCCTGCTATCTGTTTTGTCGCCAAAATGGAGTAATATTGTTATCTCTTCCACCGCACACATCTCATCGTATGCAACCACTGGACTTAACATATTTTGGACCTCTCAAGTCTTCATATAATAGGGAATGTGACTTGTACATGGCTGCAAACGTAGGCCGACGAATTACACAGTATGAAGTTGTCGAACTTTTTACGAAAGCTTTCAATCGCATCAGCAACTTAGAAAAAGCAGTAAATGGTTTCCGGGCAGCTGGTATTTGGCCTATAGATACAACTAAATTTGATGAACATTTCGCAGACGTGGCATCGCCATCTGAAAACACTACCACTGACAATAATTTGCAGAGTAACATAGTAGTGACACCTGATAGGCAGATTGCATCGACGTCAAATGTCGCAGGGGCATCGATACCGGATGTGCAGATACCGTCGACATCAAATATACAAAGTGTAATGACACCAAATACGCAGACAATATCGACATTAGATTACATACAGCAAAGACCAGTTACACCAGCAGCTGCATTGGACAAATCAATCCTACTTGAAGACATCTTTGATATGCCGAAACTACCACTACAGAAAAGTAAACAAACTCTTAGAAAAAAACACTCAGCTATAATAACCAGTACTCCTATGAAAGACATTTTAGAAAAAAAAGAAGAAAGAAAGAGTCAAAAATTTGTAAGTACCACAAAAGACAAAAGAGGAGTTAAGAATCTTACATTATTTTCCGATAATACCATTCATACAAAGGCTCAAGAAAAGGACATACCGTGCAAGAAGAAAAAGGCCAATGAAGGAGAAGGGAAGGAAAACGAGTATTATTGCCTAATTTGTGATGAAAAGTATGAAGATCCACCTAATGAAGACTGGATAAAATGCTATAAATGTAATTTATGGGCCCACGAAAACTGTACGAGTGGTGAAAGTACATCGCGAGGCTTTATTTGTGATTTTTGTTCTAATTAACCTATGTACGTGATTACCCCACAGACCGTCCGAAATTACCCCACGTGCTGTGGGGTAATCCCGAACTCCAATGTTTTGTTTTTCTATTAATATTTTATTGTATATGAAACATTTATCTACGTTGATTATGAGAACATAAGATTGATTAGTTATAGTTAACTTTTAGTAATAAATAGCATTCCTAGCCTCAACTGGTTTTGTTTTATTTCAGTTCTTCCTTAGGTGTTCGCAATTACCCCACTCTCCCCTATTAATCTATTGAGCGTTTATAAAAACACAATGGTGCCAAAGTTCGGTTTGATACAATCATGTAGATTGAACACCTTTTAAAAGTGTGATACATTTTACTATGTCGCGTTCCCTAGATACATTAACAAATAGATACCTATGTGACTTAAAATTCGATAAGCTGAAATCAGACATACCCACTCAGAAAAGATGATTTTCTTCAGGATTCAGGATTTCAGGATTCTAAAGGTTTTTCGCTACTTTTAGGCTTATGTATACCTTTTTACTACTTTTTTAAATCTCAAATTCTATATAACTTCCCGATTTAAACAAAATTTCCGAAACATCACTTTAACAATGGAAATTTGTTTGTTAATACGAATACATTTACTAATGATTGCAAAATTTAATCACTAGGCAAACTTAACTACGAGCAATTTATTTCACCGCCGAAATCGCAACTCCGCTTCACCCTCGCTTCCTGCATCGATCGTGGGGTGAGAACATGAAAGCGATGATCGTCCTACCCTCTATCACTCAACCCCACTCCGCAGTTGACATGTCAATAGTAGTGACTCAGGTTCCAGTGTTTAGCAATGCTACCCTGCCTAATGTTACCGATTCCAGATGCATCATTTGTTCGCTGTCAGACTGACGACGGTACCCAAACCAATGGAAAAAAGATAACCCAATTAAATTGAACCACTATCCGTGAAATTGTTTACCGTTTGAGGTAAGATTTGGATTTCCTATGGGCGACGGATTATATCTCACATAAGATCCTAAAATGTGCGTAGAATTAAGATCGCTATAAACTAGAAATATACCATGTCAGTTGGAACTATAGAGTTTATTTTTAACCGATTTAGATTTAAAGGAAATAGGTTATCTCCGCGCCATTGTTTCGTGCGCTTATTGATAGAGATGTTGAATAGAAAATAAAATAATTAGTTAGGACTACAACAAAGTTATGTACATTTATAACAATGTGTATTAAACTAATGTTACTACAAGTGACATGTATTAACGAATAGATATCAGCGTAATAGTTAGGTACCTATTATTAAAAATCATTCGTTTAAATAATGGAAGCGCTTTATCTGAAAATGGATGAGAATACCTTCCAAGTCCATTTCATGTGGAATAAGTGAACCATATCAGTAACAACAAATCCACAGCTGATTCCGTTTATAAAATACTGTTCGTCTAAAGTAAAAAGCTCGTCTCTATCTCCCGGACAAGGTAAAAAGGAACCATCCGCTTACTTATTGTACCCTGATCGCCATTTATCAAGTTGCATCTGACGTGACAATGGCAGTCGCATCCGCGGCTGAACCGCCACCGTCAGCGAATCGGCAAATAGCTGCTTTCAGAGTAAGGTCAGCAAAAGAAAAATAAAAGGTAAAATTTCTTGAAGAGAACCTTATAGATCTAATATACCTACTTTTCATTACGTCTCGTAGAAACTATTTAAAAATTTTATTCGCTTTTAACAAAAATGTCTATATAACTTTACCTAAATTGTAATGATAGATGATTTTAGTTTGATGCATTCAAACACAGAGACTAACACTTAGATAAATATACTAAAATATAAAAATATCTATTAGGTATAGTTTAAAATAGGTATAGTTTGGTAAATCGAAAAGAGGTATCTACTCTTTTCGATTTACCAAACTATACCTATTTTTGCAAATACATGAACCTTTTTTAACCGACTTCTCAAAGGAAAAAGGTTATCTATTCGTCACGTAGGTATATGTTTTTTTATGTAAGAGTCATTATTGCATTTTATGTGTTTTTCAGGTGAATTTTATTACATCTGATAAATGTTAAGTCATTTATTGTTATTTCTTTATTTATTTACTGTTATATGTGTAGCTGGATTCAATCAAAATACCTAATAACGAAAACTTTAACCAACTAGTATGAAAAATATGCCCAAAAACGGTAGGTAAATACTATTGTACAAACAGCTGCATACGTAACTACTTGTTTAATCAATGAAGGTATAAATTCATTATTGCTCATAATGAATACATTGAGACTTAATTGTGGACCTCGTTCTAATCGGTATGCTAAAAATGGATGCTGTACGTATGAAAGTGGCATGTAAGCGCGCTAACGCTAACTTTTAAAATCTTTTTTTTATTTGTAATTTTGGAGAAATCTAGTCGAAACATGTGAAAACGATGTGTGATTTTTTGAAAATCATCATTTTTTGGGCCTTTGACTAACCCCTTAATTAAAAGAAGCATTATAACATAATTTTGGCTGAAATGTTGTATGTTGTGTTTCTTTTAAAGATACTAAGCCCCTGGAAAGGCCGGGAGCAAGTAGGATCCAGATCGGGGGCTATAGGCTCGAGCTCTCTTCCCCCCTATTTAAATACCTGCTTGAGACCATGAGTCACACGAAAAAAATGGTATGTTCCAAAAAAAATAAATAATAAAAATGTGTGCGTGTACTAGCGTACACTCGTAAGAAGTGAAACTTCTTTATGACGTTATTTTTCAAAAAATAATTTACTATATGCAACTTTACAGAAATTGGTTAAATAAAGTTAAATAAATTATTAGATAAAGTTTAATAAAAGGATTTTATCAAACTTTATCTAATAATCTAATCTATAATAATCTATCTAATATCACGCGTGGTAGGGATAAGAAAAAGATGGCGCGTAACGGAAAAAAAAAGATGGCGCGTAACAGAAAAAGATGGCGCGTAACGAAAAAATGTTACACTAAATTTTTTTCCAACCCCGATAAAGAAGTTTCACTTAAAAAACTCAGCATCCTTCGTGGAAAGACCTTCCCTTCGCCATCAAAATCTTCCAAAGCCTATCATCTGCTGGTCAACACCCCCCACCCCCAAACGAAAACCCTCGATCCACCAGTGAGATACGCAATAGCTATAAAATAGTTCGTTGCTATTGCGACGGATTTTTCAAAAGCCAACTATAATTTAGTTAAAAGGCCAATAAACGTTAAAGCTCCCAATTGAGGAAATGGAAAAGCTTTAGCGAATGTGCGCTATCTGAAAAAAGTCGCAGGTCTCTATGTCGTCTGTAAGAATACCCCATTTATCGAAGCGAAGCAAAATGTTGGTCAATCTAGAATAAAAGACACTGTTTCAAATGTAATTTGTATTGCATAATGCTGTGATACAAAAACTAATAAATGTTAACTTTCATATACACTAATTTAGGACGTCTCTGTTGTTAAATACTGCTAACAAAAAAAATTAATGACTGAATTAAAAAGTAAAGTTATAGGTGGTAGAACAAATGTAGTTCAACCGGGGTTTAGTTTCCAGCGTGAAGCATTTCTTGCGTTTCGATGGAAGGGTGTGGTTGCCGGCATTTTTACATGAGGCGACCATCTCAGTCTTCGGGAGTAGCAACGCATCTGTTTGACTTCAGATAGAACCTATATTCTATATAGAGTTACTTACAGATGCCCTTTAGCGGCAGTGACCGCTTACCATCAGATGGACTGCATGCTCGTTTGCTACTTCAATATTATAAAAAATAGTTTTATAATATTTAAAAGATATTAACCAATATTATTGAAAGGTAGCCTTTGTATAGAGCAACTTAGCCTACTGATGAAGGGAAGTGAATAACATCTGTTCTGGAATGGAACATCTGGAAGATGAGGGAAGGGAATAACATCTGTTCCAAAAGGAACAGTTATTTTAAAAAATATATTTGACATAATATATAATAATAAATAATTAGATTGACTTGTATTATAAGTGTCCAATTTGAGAAATAGATTGCAGATTGCATAAATCCAAGAAAATATTTCTTCGGTATCTATTTAAATGGCTATAAATGGGTTTTATTAAAAAAAAACTCGCTACTAATTTTAAAATAACTTTATTATAAACATAAATAATACGTGTTAGGTAGGTACATTTTATTGCTTTACAATATCCTTCTTGGAATGTATACTAAGCTACAAACAATGAACAAATTAGGTACTAAATTATACTATCAGAATAACGAATCACTATTTCCCGAATTTAATTTAATTAACATTATATTATACATATTGTACAATATACATGTATTAATATTATGTTAATTACCTTCACACTGATATGTTATAATTATATTTTTTTAAATACATTTGAGTTTATAGAGCCAACAATTCAAATCACGATAACAGGTTTGAATTTAATAATTTTCCAATAAAAAAAATTGTAATATTTCCAAAACAAAATATTTCATGAATAACTTTATTATATAATAACCTAATATACTCACAAACAAGAAAAATATACTTTTTATTCATTCTACATAACCACATTCTTTCAACTTAATAAATTAAATTCAAGATGGCGGCTTTTGTGTCGCACCAAATGCCGCGGATATATATTACAATTTTTAAGTTTTTCTTTCTATTCGATCGAATACTCCGATCTCTATGCTTTCAGGCTATACTCTTTAATCATAAATTAGGATAGTTGTGTCAAAAACTCGTAAAATGGAACACTTATAGTAGAATGGGATATGACGAGTGTCAAACTTAAAACTTGGATTCGAATTCGTAAATGTATAAAATTACCAACAGACAATATTCTATATTAACTGATAAAATAAAAGAACAATGAGATTAGTAAGAAAAATATTCTCTAGGTTGATAAATTTAGAACGATACGAAAATAGAAAAAGGATGTTAAATACTTGATAATGAAAATTTTGATATTCCCTAAATATAAAAAGTCCAATTTTAATACTTATAATGTAATTTGACATAATGTCAAATTATATTTAAATAACAGAATAAAAATTAGCTAACTATCTACTATAAGAAATTAAAAGCATGTAGCTTCACTCCACATCATATAAAATTATCAAATTTCTATAAATATTGTTTTACATGTGGCATTGAACAATGTTATCTAAAATGAAGGCTTTTGTATATGTTTCACGCTCAGGCACATAAAGTTACAGGCTAATACAAAATTCGAATTTCCTAGTTTTCGCTATTTATTTGTATAAAGAAGATACTTGAACCACTTTTTAAACGACATCTAAAAAGTCTTACCTGTCTATAATACTTTATTCTATACAAGTCCCAGTAAGACGGCACTCATATACAATAATGATTAAATAAAAAAGAGACATCGAGACTAAACTATATAAGACTAAAAGCAATCGATACATCTTCGTTCCACGTAAGATAAATAATCTCTATTTATAATTTTCAAATTACTTATAATGCTTTATTTGGACTATAAGAAACTAAAGTAGGCATTTTTAAATTTCCTATCATTATCATATATAGACGGTTATTTTGGAAAATAGTATAAGGTTTAGGCAGAAATTTTCATTCAAAAGAAGATTGTATGAAGATTGTATGTAAGTAGGGCGCATATTTTTTTTATAATTTATTTTATACTAGCTTTTGCCCGCGGCTTCGCTCGCGTGGAATTTAGTCTGCCACATAAAGTTTGCAAGGCGGTAGAGCAATGGTTCAACTGGCAAATGGTGCGCGGTGCCGTGTGTTAATCGCCTAAATCAGTGTGTTCAAATTTCAAATCACAGGCACGTATATTAATTTGAATTAGTTTTGTCGGGCAACAGATATTAATGCTTACTCTGAAATTAAAAGTTTTATGAAAGGGTCTCAAAACGCGTGACGGTTACCAACGCGCAGTTGGCTAGCGTGGTCAACTACGACCTAAACTACTGCTAATCTGACATATGTGCCGAGTTGTGTTACATTAAAGGTCGATGACGATTGAATAACATATTTAACCTTTCCGCTGTTTCATTCTCATTATCTTTTTTTCTTTTTTGTCGAGGGAGAAACCTTCAAAAGGTACGCCGTGAGAGCGACGCAGGGTTATCTGAGATTCTTATAGCACCAGGACTCCGGGATCTTCAAAGGAACGCAACTGGAGTCCTCTGAGTGCATTGCCCCATCGGGCTCCTCCCAAGTGAGCGGCTGGGCCCACCACTCCATCTGGTCTTTACCACGATATGCGACCACACGTATGCCACCGTCCTTCCCGGGATCGCCTGGCTGGACGGTTCAAGCTCCGTCCATCCTGGCTCTCACGATAGCATGCGACCACACATGCTGACGTCCCGAAGTCCGACTTCCCGAAGTTGCTGACTGTTTGTTTGGAGCTCTCCATCTAGCCGCCCGCAACCCCGAAAGCTCCCTTTTAGTTGCCTCTTACCACAGACAGGGGATACCGTAGTCTTATTCCCGGAACTACAGAGACGTCATTGACCTTTCACATTTTGCTCCGTGTTTTATAACCATTCAAATATTTATATCATACAACTTCGTTGTATACGGCGGCGGCGCACGGCGCGTACTGCCGGTCAATCAATTGACTACGCAATATGTTATACTCGTAATATCTTCTAAAGTACTTATCCAATTTACATGGTGTAAATGGCAGATTCAATCTTTATTAGATGCTTGATTTTTTGAAATCATTTATTTTGATAAGGATTAATATTTAGTTTGTATAAAACCCAAGGAAACATCAACTTGATAGTTTTAAAATTTTCAAAGTATAAAAAGAGTTATTGTGGGTTATACATAAAATATAGACATATGCTGTCGCGGACTTTTATTTAGATCTATGTGAGCCAAACAATCCCACGGTACATTATATTTCGATATCTCCAACGGTTTAGGCAGCTTACGCGAAGATAGCTCTCAGAGCACAACTTTTTTTCCGACTAATCTGATATTTCTCGTTATATTATAACCTTATAAAAAAAAATCATTACAAATTATAGCCCATGTGTTATTCTGATGTATAACCTATACTACTGTAAAGTTTCAACCTAATCCGTTGAGTAGTTTTTGCGTGAAAGAATAACAAATACACATACATCCTCACAAACTTTCGCATTTATAATATTAGTAGGATAGGATATTATACATCGTACCGAGGATATCACTAAATAAAGCTAATCGCAGATACGTTGCAACGCCTGAGGACAAAAATGGCTGCCTCATCATATGTCACTACCATACGTCAAGAGTTTATTAATCATATAATGAAACTGGACGACACCTCAAGGCGTGATCTGATTATGAAAAATGACGTCATCTTTTACATTTCATTTTATCACAGACGGTAAAAGTTTCAAGAAGACTGCCAGAAAGTATTATAATTTTACTACAATATTACCAATGAGCGGAACTTCGTATTACGTGATATACCATGCTTAAAATTACAAATATCTCATTTTTTTATAAATTAGAGTTAGAGACATTTCTTTACGCCGATTCGAATATAATTTTCTACACTTAACTAAATCTAAGTATTACACAGATCGGATTTCAAATACTAAAAAGTAACATTAAACTTGAATAATTTCCTAAATACATAAATAATTTAATATTTGAGCATATATTTTTCTAAAATTGTTTTTACAAAATAACAACAATATGTTAAATGCAATGTTTCTAACACTTGCATTGACTTACCAACATATAGACGTGGAGTCTAGTAAATAATCATAGAAAACAATGTCTTGGGTACAGTTTTTATATAATTTTACATATACTCTAAATATACTTTTAATATCTTAACAATTGTATTCTTGTTAAAAATATATCAAAGATTAAGGAGATGCATAGTTATTATTAACTCTAAGTGAAAAACAAACTAACAGATTGCGAGAAAATTATGAAAATCACGTATACATCAATTTTTTTATATTAATGAAGTAGCAAACGAGCATGCAGTCCACCTGATGGTAAGATCACTGCCGCCCATGGACATTTGTAAGCAACTTCATATAGAACATAATTTTTATCTGAAATCAATCACAGATGCGTTGCTACTCCCGAGAACTAGGATGGTCGCCTAATGTAGTGTGCCCGCAACCACACCCTATTGAATGACTTTTTTTCTAAGTAATGTACGTTATTACCTGATAATAAATCCTAAATTTTCTTTCCATGTTTAGGACGTAGTTTTTTGTATAATGTATGACATACGAAACAACATAATTGACGTACAATCTGTTTACGTCCTTGTCCATACTTAACGGTATCCTTTCTAATGTTTATATAATTGTGCTCTGAATTTTCACCCATGACTCCATCGTCCATTCTGTCGGTATGTCAATGAATGCATGAATAAAATTGAACTACCAAATACACTGATATAATGTATCATACGTTTACAGTTTTTTTAGGTGGAGGCACTCTTGGCGAATTTGAGTATAACTTTTTGAATAAATCCTGGATGTTATTTTCCGGAAATAAGTTGCACAGAGTTGCTGGAAAAAAAAACATTAAAAAATGTTTATATGTG
Organism: Spicauda simplicius; assembly: GCA_949699795.1. NCBI lineage: Eukaryota > Metazoa > Arthropoda > Insecta > Lepidoptera > Hesperiidae > Spicauda > Spicauda simplicius. The sequence continues at coordinate 7,035,478 of OX453063.1, read as the reverse complement.
TCATATTAATATTGAGCAAAGTTATGGTAACATAAGACTATTATTTTTATGAATTAAAAAAAAAAATATAAACTTGCAATATATTTATGAGTTGTTAAAACGTCTAGCATTAATATATGTTAACTTTAAATATGCGCTGTGCAGTATCAATCTTGAAAAGTGCCTCTCCCTCCCGTAGTGTAGTGGGAAGCGACTTAAAAAAAACCTTAAAAAATCTTAAAACGCTTTCTACACTCATAGCCCCACCGTAGGATTTTCTCCTGTGTCGTGGGTGCCATGGACACATACAAAGACGAATACGCAAACACCCAGACCCAAAACAAGAATCTAAACTCATCATTCAGATACCTGTCTGGCCGGGAATTGAACCCGGGACCCACTGCGTGTCACACCGGTATGGTAACCGTTGCTCCACGCGTGTCGTCAAAAGCGACTAAGGGAAATATTCGCGGATATAGCCAACAGCGTCATACTCTGTAACTTCAACTCTACTGCGGTCACCAAGACGCATATCGGGCGTTAGACTTAGCCAACACCCCATTAGGAGGGATTATGGCCAGCAGTGACCCAGAAGGGGTCTATGGATAGAAATACTAATAAATTTATTATAAAAAAAACATGCGTGCGTACAAAGTACACATGGCAGAAGTGAAACTTCTTTGGCGAACTAATTTATAAATCTTGTTTATATTTATACAAATCTAAAACTTTAAATTTCCAAGATTAAGAGGAAGGGAAAAAGGCGTGATACGACGTTCGCTCTGTCTCACTTTTTCTCTCAATCTTTCTCACTCGCTTGCTCCCTACTCTCACTCCACGGCTAGTTGCTCATGCTACGTTCGCCCTGTCTTACTCTCTCTCAATCGGTCTCGATCACTCTCTCTCTCTTTTCCGACACTTCCGTTGCATACCGGCGTGACGTTTCATCTGTAAAAATTTTACCCTCATGCGCCTAAAGAAGTTTCACTTCAAATGTTGACATACCTTCAAGCAACACAAATATTAGTCGCCTATTGATCTCTTGCGTTTGGAAGAGATCGAAGACGGTCAGTAAGCCTCTCCTAGCCGCGTCGGACCCTACAATATGTCTTAGGTCATCTGTAAAAACGTTATTATGTAATATTTGGTAGTTTATTACAAAAACGTATCGAAAATCAAATATTTCACCTTGTGAAATTAAACAGTATTTTTTCTTATATTCTGTATTATTTTTATACATGTTTAAGGTATATGCCAAAGATTGTGGCAGTAGTGCTTTTCCAGTCAAACCACGAATGCAATAAAAATCAATACTTAAAAAAAATCCAAGTCTCGCAAGTCAGTTTTTTTACCGAAAAAAGTTGTGAGATCGTTGTAATACCAAGTCGATTATTAATTTATTCAGTCCCTGCTTAAGGGACGTTCTGTCTTAACTTGGTACGTAATATTCTAACCTAACAACATCATAAAGTGACCATATCAATATTAAAATCTTTAACGTTTTAAATAAAAAGGTTGACTCGGCAATCGCATGGAAACACAATGTCTCATATCTCACGAGTAATACATATATTAATTAGATTGTTTAATGCGATTGCCGAGTCAATCTATTTATTTAAAATGTAAAGTGGCACTGCCGTGCCCCTAGATAATTTTACTTAGATTTAGATTCAAATAACTATTTACTTTATCACCATCAATAAATCATATCCATAATCACCTGATGCTGCCGATAACAATGCCACCTTAGCAGCAACCCTTGTCCTGGCCTTGGTTGCCGCGTCTCTATTCGCCTGGCTTGGGTTGTTCCGACTGGTCAACCATTGCCTGAAACCACCGGATACTCATTTATTCTTTTATCAAGTTTTTATTGTCTCGTTACTTTATTTAAATTTTTAATAAATTTGACGGATTTAGATTCAAGACAAATTAATTAACTTCATTATGTACCTATATGTGTGTATTATGTATATATACAGTCCACCAATTCACACTTGGCCAGCGCGGTGGACTATGGCCTTAAACTCTCTCATTCTGAGAGAAGACCCGTGCCCAGCAGTAGGACAATAATGGGTTGGCACCATGTATCTATACACATTTTGAATGGCCATTTTTTCATTTTACAACAAAGAATGACAAGAGAATATTTCGAATTTTTAACAAAATCATAAAATATAACTTACTTAAACGTTTTCAAATACTGTACGACGTTCCGTGGGGAAGTCAGTGATGATACCAGCTCTAATACTTTTCTGAAATAAAACATAACAAAATAAAATTGATATCGACAAAGTTAAAGTTCAAGGTGGTAGACCCAGTGTAGTTCGACCGGGGAAGTACCACCGCCACACCTATTTCTAGCGTGAAGCATTTCTTGCGTTTCGATAGAAAGGTGTGGTTGCCGGCACACTTTCACATAAAGCGATCATCTTAGTCCTCGGAAGGAGCAACGCATCTGTGATTGACTTCAGATGGAATCCATGTTCTGTATGAAGTTGTTTACAGATTTTTATGGGCGACAGTGACCACTTACGATCAGGTGGACTGCATGCTCGTTTGCTACTTCATTATAATAAAAAAAATTATATGGATACGTGATTTTCATAATTTTGTCGCAATCTGGTAGTTTTTCATTTAGAGTTAATATTAATTTTGCATCTCCTTAATCTTCGATACATTTTTTTAGCAAGAATACAATTATTAAGATATTGAAAATATTTTAAAAGTATATGTAAAAGTACGTGAAACGTTATGTGAATACGTCTGTACGTCATATATTATTATTAAATAATGTAATAATGCGTATGAAATATATATCTATATATGGTTATAATCTTATATATCACCTGTGTAAACAACTCACTTATTGACTCGATCCGCGATCAAAGTTCTCAGAGGTGCCAGCAATCGTCGCCTCAGCCAAAGTCCTTTGATGCCAAGAACTTCTTCTAACAACCGTAAAGGTACACTTTCATCACCATCCTGTCAAAAATATTAACTTGTAATATATAATACACTGGAATAATGATATCCTAATGGTTGAAACTAGCCCTCTCAATCGGGAGATCCGAGGTTCAAAGCCTCACTGATTTATGTGCGTATTAGAAATTAATTATCACTGTTTTTCGGTGAAGGAAAACATCGAGAGGAAACCTAATCAACCGAGAGTTCTTTAAAAAAAGTTCTGGGAGGTGTGTGAAGTCCACCAATTCGCACTTGGCTAGCGCGGTGGACTGTGGCCAGAAACTCTCTTATTCTGAGAAAAAACCCGTGTCCAGCAGTGGGCCAATAATGGGTTAATGAGATATAATACTACGACAAATTTTATTCCAAACGAAATCTAACTTACACGATAAATTCTAATGATACATGATAATCAAACTTAAACCAATAATTAATGACAAAAATGCATACACGAATCTATATTCGTTTGGAGGCTATATAGCTCTATATTATGCTCTATACTATATTATGATTATGACAAAATAAACTTACGTCCTGTCCGTCTGAGGAATTTCCGCTTTTAAAACCATCAAAATTCTCCCCGCTTTTGCCTTGGAACACTTTCGAAATGCCTAAAATAATATTAAACACGATAGATATTTACACATTTTATACTTGTACATCCTTATTTAGATAAATATGTGGGCAGCATTATGACGTTTGCTTTAATTTTGCAAGGTAAAGTAGGTAGGTAGGTTAGTTGATAGAAACGAGTAAGGTCCGAAAAAAAGGTACCAGCGCCACATCTAATTCTAGGGACGGCACTGACCACTTACCATCAGGTGGACTACATGCGTGTACTTCAATCTTATATAAAAAATAGGATGAAGAGTGTGGCAAATAAAGCTAATAAAATATAACAACTAATCATCAAATCATGATTTTTGGAAAATTCGCATATTATTCTAAAAACTGATATCAACTTTTATTTTTAAACCTCAACTCAACATTTATTTTTTAAACACACTTTTGCACTTGTTCCTTGATAAGAAATGGTAAACCGAATAATTCGGCCGAATATTCGGTTCGGTACAAGTAAAATCAAATTGTATTCGATATTCGGTTATTCGATGAAACCACTATTCGGCGCATCTCTAATAAAAATCAACAAAATATAATACCGTCCATGACGCCGTCAACTGTGTTCGCGAACTGATCAGGCATGTTTTTCAATGTCCGCATACCAGCCCGTAAGGAGTTTACGAGTAAAGCGTCGATCTAAAGTGAAGAATTAAGAGAGATTATTACTTAATTACGAAATCAGTTGCTACGCATAATTTGCAACTTACAAATTAAAGATTAAGATAATTATATCATTATTGAGCTTTGAAAATGCTTGTGTTCATTCGCTTATGACTTTATACGCAAAATGTATGTTTACTTATGGCATGGATAGGTACATAATAAATCTACTATAATTCGGAAACCATACAATTAATAAAGGAAAAAATATATTATATTGCTATAAATTCTAAGAATTCTACAAAAGACTACAAGATTATACATGAATGGCATTCAACTCTATGTTTAATAATAATAGAGTATTTTTCCCGTAAATTCATAAAAACAGTATTAAATATAACATTGTATATTCTAAAATAATAAATAACTTATTCTTATGAAGCTACCTAATAACGTATTCTTATAAAATATATTTAAAAGAACAATAAAAACCCAAACGTTAAACGTACATCGGATATTTTACTAATACATGTAGGTATACTTATATTTAATGTATTATTATTACATATTATATAAACACGAATAAATTATAGAAAGAAAACAATAACATTCAAATAAATATTTTTAAATATGATACTGAAACAATAAACCGTTAACCATGCAGTTTTTTACTTAGAAGACATACCTTCGGCAGTTTGCGGTATTCCAATTCGACAGGCTATGAACAATAACACTGTCAGAAATTTGTCAAATGTATTTACTGTTTTATACTTCATATTAATTCTGATCAAAATATTATTGTATATTTTAAAATATTGTCTCTCGTTAAAATATTTCCTAGTCATAACACAGAAATAAAATAAGTATCAACAAGAGAATAATGATAATTACTAATTATTTATTATAATACAGCAATTATCGTTCAGATTTACGGAATAAACTTAGATATCACTGTTAACTTAACAACGATATTATAATAGTTAAAAAGAAAATTGTATATTATATTTATAACGTAGCAACAATAGGCTATTTGACAGGTTTTTAAAATCCATTTTATATTATCTAGCAGAGGTTAAGGAACCCAGTAAAAATTGTTTTTTTTTTTATTTTGGTACATATATGCTGAAAAATATCAAATTAAAAATTCAATATTTAAATAGCGCGCAAAAACGCTACTTTGACAATATGGCGGGTTGGTGACGTCACTTGCCTGTATTGTTATCTGTGGCTCATGTCATCCACATACATTTGTTGTAAACAAAAAACGAAAGTTTACAAGCCAGTGACGTCATCATAAACCCGCCCAATCAGGAGCATTTTGTGTCACGTGACAAACGTTTAAAAAATGCATTTTTATTTAAGGATTTTTAAATAAATTTAATTATTATTTTCAACTTATGTTAATAAATAACCATTCTTAAACTCATAATATATACTGATAACAGTAATTGACACTTAATTTTTCGCATTGTCAAATAGCCTATTGCGTTGCTTAGTTGAGAGCAATTAAAAAATAAAATTAAAATTTTTGCCTCAAAACACTTAATCAATACTCACTAGACCTAATCATCTCCACTCACCGTATTCCCGTGCCTTTCAGTCTGAATCTCTGGACTGAGGAAGCCGCCGAGGTAATCGGCTGAAAGCAACGCCATGTATCTAGAGTCACGGGAAATGCTCGTCAAACTCTGGAGATAGTTGTTGAGCATTCTCTTGCGGTTCTCGAGAACGGAACGTGACGTGTTCTGGAACGTTTTCTTTGCCGGGAACGGCAAATTTGACAGCTCGGGCCACTGGGGAAAATTAACATAATTGACGAAATATTTATACTTTGCCGTACATAATTTGTCATAGTGGAATTTATACTAATATAAAAAATTGCCTGTACTTTACGCGTACATATTTTTTTCAAATTTTTGGTAAAAAAATATGCACAATTAATATTGAGAAATTGTCAAAGTCATCTCTGTTTATATATGTACGAAGAACGGATGCGAAGCGGTAATGGCACCATTTGGATTGTATCTTATTGGTCAGGTCAAAATACGACAACATTTTCACGGCTGCCTGGTCTAGAAATTATAAATAGGGGAAAAATGTTCACACCTTTTTATTAATTTACAAGCAATCTCGTATTTAATGGCAGTATCAAAGACACAGAATTACTCATTTGTATTGTTTAGAATAAATTCATACTATTACTTATGCTTACTTACCAATTTCTTTTCTGGCGCATTATATTGCACGCGGTGGACTGATTTGTTATTATATTATATTAAATATTATATTAAATATTATATTAAAACACGCTCATCTCCGCGTAAACTTAGTGTAAAGATATGTTTCTCATGTAAGTGAATTGTATTCTTAATGGGAAATAAAGTTTTCTTAAGCCTTAAAAACTCGTGACGCATTTTTAAGTAATATGCTGCGGACGGATTAGTATGAAATTTTGCACGGATATAGTGGACGTAGAGAAGGAGTGCAGAATGTTAATATTTTTTTAAAATAATTCTTATAACATACATAAAATCAACTAAAAATACATTGCACACACTACCATGCATTTGTCACAAACACATAAATAATAAACGAAATAGAACGTTCAATGTCCTACTATGAAAATACATAAGGTCAGAAATGTCAGTGTCTTTGTCAAAATACCCGCCACTACTTTTAAATACGGTTTAGCTAATTAAACCTCTTTTTATATTTAACGGGTGCGTTCAAAATTACTTGAAAATGATTATATTTTATTTGAATTAGAGAAATATTCGTACTACTTAGGACAATATGAAGTTTAGTTTCTTCATTTAAATTACTGTCGAATTTCGACCGATGCGACGTGTGACTAGTTCATATGTATAGACAAACCCACCTTATCTTTAATAGCTGTATGCAGGTCATAGAAGTCGCTGTACCGCCTGTAGATGTGCCACACCTCGTTGTCGGACGCGCGCGTCACCGCTATCGCGTAGATGCCGAACGTACGACCCTTGTCTTGAACCAGAGCTAGAAAATTCAAAAGGATAACATGGAATATTTTAGAGTATATATAACAAATCAATCAAATCAGTGTATCACAAAGTTTTTCCTAATTCACCCCCTTAGGGGTTGAACTTTATAAAATCCCTTCTTAGTGAGCACTTACGTCCTTAAAAGAACCCGCATGCAAAATTTGAAACTCCTAGCACTTGTAGTTTCTGAGATTTCGTGATGAGTGAGTGAGTGACCTTTCACTTTTATATATATATAGATTTATTGTTCAGTGTCGATCAAGGGCATACTAATAACTTTGATAAGGGGACCTTAACAAGGGGTTTCCAAAAAAAGGTCGGATAGTTTCTAAAATGTATGCCGTATCACCCTATGCTGACGATGAAGTCCTGAATAAATTGACAAAAAATTGTGTACAAAAAAATTAAGCTCCTCCGGTTTTTTTCTCATCTCGACTATGCTAAGCCAGGGCGACATAATATAGTGGGGAAAACAACTTCGTATTCTCCAAATTGTCTCGTTTTCTACTACAACATCTTATACACAAACACAGTTTTTATAGGAAACTTTTTAACTTTGTATTCAATGAGTTTTCACTTTGTGGAGGTTTTTAAGTAAGTCAGAGGTTATATTTGAAATTGTCTATCAATGACCGTAAGCGTTATTCACCCAATCTTTGAGTGCTCTATATACTGAAGGACGTGTTTCACTTAATAAATCATAAACTAAAAGCCAATTAAATAAATAGATAATGACACTCACCAGTTTCAATTATATATGCTGTCAACGGTGACATCATATTTTTGGCTCTTTCACTTATTTCAGTATGTGAAAATGATAAGCTGCCAGAACTGGTCGACGATAAATTTGACGGACCTGAAACATCACAATTAAAAATAAACATAAGTACAGTAATACCCCGAACTTACGCGATAAGTGGGATTGACTGAAAACCGCGTAAGTCAAATTCGCGTAAGTCGGGGTACAAGAAATACGTAACAAAATAAAATGTAGCTGTCATACAAGGACATAGTCTTACTATTCCACACTCTTATTTAATAGTGTAGGATAGTAAGGCTATGTAATTCATAATATAGAGATTGTGTGACGCAGCTGGCACTCAATAAAAGACAAATTGAGGAGATTTCAAAAACCGCGTAACTCCGAGTTCGCGTAAGTCGGGATAGCGTAAGTTGAGGTATTACTGTAGTAAATTAAATTAAATTAAATCAATTATTGAAGATGAACGCATTATTAAAGCAAAATAAATACCTAAGCGTTGGATGTTTTAAAAAATAATTTAATTATTTACGACAGTAAAATGAATATGACTCCTAGCCCCGTATTAGATTTCATCATTGATGAATGTCCGGGCAGGGATCGAACCCAAGATTCTTTGTGCACCAGATATTGGAAACCGCTCCCTTACGAATAAACAATAAGAATGAACCGTTAAGAGTTATTCTCAGCCAAAAGACAAATGGATAAAGACAAACAAGTTTGATTTTATTATGTAATTTACCGATATTCCAAAAGAAATGTGTTATATAAGATACGATTACGTACCAGCACTCTCACTGACCATCCTCTGTGCAAAGTTGCCAACTATATCCGAACGCGACCTATTGTGTCTCGCACCAGGCACTGGCAACATCGTTTCACCTGAAAATATTATAAAGTATTACAAATTTTACTAAACTAAACCTCTCAATACCCTTTAAACATTACACTCCCTCGAATCTACCAAGCCTACATAAAGTTATCAATAAATCATGAAAAAATCGCAATATATGTATAAATAATTTAAGGCGAAAAATACGAGCACTGTAGACTAATAATAAAAATAAAAACTTAAATATTATACCCATTTATAGATAACAATATTTTTACAATGTCAACACACACAATACTTAATATTGAAAATAAATAATAAGATTATTTACGACAAATGATTCCTGTGTCTACTGTACATATGGTAATACATAATAATAATCACCTTAAAATTGTTACATGATATATATTGAAAATTCCTTATATCTCTTCTTCAGAAACATTGAAATAAGTCGCATTAGTCGCAGGATAACAATAAAACTTTTACAGACCTTCCCCCTACTTCCATAGCCCTATTATGTTATTACTAACTAAAGGATACTGTGTGGTAAATAAATAATTAGACGTCAATAAATAGCCCATTTCCCATTTTTCAGTACTTTTAAAGATACTTTTAAATATCAGTTGCGCCATTTATATTAACTTGTCACATTAAATATGTTGTGACCCCTCCCAGTATAATAATCATATCTTCTATTCAATCAGTCAATCAAAAAAGGGAAATAAAATAGTATGTCAAAATATCCCATACATATAAATATTAGCTAACTAAATTTCTAACTCTCTATGACTATCTAAATCTCTTTTCAAACCGTCAAACTCTATACTATTCAAGTAAAGACACACCATGATACTCTTATACACACATTTAAATCATAGAAACGCCATATTCTAATTAGACCAATGTTTTGACTTTGAACTAACATAAAACATTTAATATATTTTCAATGGTGGTAAAATTCCATAATATGAAAGAATAATATAGAAATTTACATATCAAAAGTGTTGGACGTACCACCTGTATGTACAAATATTGCAACAAGTATAATTGACTCAATATTGCATAATTTTTTTATAGATTCTTTTTTATTACCCTCAATGTCATGACACATGACAAAATGTGACAAATATATATTTTTCAAACGTAGTTGAATGTTATATCTAGGGCGTATCTGTGATTTAAATCTTTGGTATATATTCATAACAATACCACAAGTACTGCATTTGGGTATCGTGTGATTCTTGTTACAAGGTGCCCGCCGGCTGAAAGTACGAGGGAAAGTGGACGATTTGTTCTGAAAGTCATATTTGTACTTGGACTTGTGGAACAACCTCGGCAACTGGTTCAGACACGTCTTCATTATACGCTTGCATTTGTCTGCGTGTGAGTAAATTACGTGTTTGTTATATGACATGTTTGAAGATGTTTTGACATGTTGCATGACATGCGTTTGGTTAAGCGATTTTTGGTTAGACATGTAACAAAAAATATATTTTAATTCAAACATGCGTTGGGAATTTCTAATAGAAATTATGTTTACATTTAATGTAACATAAGTTTGAAATTGTGTCTTAGAAGTATCAAGTATATAGATCACTTCTCTTTGAACGAAATATATCTTGTAATTTTCGTTTTTATCTCTGAGCATTAATATAAAACAATAAATCCGACAAGGTTAATAAGTATTAGTAACAGTTATAAGGTAACAATATGCTTACTTACCACCATATTTCTTTTCAGATTTAATGTCCTTTTTATAGTCACTGCAAAGTGTAATAAAATGTATAAGTAGTATATAAACACAATTGTTAAACGTGAGAATTTTACATGCAATACTTGGAAAAATTCGTGTTATACCTATTTTTATCTGAACCATCTTCACTGTCCATCATAAAGTCAGATTGCCATGACGGGTCATCCTAAAAAAATGTGAGTACGTGAAATTGAATGTTACCACATTTTCCAGTTTAGTCAAAATTAGAATGTAATTTGCTTTTTACAAAGAGAGAGAGAGAATTAATCATATGTTATGAATTAATTTCAAGATTTTTTATAGATTTCAATATAAAATCGAATGACTTATTGTTAGACTAAAGACGAAAAAATACAACAAGTGAGCATAAATAGGCAAACATACGTATTCTTAGAACTTTTTAAATAATGTCAGTCTAGCGAAAATTGGTGACAACTACGTTTAAAAATGTTCAACAACAAAAGCCAGTCACTTCTATTTATTCTTGTCATATTTCAAAAGTGTAATTATTCAATACTTACTTCCAAAGCATCGCAGACACATTTCTGAACTTCATCAAAGCATGCAACCGGATTGTTAGTGAAATCCTCGCCTTCCGTAGTGATCTTCCTTACCAACTCCGCATGGCAGTTTTCCGGTATACCCATCACTGGGGGTCGGTTAGGTGATAGATACATATCGCACAGTTCCAGGGCTGAGGAGCGAAGGTTGTCGATAACAGCTTTGGATGTGTTAGCCGCATCTGAAACAACAGGAAAATGCTGAAATTTTAACATATTAAAATAGTGTGTCAAAATACCATATCGTCGCTTAAGTTCTAACACCGCGGATCTCAAAATTAGCAACTTTTCAGGAGAGCAAATAAACGGTCTCAAATAGGTATTTTTAATTCTACAACTACCAAATAATACTACCAAATAATATTTTAAATAGAATGTATTATTTGGTGGTATTTGACAACAACTTTATTCGTATAAAGAGGGTTATCACAATATTAAAAATATTAATATACCCACAACATGTAACATGTTCCTATATTATTTTGAGATACCATTATTTCATTAACTCAAAATGGGCATTTTTTGAGTAACGCGGTGTTAGAACTTAAGCGACTATATGTAACCTAAACCTAAAATACAATTTTATGTTATGGATTGGGCGCTTAAAAAGTAATGATTTAATTGAACAAAAATAAAATATTTTTTACTAATTTTAGCAAAAATAACTGTTTTCTTTTTAAATAGGTTTCTATTAATATATTTGCTGTCATTTAGACTATACGTTTTTAGAAGTCAAAAATATAAAGGCGTGACATATTATTAGGATGTACTTGGCTGTTGTAATGCCAAATATAAATAAAATTGTAAAAACAATGCTTAATTGGGCATGAGACTTCAATACAAATAATATACCTATTACACATTATTATCACATATATTTACTTTGTTTAAGTTTCTCTTTAGGGACTACTTTACGTTATTTACGCCATTGTACCTGTACCTGCACTTACCTGCTTCGTCGTCGTCGTCAACCCATTATTGCCCCACTGCTGGGCACGGGTCTTCTCTCAGTATGAGAGAGTTTAGGCCATAGTCCACCGCGCTGGCCAAGTGCGAATTGGTGGACTTCACACACCTCCGAGAACTTTTTTTTTTTAAAGAACTCTCGGGTGTGTAGGTTTCCTCACGATGTTTTCATTCTTACCTGCTTCATTCAACTCTATTTCCAGCAAGTACTGGGCGTTGGATCTCCACGCAGCAGTCGCTCGTATGAACTTCAAAGATCGCATTACTTCCTCCGATACCTTCTCAGTATTGCTTGTATTTGATGCTCCTGCAATTACAATAATAATAATAGTAATAACACTTTCTACCCTCATAGCCCACACTAGGATTATCTCCTGTGTCATGGGTGCCATTAAACACACATTGACGAAAACACATACCCTCAAAATAAAATCTAAATTCAGCATCCAGAAATCTGTTTGGCCGGGGATCGATCCCAGAACCCATTGCGTGGCAAACCGGTATGGTGTACCGCTCCACCACGGGGGTCGTCACAAAGACAACACGCCAAATAAAAAGGAGAAAGACTAAACGCTATATTCGGCACGCTTATAGCTTTTTCCCGCGGTTCTGCCCGCCGGTTATGTTTACCAATAAACTATCTGTATACATGAACACAAACTTTCGCATTGATAACATTAATAAGATTCGTCTTTAACCCATTATTGTCCCATTGCTGGGCACGGGTCTTCTCTCAGATTGAGAGTTTTAGGCCATAGTCCACCGCTCTGGCCAAGTGCGAATTGGTAGACTTCACACACATCTGAGAACTATTTAAAGAACTCTCGGGTTTCCTCGTGATGTTTTCCTTTACAGTAAAGCAGTGATAATTAGTTTCTAATACGCACATAATTTTAGAAAAATCAGTCGTGCGTGCCTGGCATTGGAACAGACCTCCTGGTCGAGACGACAAGTTTTAACCATTAGGCTATCAATGCTCTAGGCAATATGATTAATAACAATTAATAAGGCATTAATGCACATACATACAAAATGATACGAAAAAAAAATATTTATTTACCTTCTTGCGGTCCCAATGTGGCTCTTCTAGCTTGTATAATTCTAGTCAAATACTGTAAGGACGATAATTTTTGCCTATCCTGTAGCTCCCACTCGCCGGCACTGTCTCTTGAATGCTAAACCAATGTACAATTATATAAATATATCAGGTTATAAATATATCAATCAATTATATAAATATATCAGCTTTATTGGCCTCTAAGTTTATACACGTACTAGTTTACGATATTACTAAAACTGTGTTGTTGTAAAAATATTAATTTTTTTTATTGGATTTAGTATTTAGAGTGATGTTTTTTTTGGAGGTTAGAGATGTTTCTGGGGTGATTTGACGTTAAATTGCCCTGAGATTTAAATTTAGTGACCCAAGGCTGGCCTCAAACTTTGGCCTGGCTGTACGTCTGGACATGACAGGCTATTTTTATGTTTTTAAATACTCAGCCACTTTCGCAACTGGACTTGAGATATAAAAAAGTATAATAGATACTATTCTCAATTTCTATAGATTGTGTTATATTTCGATTATATATAACACATTGTATACATAACTATGAATGTTTTATTTTGTTTATTTAATATATTTGTAAAACATATCATGTTATATATATTTTATATTTCTATACTTTTTCGTTAAATGAACATTATTTATGCCATATTTCACACCAAAAGGGGTACAAATGTTTTATTATGTATTATTATAGATGAACGACGTTTGGCAAGAATTATTTTATTTGGCAAACCATACTTACAAGTTTTTGAATATCTTTTTGTACCAATTCTAAAGTTGCATCAAGTTCTTCAGCATCTGTACAGCACCTTATAACCATTAAAAATAGTTCAGATGACAAGCAATTGTCACGACAACACTGAAAATAATCAAACAATAAATACATTTTAAGAATCCAGTGACCCTTATATTCATGTCTTAAAAAATACATACCTAATATATTAGTTATCTAATGAATCATTGATTTTAAATTAATTACACACAACAACAAAACATAGTTTGATCTCTTGCCATTCATTTAAGTTGGTTAAAAACTAGCTTTGTTTAAAAACTTGTGTTTTGCTTTAATTTATTTTCCATATAAAATATATTATGGTAGTACTTACAGTTCTTATAATAGCTCTGTTTATGATGTCAGGGTCGCTCAACAAATTAATTAAAGGTCGCAACACAACAGACGATAACAATTCGATTAGAATCATCTTCAACGCGTGACATCGCCATGTTTCCTCAGGAGCTACCAAGTATAGAACCGTCTCGGACACTTCACATAATAAAGCTAAAAACAACTAAAGAGTTAAAAAGTAAATAAAATTATTTTACTGAACTATACATTTTTGGTAAGAAATATGTAATTCCATATCAAAATAGCTTTATCTGTTTAAAAGCTATGATCCCAAACACAGCCACATAATGGCAGATAAAAGGGGAGTTGCTAGGATTCCATCCCCCCCTCCCCATTATAAGATGTTTTTTGTCATCAAATTCTTTGGAAGCCTACTTCAAGCTGCTCATACCCCACCAAGAAGTAAGTCCTGAGTCTGCCAGTGCTAACATATACATGTACATAGTACATACTAAAAAAATATAGCTGTAAAAATGTATAGGTATACAAATGTAAACCTTACCATATTCCTTTTCAGAATCTAAACAATAAATATCACGGCATATTTGTTGATTCTCTATTGAACATTCCAAGTCAAAAAATAAATCTCTCAAATTGTTTCCACTCAAATGCTCGGAGCTGTCATAAAATTTTGATTTACCATATATTTGAGTATCTGTAAAAAGAATTCGTGTATATTAAAATTAATGATTTGAAGACAATATGAAAAATCGTCTACAAATAAATTATAAAATGACAGCAAAAGATTATAATGATGAAAGTCATCAAAGTTATTCTGAAAAGCATAAAGCCAATGTTTTTAAACAATACATAATAAATACTATTGTAATAATATATATTACTTTTATTATTATAACAACATCAAAATTGCGATACATAAATTAACCATCAACAGAAAACAGAATGTAAAAGATATTTTATTTTCATATATTATACAAAGTATGGTAAAGTATCATACTTTTTAATACAATAATGTAAAAAAATATTTAAAGTGTAAAAAGTTAAGCAAAGTGGTTAGTAACACATTATATTTCATGTTTATTTTTTAAACATTCTATTGGATTTTTATAGGAAAATCAAGATAGTAACAATTCACCTGGTGGCCAAGATATATCTGTATCACTTTTATTTCGTCTATGAGTTTTCTTCTCTTCTTGTTTCTTTGGACTCTGTCTGGTGCTTCCATTAGCAACCTCCTTTGCATTCACTAGCTGTATGTGTTTCAATCTGACCCTGGACTGCTTGAATAGCTTTAAATGCATTGTTAACTCTTCAGGAAACTTTGTAGAGAGAAGGTGGATCCAATCCACACTTTTTACCCTGCAAATTTAGGGAATATTTTGATATACAGTGTACTCATTTGGCATGTTTTTTGAAGGGATATTGCTTTATTCCAAACCAATTTACTATTTACTTATTTAGTTTCTGTTTTTTTAAATACTTATATTGTTTTACAAAAAGCTTTTAAGAAAAAGTTTAAACAACCTTTTACAATAAATTTTTAATAGAACAATATAAATATGCTGTGTAGAGACAAAATTGAATAGCTCTTCTCAGTGATGTCATGGGAGACCACAAAAGGCCAAAATCCAAATAGGCAGCAGCATCTTTCTATGTCAGCAACCACAGCAGTCTCTCTGGAGTAATAATTTTAAATTTTTCCTTTCAATGCAGATTCTGCATACTTTTCTATGAGAGTATGTGCCTCTGAAACTTACCTATTAGCAATATTAGCTCCAGCAGTCACTACCAAACGTTTAATAGCATGTGAAGTGAATTCCTGGTCATTGGTCAATATATCATACCATGGAGTAACATAGTCACCAATAATTATTGCTATAATTTCATTGAGAAATGAGTCCACAGTTTCACTCCCTGTGATCCTACTATCAAACTTTGGTAATGGAGTATCATTATAAAATAATTCTAGTACCTGGAAAATAATCATAATTTTATGTAATTTTAACACGGAAAAAAGGTTCAATTTACCTCATTTATAATGATGAATACAACTCATAATGAAACCTAAATAGCTTTAAACTTGATCTGGGATTGAATACATGTAATAGTACAAGAAAAGACTACACTTTTTCATAAACTTTGCCTACCATTATTTTTAGTATTATTTTATTTTCGTGTTATATTTTTGGGTTTTAATAAGATTGTAATAGGAAATAAACTTAAATGCTTATACTTAATGTTAAATGGTCACAGCCACCTAAAGATAACTGTAAGAATCTTCATATAGAAAACAAATTCTATATGAAGTCAATCACAGATTCATTGCTACCCCTGGGGGCTAAGATGATAGCCTTATATAAATTTAAGTCAGCACCCTCGAAATGTTTCATGCTGGAAATAGGTGTCTTTAGTCGAGGTGTCATTAAATAATTGCTTTTTGAAATAATCTCCTAAAATAAAAATAAGTGGAACTTTTAAGGGTGGAAGAACCAGTGCAGTTCGACCAGGGAGGTACCACCGCCACACCTACTTCTAACGTGAAGCATACCTTGCGTTTCGATGGAAGTGTGTGGTTGCTGGCACACACTTTGGCAGCGGTCTAGAATCGTGCCACCTTAAAGGGGGCATGAGGGGGGGTGGAGGGGGTAGGGAGGGGTTAGTACTACCCCCTCCCGCAATCCCCGCTTGCCGGAGACGAGTAGTTAGTTTTTTTTTATCGAATTTCGAAATTCATAACCTCAATACTGCAAAATTTAAAAAAAAGTGCTAATAGTGTTCATTTACTGTATATTTTTATTTAAACAGTTTAATCTAACCTAGGACATGCTTGTTCTATAGTTGGAAACATCATTTCTCCTTTAATTTTAGGGGGCATTGCCTAAAAAGTCGACGGAACCCAGCTTCGCGAGGTTCCTTTAGTTTGTTTATTAAAAAAGTCTAACCTAACCTAACCTACCCTAAATTAATTTTTGAGCTATAATTCTTTGTCTTATCGGGGGGCTTCGCCCCCCCAACCCCCCTCCTGCTCTTTTGCATCTTTTTATCTAGAATAGGGTAACAGGAAGACAAATTTGGGCAGTGGTTTTGAGACGTACCACCTTAAGAGGGGGGAGGGGGGGGGTTGAAATGGTAGGTAGGGATTAGTACTTACTCCTCCCACAAACCCTAGCCAAAGGCAAGTATTTTTTTTTATCAAATTTTGAAAATATTACATCACTAGTACTAAATTATAGAATAATAACCCACATATTGTTTTTCTTCTACGTATTTTATTAAAAGCAGCCTAATTTATTGCTTCTTGTTCTATCTATCTATCTTATACTATAATTTGGAACATAATAATTTTGCTTGTAACAATTTATTGGGCTTTGTCTCCGAAGTCGACGGAACCCCGCTTCGCGGGGTTCCTTTTTCTGTTTAATAAAAAAAGCCTAACCTAACCTAACCCAACCTAAATTTTCTTTTGAACATCAATTTTTTCAACTCACTCAATCTGTCTCTTCTCATAAAAATAGGAAATAACAATTACGAAATGGACAAAATCGGGAATTTCATAATTTTTCAAAAATTAAAAAAATAGATCTATATTAATTTCTTCTGGAAAAAAGGTCTGTGACCATTTCTAGCCTCCCAATATAGTCAGAAGTTCCAATCGAAGTCACACGATTCTACACCCGACTAAAAATCGATATAATCAAGAATTTCGACTTTTATTTTAGTAAAAACAAATTTTGCTCAACATTTCCGACAAAAAAAAGGTGTCAGGGCTATCGCCTTGACCCCTTCTATCCTTTCAACATATTCCCAATCAAGATTTCACGATTCTACACCCAACACGAAATTTCGGACTTTAAAAAATTAAAAAAAAATATTATTTATTATTTCCGGCAAAAAAAAAATATATTAGGGGGTTCGCCTTGACCCGTTCTAGCCTTCCCATATAGTCAGAAGTTCCGATCGAGGTGGCACGATTCTAGACCCGACCCCACACTTTTATATGAGGCGACCATCCTAGTCCTCAGGAGTAGCAACGCATCTGTAATTGAATTCAGTTGCTTACAGTTGCAGTGACCACTTACCATCAGGTGCTACTTCATTATTATAAAAAAAAACTTACCTTAGACGACTGAATAGAAAAGTTAGTTTGCTGCAATGGGTCATCTAGACAATCTATATCCACAGAGAATATTTTTTTGCTGTCGTAATTAAGATACAGGATAGTTATCGCACTAAAAATAAATAAGCAATTATAGCAATTGTCAGGTCATCATACTCATGTAGATTAAATAGTCTGTTTACTCACCCCAATATAAATGAAACGAGAAAAGTCACTAGCGTTAAGTAGACACTGAATCCAAGTAAGGCAATGGTTATTACGGAAATGAGAGCGAACCATCCCAGAACTCTCATAGCCATGTCTGCGAGAAAATTTGTTGGTCGTTCACTGTTAATTTCAATAATAACGAAGAAAAATAAACATTTTAGAAGAAAACACGAATACAAATTACTTCGTCAAAAATAAATAAAGCAGCTGTCACGTGTGACATTCCTTAAGCTGTCACATGTTATTTTACTCTTTGGCTGTCACTGCCCACTTGACATTCCTAGGGTGCGTTCCATTACACGATCTCAAAGCGCACGCTCACGACCGC
Organism: Spicauda simplicius; assembly: GCA_949699795.1. Taxonomy (NCBI): domain Eukaryota; kingdom Metazoa; phylum Arthropoda; class Insecta; order Lepidoptera; family Hesperiidae; genus Spicauda; species Spicauda simplicius. The sequence goes on along the minus strand of OX453063.1, from coordinate 7,016,621 downwards.
AGTTTTTCCCGTTCCATTAGCTTGTGAGCTTCAGTGACGTATTCTCTACTGGAACGATCACTTCGACCCACCTTGTTAGATGGGTCGTCGTGAGCGTCGCGTGGGCGTAAGTCATGACGTCATGAGAGACGTTTTGGCCGCGACCACAACGACCGCGGTCGTTTAATGGAACGTTTTGGTCGTTTGGGGCGTTGTGATCGCGGTCTGGAACGCGCCCTGGGGCGATTGTGATCGCGTTCTGGAACGCGCAACTTTTTTTTTCTAAAGGCACCCGACGCCGCGGGAGCGACGCAGGGTTATGTGGGATTTTTACCGCACTAAAACCGGTGGCCGTCCTCGGCGTTATAAAGAGGACTCCGGGAACTCGGACCGACCGCAACCATAATCCTCTGAGCGCGTTGCCCCATCGGGTTCCTCCCAGATGGGCGGCTGGGCCCACCGCCTTTACGACGGTATGCGGCCACAGATACCGCCGTTTGAGCTCCCACTCTAGCCGCCTGCAATCCCGGAAGCCCCTCCTAGTCGCCTCTAACGACAGGCAGGGGATGCCGTAGCCCTATTCTGATCCCGGGACTACTGGGACGGAACGCGCCCCTAGTGAAGTAAAGTTTTTGGATGTGGAATGGATTTTAGTTAAAAGTACCACAGAATAAAAAAAAATGTACGACTGACTTCAAGAATGAGAATTGATACAATTCCTTTAGATTCGTCTCCCACGTATGTTCTGCTTTATTCAATGGGTTTTCAACAATTTAAATATTTGTAATATTTAATCAAAGTTGCAAACTTCTAGGCATTCTGCAAAATTTAGGGGGGAAAATGTATTTATTTTAGAAACATTTAGAACGACAAGCTGTTGGGGTTATATTTAAAAGAGTTAGATTTACGGCAATTATTTTAGCAAGGTGACCTTTTTCTAGCTTAAATACGCAGGCAAACAATTCATTTGGTTCGTCAACTTTATTCATGGCCGAACCGAATTTACGCGGTCTAGGTTTAAATTTAAGGTTTTAAAATTATTCTAATGGGAAAATTCAAGAAAAGTTGGCAGTGCTGTATTTTGTCTAGAAAATACATGCACTATTAGATAAGGACTATAAGTCTGGACAATGGAAATGCCCTTGATTGTGAACCGAGGATCAAGGATTTCATGGTTCACCAATTTGCACGGCAGTTCTCATAATTTTGCCAACAATGCACATTACTACACGTTTACAATATCAAGTTAAAATGATGTTCATATGTAAAACTTGGTGAAGCCCGCGAGTTAATGCGCGCAGAATATAATTCAAAAATGTATCCCTCTCGTGGTTGGAATATCAAAAAATCGTATCTTAGTACCCACCAAGTGTGTGTAGTGAGTTTTACTCATAAACCTCCACGTAACGATTACATTTATAATGTAACAGAAAAACATAAATGAATAAAAAACATAAATGTAACAGCATTTCAGTTTATTCAAATACAACACGACCACAAGAACTGTTTATGCAATATAGTTAGTCTTTAGACTACCTAATATTTTAATACTAGATTACAATTTTATTGTCGAACGTGTTAAATAATGTGGTCATTGCTTCACAGTCAAAACATTAACACGCTTCTAAAATGTTACATAAACCATACAGTGAACATTAATATTATAAATTAATTATGCACTCATCCTACAAATACAGCGGCACTCAGGAATATTTCACTAAATAAAACTTATAGATAGGTGTGAATAAATGTTTGTAAGCAGTTTATAAGGATTGCTATATTATATAACTACATACTCCAAAATTGCCGAATGTGCATATTTATATTATTATAGTGTGCAATTATAACGTTTTAATGTTACTTTATTTTTTATAAATAATACTAAAAGTGGATACACTTTTGTTACGATTTTATTTTTTTGATAGAATTAATTGAAACAAACCTAAATAAAGCAGGTATGTAAATCTATTTTTACATATTTTGTTCAATATAAATATCAACAAATACGTTATAGCAGTAATGGGCAACATGAGCGGGTAAGACTATAGCTTGTAAATTAAATAAATACACCATTGCTAGGAAAAGGTGTTTAGTTCTCATTCAAAACTGAAAATGTAGAGTATGTATCATTTCTTTCTGTTTAGTATTCATAAAATGTACACATAATTTGAATAAATACAAATCAAATACTACATCTTAACATTATCTACTATCACATTTCTTTGCCAATATTGTAATTTTAAAATGCAGTGCTGAACAATTACACTAATTATAATAAAATACGAGGTTTATTAGTAACAACACTTATTACGGAATATTTTTTTTGGAAAACTTAAAATTTGCCTGCAATTTATGTATAGAATTAGGCTGATATATGTAAATTTTAAGAATGGTTTAAATGCATTAAAATGGACCGGTTTATTTTATTCAGATACGAATCATGAATATCAAATTTCTTTACTTTTAAAGATTTTGCAGTTTCCTTTAAATCAAACGAATATCATACTTTTCCAGAACACTTTCAGACATAATTTGATCAAAGTGTAAATCGTAAAGTAAGATACTCAAGAAAAAACTCATTAGTGTAACTTCTTCTATTACAGATATAAATCATAAAAGCGCCCAAAAGTAAATTTCTGGAATATAGCATAACGAACAACAAATGACCAAAATGGAACGTCGTGCTTAAGTAGGGCATACATATGTCCATATGATTTAAATCTTTATTTATTATCAGTAAATGAAAACTACCTAAACTTTAATAATGCACACTTAGATACAAACAAATGGTCTTTACTCTTACATATACCATTATAACTTTCAGATCTATCCCAATTGTGCACTAATAGAATAAATAACCTTACAATACAATTACATAAAATCAATGTCGTTGTTTTCTAATACTAATACGAACATCTCTATAAGGAGCCTCCTATTCGGCCACTCAAATATTTTTGAATAAATAATGGAACTTAAAATTCAGACTAAATATTTCAAAACGCTTGATTTCTTAAAAATATTACTATTTCCCAATAAATATGCAATTAAATGGTTGGATGGTTTATAGCGTTATTAACAAATCGTACGAAGTAAATAATTTTTAGTGTTTAAATAAAATAAATAAATTTGAATGTTAATTAACTGATACATCTACCCACATTTGTACTTATTGTACGCAGCAATTGCATATTACGATATATAGAAAAGTTATATTTTCTTATATATTACGTATTTTAAAGTTAAACAGGTAACAGGACGTACTAAGATACTTACAATAGGAATATTAAAGGAAGCCACCCACTCTCCGATATTATCCAGTCCGATAAATTTTGTTCTTAAACCAACTTTATTGGTGTTTGACTAGATCGGAAAATGGGCAGATTCTATAAGAATAAATTTGAAGAATGTTTGGAAGATAAAGACTGGAGATTTAAAGGTTCATTCATATAAACTTTTCAACTAATCCATACTCGCACACGTGTATATTATTATTTCATGCATTCATTAGCATTTGGACACATAACAGAAATTCCAGATAAAGTAATACAAAAGCTACATTATCATTTATCTTACGGTCAGCAAATCATATTGCGTAGGTATGAATATTAGCAACTCCAAACATAGATGTAAACCCTAATTCACACGTACGACAACACATCGACATAATAGGTGTTTTTTTATTTTTATTTATTGTATATTACCTTTCCATCAGATATTATGATTCTATCTTTACGAATTTTAAGATTAATTATTTATTCAATTACGGTGAATTTCAACAATAGTTCAATTTTTGTTTTACATGAAAATAATACTGACCATTTATCAAAAGTAGGGGTCAGTCCACATGATTATTTATCGGATATTTTATCTGATGGATATTGCTGTTGTAACGTTAACTATTTAAATACATAATTAGTCAACATTACCCAAAAAAAAAAAAAAGAATTTACTTACGATTTAAATCTTTGGTTCTAATTTATTACCATCTAATAAAACAGTTATCGCCTTGTTACTATTTTACACAAAAAACCAATAACATGTATGTCGATACAAAGTCGTACGTTTGAGTTAAGTCGCTAAATAAATATTTATCAAACCTGACCTCCAATCCTCATTGTTTGTATATCTAATATTAGTTTATACACTTCATCTATACATTATGTTACAAATGTTACAACATAGTCAACAAGAATATCAACAATGGACTTGATAGCTAACATTAAATAAATACACATAGGGATACAGTACAATTATTTGTTTGTTTACATCTAGATACAAATGTCAACACCGATTAGAGAAAAAATAATAGGGTTAATTTAACTAGACAATTGACCCTGACGACGGCGTACTCTTACGGTACCCAATGTTTCAGAACAAATATCTTGATATTTAAACACCTGTTTTAACATTACCTACTAAGTCCTTTCCTCACATATAATTACTTTAATTAATTTGGATAGTAAGAATTGCCTTAAAAAAATATGGCAAAAAAAATACTTTTTCTTTGGTGTGTTTTAAGGAAGGATGAGGTGTTTTTTTAATTTAATTCTTATTTACCTTACACCTGCGTGGTGTTCTTGTTTAAAAAATATTAACTGTTTAATTTTTTAAAGATGCTATCTGTACCAAGTCAATAAATCGAAGAGAAGAATAAGCAATATGAAAATTCATTCAAGGCAAGTATCCAGTTAAATTAACGCAATTAAATTCAACTTCATAAATGGATTGATAAATAAAAATGTTAATTTGTAAACTAAACCACTCTGTCATGTTAAGACACTCAAATATTTATAAATGATTAAATCCTTTAAGAGACAAAAGACTATGTAAATATACCTTAAAACAATGTAATATATTAAAATAAAGCTACTTTCTTATTTTTTCTAGTCCTAGTATGATCACGTGATAAGACATGACAAGACAAATGCTTGTTTCCTATATAAGGCAGTTGACTTGCCATATTTTATTCCGTGAGCACATTAGAATTGGTGTTGACAATGTTTAATACGTTTTTGAGAAACAGTAGAAGTTTAGTTCAATACCATCGACGCAGATCTTGATCCAACTGTGAAATCTTTGTACTGTGAGAAGACACAAAGCTGTGAAAAAAAGTTGTAAAAATATTAACAGATAAATAAAAGATGCGTGACAACTATAGAATTATTACCTACATTTGTAGTCGCTTTATACAAATGCGCACCTGATACGACATAAATTACATGTTTTTTATATGACAGTGAAACAGTATCATATTTTTTATGAAAAACTCTGTTTTTCCCTCTTTTATTGATATTGACACAAAATGGGTGGCTAAATGGATTCTCCGAATTGTTACAAGGTCTATGTTCTATTTACATACCATATTATGATAAGATAATAATTCCTAATATTTATAGTTGGTAAAAAGTTTTAAAGCCTTCATGGTCCTTTAACTTTATTACCATGCGACCTAGCCTCCCTGTTATCAGTATGTTATCACTGTATGGTAATGAGATACTACCGTAAATTTAACATTTGCCGAAATCTTATCAGTAAGCACGTCAACGCATATCAAGATAACGAAAGGAGTTCAACAAATCAATTACTCTTCATCTTACAGAAATCACAATACAACATAAACAATGAAGAACGAATGAATATATTGGGGAAATAGTTCTGTACTAGTTTTTAGGTTCTTAAAATATAAAAATGGAACCATATATTTATATCTTTGCTCAATATAATTTTTATTTCAAAATTTAGATGTTTGTATTGTCTGTTGCTCATTTCGTTTAGTGTGTAAGCGGAAAATAAGTAAAAGTGCTGTGACTTTTAATTATAATTTGTATTCAAATAACCTGTTTTCATTTTTAATCTATATATTAAGTTAAAAACTTATATTTAATATTAAATTGCCAGTTAGAGTTATGGTACTATTATAGATAAATGGATCATAAAGAAAAAAAAATGGATAAAGTACATATTACATGGGGTTTTTATTTGACATAGGTAACCCTAAAAATCACAGACATATAACTCTTATCTAACACTCTGGAGTATTATAATGAATATACTTCTATTATCATGTTATTTTATCTAGATTCAAGATAATTTGCAATGTAAAGTATTTTTTCAAACAACATTTTGTATTACTGAACTTGATTACATAATGTTTTATAAGTGGAAGATAGTTTTGTATAATGTAATTGATTTACCAAACAGCTTTAACACCAGATAAGTGATCACTATGGCAACCCACGTGCAATGATTATTTATAACTCAAATTACATAGCCAAAAGTATGTCTTATCACTATTTACAACTGTGGGGTAAAGTTATTAAAAAGATATAAAGCAATGGACTTAAGTATTGAACTCACCTTATCCTTTAGCTGCTGACACATATGGAGAGCGGCTGTGAGCATGAAGAGCACATCACTCAGCCACGGCACAGCGCAGTCCGCTTGGCAAGAGTCTATACGCATGGTGCCATGCACTGAACTCAGTTGGTACGACACAAATATCAATTTATGTGACTGTATGTAGAATGATATTGCTAGATCTTCTGGCAGGTTTGGAGAGAGGGCCTTCTGTGAACAATTTGATAATAAATTATTTACAGAGAATATAATAACACCATAAGCTAATATTAAAATTTAGGTATGTAAAAATATTAATGGTTTAGAAGAGTCCTCGAATAGAGACCATGTTTAGGCGAAAGGAGTGTAGGCCGCCCCCTGACCAGGTGGACTGTTGATCTAAAGAAGACAGTGGGAACCGCTGGGTTCAGATGACTTAGAACTGGTTGATGTGGTCCAGATTAGGAGAGGCCTATGTCCAACAGAGGACTTTGAAAGGCTGATGGGTGGATGGTATAAAAAACATTAAGGTTAAAGTATTATTTCGTATTCTTTACCATAAGTACAGTAAAAGTCAATGAAAAAATTGTTGTACCCTTACATGAAGTACTTGAAGTTTGTCCTCAGAGAAGTAATTCATCTATGACCAAGCTCAGGCAACCTATTGGTGATTGTTTGCAAATATTTATGGATGACACTGACTAATCACTATCAGGTTGCTACTAAAGCGTTGTGAAAAATTAGGTTTTCACACGTCACAGCTTTTTGTAGTCTGTTCGTAATCATTATAGTTTTAAGCTAAATTAACATTTGCTTACCATGTTCCTACTTTTCATAAGTTCATCAATAGTCTTTTTCTTTGGCAGTACTAAGGCAGTGCGAGCTCTTTGAAGAGATCCAAGCAAACATTGTATTATGTGCAACACCTCTTCAGAACACCTGGAAATAACATATTTATAAAAGATATAAAATGTAAACAATAAGTAAATATCACAATATTGATAGATTCCCATGTCATCATAGTTATCAATAATGAGAAATGAAGAGAAAAACCATTACAGTTAAGATTTTGTATAGGAAACTTTTGCACATGAGTATTTAGCTACCATTACAGTTTTTCACACTGAAAAACAAACATTTACTATGACTCTCATTACCATAATTTGACTTGAACATTATGAGTAATATGAATATATAAAATTTTACCATACCTAAATACATAGTGCTTATCTACATTATCAATGTAGCCAATGGCTTGCTGGAGATGGTTTGCTGCATCCTGAATCTGCTGCAATTTCCACGGGCCGTCTTGATTGATGGATGTGCGGCATATTGTGTGCATTTGACGGAGCACTTTGAAGCTTATATCCTAATCAACGATAGAAAAGTACATTGGAATATGATAGTAAAAATTGCTAGTAATAATGATTAAGGAAATGTAATGGAAGATTATCTAATTTTGATAGTATAAAAAAGATAATGCAAAAACCCGCTCGTAAACTTTCAAATAGATAATCTTTAAGCTGCAAAATGTTAGCAATTATTGCTAAGCAATAGATTATCAGTTTGAGATAATCACCAAATATTACTATTTAAGACTGCAAGAAATGAAATCTTGGCCTCTTTTAGATGCCACTACTACTACTACTTACTATGACCTATACTTAAAATTCAGAACACGTTTCAGATGCTTATGATGCAATGCTTTAATTTAAACTTGCTTTAGTGTGAACCAAAAAAAAATACATTTAAATCATTGTTACTCAGTTATCATCATAGTAAAGATCATTACATTTACTTATGTCACATATTATATAGACAATCTATTTTATTGTATTAATAGGCTTATGTAAAGCTTATAATAAATAATGTTTTCTACATTCAAAACCCCACAGTCAGATTTTTTCCTGTGCAATGGAAACACGCAGGTGAATACAGAAACATGCAGACTTAGAACAGGAATATAATAACAAATTTATATGAGATATTTATCCTGCCACAGATTGAATCCAGACCCCACTATGTGTCAGACTGCTGTGTTCACTGCTAGACCACACACTTATGTCTCTTGCTCTTTATCTTTACTTTTATTTATAGGTGATAAAACTCCTTATTACGTAAATAGAAAAGTGGTAATTGAGTAAACTTACTGCATGTGTTATGCTATCACCAGTTAAAGTGACAATACATTTTAACTGTTCAGGTTGGGAGGTCAAAATAAATTTGTCCTGTTTCTGACCTTCGTTGCCATATAATGGCACTGGAAATCTGTGAGCGCATTCCTGCAAATAAAATAATAAAGATGAATAAAATAAGAATTGTAGCACTTATCGTTTCCAAATTCAGCTTTCAATTTTCTTTATTAACATCACTACATAGTATTAAGCATAGTCGCTTCTCACTGTCTGTCCCTATGTATGCTTAGATCTTTAAAATTACGCTGTGGTTTTTAATGCAGTTTTTTTTTAAATAGATGGAGTGATAGGATTCAACAGGAAGGTTTTTATGTATAATGTAGTAAAGGAACACTGATAATTTTAGATTTTTGGCTTTTAGGTAGAACGAAGTTCACTGGGCCAACTAGTATACTAGAAAAGTAGTGTGTTGTGAATAGTAATGTATTGTATTATAAGGTGGCGTAAGAAAGACATTGTTTCCGTTTAGACCTCAGAAACACAACTGTGGTCGGCCTCAGGTAAGAAAAGTAGATTATATAAACAGCACTGACTACTTACTATGTTTTAGATTGTTAGTAATGTAAACAATAAAGGTTTTAGATATAAATATCGCCTTTTGGCACTCTTCTTGTACTTTAACCATAAATCAACACTACATTAAAATGATTGGAGTTTTGGTTCACACATTCATAAAATTGTAATGATTGTTAACACATACTAACATGCCAGTTCATTATTAGCTACAATATGTGTATGCATTAAAATTCCTCTCATTATATTTATACCAAGCACGAGTATTAATTTAATGATATTGATTGGCACAGATTACATTTCATTTATAAACAATCATGCATAATGGTATTAAATGAGATAACAGGATATCTTTTAGTTGTCAATTGGCTGTGAGTGATACTTGTGTTGAATTATTATAGTTAGAATGTGTTAAACATACTTAAAATACTAAAAGACACTGCATTTCTATGAGTTTACATATAATATCCTAAGAATGTAAATGCTTTACATCAAAATTGGCTTTTTTCTGAAAAAACTGAATACATCAAACTGTACAACTCAAAAACCGCAATACTTTAAATGCATAAATATAGAGTGCAAATACAAATATTTCAAGGTCAAATATTTTCCTAAATTACTCATATGCTACAGTACAAAAACATAAATAACGCTGTTTAGGTATATTATGACTCAAGCATTTTTTGAACCCTTAAGTGGTTAAGGTAACAATTTACCATGTAGATTTTCTTTATACATTATACAGTGCAAGGTGCTAAGATTCATAGTCATATCTCATATATTATTATCACATATATCATTATAATTATATGACGAAAATTGGATCTCATCCCATAAGGCAAATTTATGCTACCTTGCGGCAATTAAATGAAATATTGGTAATAATATTATTCCTACCTTAACATGTTCAATACTACTTACCACTAAAACCGTGTGGAGTTGGTGTAATATAGCGTGAACCTCTTCACGGAGCACCCATTCAAATTCTTCTTTCTAAAACCAAATTACAGGCATTGTAAAATTGAAAATAGGCAATCAATTACCATTACAATAGTATCAATAATTCACAAGCATACGCAAAGATCCACACCAAATTAGCAGCCTCTTCTTTTTCGTTGTCGTTCATTGCTATTTATTTTACTCACAACTTTGTTTAAACGTTTTAATATCAAAAGAGTTATGGAAAAGACAAATAATCACTGTCCAGCATACAAAGTACTCGCCCTCAGTTTTAATGAGTGATGAGAGTAGGTGTTGCCAAGAAAAAACCATAAACTGACAATGACATAAGAAAAAGACGTAATTATTTTTAAATTAGGTAACACCAACCAGACTGCATTTTAAGAAAAATCTGTTTGATTGTACACGTTAACGTCACATCATTATTTATCGTCAAAAACTACGAGTATATCCTAATATTTTCGTGCAATAGGAGCCAAAGAGTTTAAATTTCCAAAAAACATGCGTGTGTACAAAGTACACATGTCAGAAGTGAAACTTCTTTGGCGAACTAATTTATAAATCTTGTTTATATTTATACAAATCTAAAACTTTAAATTTCCAAGATTAAGAGGAAGGGAAAAAGGCGTGATACGACGTTCGCTCTGTCTCACTTTTTCTCTCAATCTTTCTCACTCGCTTGCTCCCTACTCTCACTCCACGGCTAGTTGCTCATGCTACGTTCGCCCTGCCTTACTCTCTCTCAATCGGTCTCGATCACTCTCTCTCTCTTTTTCGACACTTCCGTTGCATACCGGCGTGACGTTTCATCTGTAAAAATTTTACCCTCATGCGCCTAAAGAAGTTTCACTTCAATTACTTAATCTGAAGGTGATAGAACCAGTGTAATTCGACCTGGAAAGTGCCACCGCCGCACCTATTTCTAGCATGAAGCTATCCTTGCGTTTCGATAGAGGGGTGTAGTTGCCGGCAAAGAGTAAAATTAAATACAGGTTGCCGGCACACTTTCACATGAGGCGACCATCATAGTCCTCGGGAGTAGCAACGCATCTGTGATTGATCATCTCTCTATGGGCGGCAGTGACCACTTACCATGGGTTGCTTGCTCGTTTGCTGTTTCAGTTAGGTAAAAAAAACATAAATTGACTTTTATACCAAAACATTAAAACAAGACCAATCGTTATAAGTCAGGCCACAAAACTAAAGAGCGCAATCTTTATAAAATAAATAATTGACGTCTTTCATAATAAAATTGTCCTACTGACAATATTTCAAATAGTAAGTTGCTCAAAGCAAGAGTTAAAATGGTATTTCCTAAGCATCTCCAAGCTTTGTACACTCAAATGGAAAATGCTTTGCGAGAATCAGGATTTATAGCTGGGTAAACAAAAATGATCATAATAAGTGTTTTGCTACTATTGTTTCATTAACATCGATTTCTAAAGGTTCGTTATAAACTTTTTCAGAAAATCTGGAAGACATATGAAGTATCCATATACATTTTCAGCAAAAATGGCTCAGTTCCCGTATTTTTACTACATGAAAAATAATAACATTTGGATGTATTACCCGCTTGCATGTGTAGTTGGTCTGTACTTAATTAGCAAAATTCATGCTTTGGCAAACTCTGACGCAAACGTTAAAAGTTGGGCAGAAACGCAAAGACGAATAGCAGAAAAGGAACAACACCATTAATATTAAAATTAAAAGCAATAATTTGATGGATCTTTTTAAAATTCCTAATATTATCCATAGTAAATTAGATTATATAAAATTTAAGTAGATTATATAAACATTTATATTCTGCAAATTGAACGAAAGAGATAAAAAGATATACCATACATAGGTTATGTCTTTTTCACTCTTTTGTTCAATAGTTGAGTCTCATTGTAGCGACATACTAAATTATATAGTGATATTTACTCCAACTCTGTGTTTATTATTTTATCGGCATAAATTATGTAGTCAAACGCTTATTTTTACAATCAATTCATATATACAGTATTACAGGATAAAATACTGTTGTTTTGCCCCATTAACATGGAAACTGAAAAATAAATTCTAAGTAATCGGTCACTATCTTCTTCTACATCTTCTATCTTCTATATCTTCTATCTATACCTTTAATAAATCTGTAGACAGGTCAATTCTGTACATGAAATATATTTCCAAAAAACCTATCAGGGGGTGATTAGGGATCGATACTGATGCCAAAAATGTATTTTTTTTGTCTGTCTGTCTGTATAACCGTTATAGAAACAAAAACTACTCGACGGATTTTATCAAAACTTGGTACGATTATTTTTCATACTCCTGAGCTGGTTATTATACTTTTCACCGCGCTACAATCAATAAAAGCAGAGCACTAAAGGGAAATGTTAGGAAAACGGGAGAAGTTACTCCATTTTTTAAGCTTCCGTCGCGTGTGCAACCTTAACGGTTAAAGCTATACAGAAATCATGTATGACTGAAATATTTTCCTTAAAATTATATATAAATATCTCACGACAGCCTATGTCTATCTTTTAAGGTTGACTGACATTAACACAACTCCCAATAGCTTATCAGTTCGAAGCTTTCTGACTATATTTGTCTCCTCTTACGATTATTATGTAGGCTAGTCATTCCTAAATAAAAAAGTTAACATTATTTAGGCGTAACGAAGTTCGCTGGGTCCACTAGTTTATATTATGAAAGGTTTCTGCTTATGTACAATGCCTGTACATCGACAATCTAATTGCATATGGACGTATATTGGAACTAAACCAAGGCAGACCTGTTAATCGTCAGCGCTACAAGTTAATGCAGTTTAAACGAGTCACGTTGTATGTGACTAGGAATTGGTTGTCACCCTCCGGTGACAACTGGGAAACAGACTTCCCATTTACCTTCTTTAATCAGCTTTTAAAGGGAATATTCGACACAAATTGTCACCCCCGTGACAAATGGGAAAATTATTCCCAGTTGCCACCCCGGGGGACAGGTCTAGAGGGGACTATTGGGAAAAATTCATCTTTAATAGAGCTGTATCTTATTTATTCCGACAAACCGCTACTTGTGTGACGATATGTCAACACATTGTTGTCCCGTTGCTGGGCATGGGTCTTCTCTAGGAATGAGAGGAGTTTTGACTGCCAAAAAACTACGAAACAGAAATATTATTATGAAGTATTATTATATTAGAGCGCTAACATTATGATAATATAGTCAGTGAAACAGTGTCGAGTTCGAGAATCGTTCGCAATTTTTTGTCATCTTTTAAATAATTATGACATTTGTTTGTCTATGGTCATACCATATGATTGAGAAAATATTGACACCTGAAAAACAAGACACATATGACGTCTATGACATTGTGCTGTCAAATTGTCAATTTCAAAAGTTGATCTGGATTGTGCTTACACCTTTTCGTTGTTTTGGTATTGGCAAAAAGTCCCGAAATCCCAAAAATGTTGTACACTTTCCCTAAGCGTGTTAGCAGTTAACGAGAATATTACACCAATAAACAATCAAAATGTGGATCAAGCCTCAGGAGGTGTTTATAAAGACTGCGCTGTGGTAATTTGACTATTTATTTGTTTCTTATCGTCTACACGCGAATGCTTAAATAGTTGCTTTATTTGTAGAGTGGTTGTACCTAATATTTTATTCACTAGGGACAGTGACGAAGTGACGTTGTATTTCGTGCTACAAAGGCGAAAGGGGCACGGAAAATCAAAAGGGCTCTCTTCTTTGCTGGTCGGGACTCTCGACAGCGTACGAGACACAAAACCGGCACCCTATAGAATATTGCATCAAACTCCTAATTCGGAAATTTACTATGGTAAAATATGTTTTTTATACTGACTTCTTATATCAATATTACTTTATTTTGTGAGTAATCCTGGCATTCACTATCTGATCTATCCATAATCAGTTTATCACTGTAAACGAATATTTCTTGATGTTACATTATTTTCTTCTTATCAGTAGATATTTCATCCAAAACAAACACTTTCAAATGCAAATTACTGTATTGTTGAACACATAATAATATTATTAGAATGATCCCAAGCAGCATGCAATTTAAATCAATTAACATGCACTTCTTTCCGCTGACATACTGTACTCCCCTCAATACAAAATGTATGGAATATATAGATATTAAGATAATAGTATCTACCTCACATTTACCTCTAAATAAAGAGTGACCATACTAATACATAAATTAATTCACTTGATTGGTTACTTTCATCCACTAATTAATTGTAATGTTTAATTGTTCAATAATTATTACTTTTTCTATAACACTTAATGGTGGAACCTAATAAATATATTACTTTGTTGCTAGTTATAGCCACAGCTCTAACTGAACAAGAGATTAGACAGGACTGGCACTGGTTATTTGAGAATGTGAGCCCGACATTACATTCTTTTGATACTGAGGAGGAGATTACGGAGTTTGTTTGCTGTAAAATAAATTCCATAATAGCTACAGAGCAAGAAAACTTCACAGAAGGTCTGTTGTTACATTGTCATTACTTTTACATTTTATATTTGAATTATTCATTGGTTATTCATTTTAAATAAAACAAGCTACTTAAATTTGTAAAATATTCTTATATATAATAGGAGATATTATTCTTAAAGGAATATGATCAATGAATTACTAAAGTATATACATAGTATACGCAGATTATTTATAATTTACATAATCAATGACATTTGAATAAACCTTCAATGGAATGTTGCAAATGATAAGAACTGTTCTGAATATTGGGTTCAATGTAATATGCATCATAAATAAGCATTATTGTTAATCATGTTATGAAGTAATGTATTAGCATTGTTTAACTTCATAAAATAACAGAAGTAAAGATCAATAATATAAAATCAAATTATAATCAACTTAATGAGTGTATCTCCTGAACTGAAAATATGCTTATTAGTCTAAATATGATGCTTGCTGTGATATATCACTTTCTACATTCACAGCCTCATCTAGAATTTCATCTACTGTGTATATAAAACACATACACAATTACATATTGTGTTTTAGTTTTTTTTTTTTTTATTAGATTGAAGTAGCACATGAGCATGCATTCCACCTGATGGTAAGTGGTCACTGCCACCCATGGACATCTGTGAGCAACTTCATACAGAACTTGGCGTTCTATCTGAAGTCAATCACACTTGCGTCGCTACTCCCGAGGGCTAAGATGGTCGGCTCATTTAAAAATGTGCTGGCAACTACACACTTCCATCGAAACACAAGTACTGCTTCACGTTAGAAATAGGTGTGGCGGTGGTACTTCCCCGGGCGAACTACTCTGGTTCTACCACCTATATTTTACTACTACTTGAAATGTAATATTAGTCATTGTTTACAGATGAAGATACAATCACATATAAAAATGTTGATTATGAATTCCACCAAAGATTCAATATGCCCAAAGATGAGAAACTGGTCTGTTACTACTCATGCAGGTAACTGATGGATTTAGATAATACTTCCAAAATACAGCTATTGGATGATAAGCCTTATACCACTTTGCCACATGTGACTAATGCAGCTTATCACACATGTCATTGTTTTGTTTGTCATCAATGTACTTAGTGCACTCAGGTTTAAAAAATCTCTCAGATAAAGGCTACGCATAATGTTATTTACATATTTAACTTCAAGTTATTCTTATTTGAGTTACTTTATAATGAGCAAATAGACAACATTTATTTAATTTAAACAGAGGAATTACAACACTACCATATATTTAACTTTTTACCAAAGTGAAAGAATGCATTTATTTATTCATCAAAATCAATATGGTAAAAATAAAATTAATTATCAGACCATTTGAAAGTACAACTTCACTGCCGCCAATTGACATCTGTAAGTAACTTCATATAGAACAGGGGTTTTATGTAAGGTCAATCACAGATGCGTTGCTACTCCCGTGGACTGAGATGGCCTTTTATAAATGTAAGCCAGCAACTACAGTGTGGTGTGGTTACCAAACTCTTCCACTGAAATAAAAGGTAAGTTACTTCTCTGGTCGAACTACGCTGGTTCTACATAGTAGTATTGATATTTCATTTTCATTACTAAAACCAATAAGTGCTCCTTGTATTTTTTCAGTTATTGGAAAGGTAAGCTACCCCGTCAAGGATGGATCTACCTGTCAGTACACTACATGTGTTTCTACTCATTCATTTTCGGAACAAAAACTACGATCAAAATTCGATGGGCAGACGTGACGGAACTTGCCAAAACGAACAGTTTGCTGTTCCCTGACTCAATCAAAATTGTCACAAGGGATGGAGAACATTACTTCACGATGTTCTTGAAGAAGAACGAGACATTTGCCCTCATGCAACAGTTGGCGAATATCGCCATGAAACAGTAAGTTAAAAAATAATAAATTAGTACTTATATACTACTAGTTACTAGTTGACCCGGCGAACTTCGTTCCGCCTAGTAGTCAAGAATCTAAAATTATTAGTGTTTCTCTACTATATTGTACTCATGTTTTATACATAAAAACCTTCCTTTAGAATTACATTATCTATTAAAAAAACTGCATTAAAAACCGTTACACTAAAAGATCTAAACATACATAGGGACAGACAGGGAGAAGCAACTTTGTTTTATACTATGTAATGATTATAACTGAGACAACAACAAGTACAAACACAAGGTGTTTTTACAAAAATTGCAAATAACCCAAGATATTGACAACATCAAGATCCCAAGATATTGTATGTAATGATTATTTATTACATTTGGGTATATTATATTAACAAATTCTTTATTTCTACAAGTTTATGTTATCATAACCTCGTAAAAATAAATTACTAACTAACATGAGTTCGTTGTATTTTTTCTATTTATTCAGTTGGTTCATAAATGCGTTTTATGGCTATAATATTGAAAGTGCAATTAATTTTCAATTATGAACAGGAGTAGATAATGTCTATGGAGTTAATTCAGTAGTATTTTTTTTATTCCGTATGCTCATGTAGTATTTTTTTTACAGGTTGATCGACGACAAATCCGGTAGCTTCAACATTGACAAAGACCTCCTGACTAAACTCAGCAAGAACGTACCTAAAAAGCCGTCGTTCCTTAAGCGAGACCTGGATGCAAGGAAGCAGTCCAATTTATATACGCTGAGGTTCCGCTTACCGCAGTACGAGAAATTGGACGGCACTGAGGAATGTACGCTATGGACACCATATAATAAGAAACACAATTGGGGAAGATTGTTTTTGTCGCAAAATTTCATTTGCTTCGATAGTCGGGTGAGTTTTAGACATAATATGGAGTTGATTAAAGATTATTATTATTATTTTAAGAAAAAAGATCATTTAAAAAAAAGGAGTAAGGAGTATGGAGTAATTCCGTTTCGTTGTAAACGTTTTATTTACTATTTTTATTTTTGTGAACCTATTAACAAAAACTTTTATCTGATACTGTTCATAATATTTAACTCGAATCTAAATCAAATTGTGGCGTTGCATTATTAATAAAACAATGAGTTTTTAATAGTAAATTACTATTTTTTTGTTTAGAATAAAGTATATGCCAACTTTTCAACACATAATACCTACCCCGCTTTCAGCTCTTTTTAAAAAAATATTCTCAAAATAATGATTGATTAATAATAAAGTAACAGCTTTGTTATTTAAAACAATAATAATTTAGATAAAGGTTCGTATCAGGGATGTTGCGGATGCCTATTTTTTCACATCCGCGGATGTGAATGCGGATGCGGATTTTTGAGGGCTCATATCCGCGGATGCGGATACAGATGCAGATGTCTAAATCTATGCGGAAGCTCCGCAATTACGGATGCGGATGCGAATATGATATACTCGTAAATTTAAAACAAAACTTAGACCACACCTATTTCTAGCGTGAAGCCGTTCTTGGCGTTTCGATGGCAGGGTGTGGTTGCCGGCACACTTTTATACCAGGCGACCATAATAGTCCTTGGGAATAGCAACGCATCTGTGATTAACTTCAGATAAAACCCATGTTCTATTTGAAGTTGCTCTATCTGCAATAGCTGCTGCTGCTATCTGTAATAGATGTCTGATGATATAGATACTTCGATCAGGTAAAAAAAATACGGATCTTCTTCTCATCTAAAAATAGTATCTAGTTATTGTTTTAATTCTTCACCAATGAATTAAAATTAAAGTTATTATTGACATTTATATTACTGAAAATAATTTTCATAGAAGTTAGGATAGGAACATTGCACTTAATAACTTTCTGATTCAGGGCGGTTACGCAGAGGTTCGTATTAAACCCGCGCTAATAAATAATTGTCCGCTAGGTAGACAGATGCTTGGTGGAGTGAATAAAACTCTTAACGAACAAAATATCAAAGCGCTCAAGATATCCATCTAAACGCTAAGTCATCCACAGCTGAAAAAAAAATGTGTGCGTGTACTAGCGTACACTCGTAAGAAGTCAAACTTCTTTATGACGTTATTTTTCAAAAAATATTTTACTATATGCAACTTTACAGAAATTGGTTAAATAAAGTTAAATTAGATAAAGTTTAATAAAAGGCTTTTATTAAACTTTATCTAATAATCTAATCTATAATAATCTATCTAATATCACGCGTGGTAGGGATAAGAAAAAGATGGCGCGTAACGAAAAATAAAAAAGGTGGCGCGTAACAGAAAAAGATGGCGCGTAACGAAAAAATGTTACACTAAATTTTTTCCAACCCCGATAAAGAAGTTTCACTTCAAAAACTCGTAACAAATTATTTACAAGAAACAAATAATGCACCACAACAAACGCGTCGGATCTCGTCACCAATTTTTTTGCCAGCATTTGATATTATCACATACGTACAGTACGCGTTCTTCGCCGGCCCCTCTCGATTTCTTTAGCACTTACATTCGTATCCGCATGAATATTCTCATTGATTACTTGCGGATACAGATGCGGATGCAGATGTCTAAATCTATGCGGAAGCTCCGCATTTGCGGATGCGGATGCGAATATTCGTAACATCCCTGGTTCGTATCGTTAACAAATAACGCAAACCTTGTTAGTACATAGCATGCGTGACCCCTACTAACTGACCGACATTGTTCAATGCTGGGCAAACATCTTTTACGGCATATACTATCGCAGTTATACATACCTATTAGTGATGTTATGAATAAGCGCATTCGCGAATATTCGCATGTTTTTACATATTGGCATGCGCAAGAATTGTGCGATTGTTTCACGCATATTTAATAGCTGTGCTTTGCAAACGGGGTTGTCCAATCTATACATATTTAAGTCTGTAAGTCTTAACTGCAGTTTGTCGCCTAATAAAAAAAAGGTCGCCAAATCTAGATCCTCCGGCCCTCTACGCTAAAAACTGAAAAAAATGACAAACAATAGCATTCGTTCCATCACATACATACCTATTATGACATAAATGACTCACGGCTGAACGCCCCAATTCATGATTATTTTTTATCGGCTATACCTACAATATTTAAAATAGCTAATGACAACGTATTTGATCTACACTAGCCATAATACATATTTGACCACTGTAGCCATAATTTTGGACAAGGATCTCGTCTAATATCTATTATGGAATACAACTCTATAATAGAACACAAAAATAAATTATAAACATGAATACAATATGTTTATAGTGTATTCATGTTTATATTTTCTTATAAAGCTTATTTGAATGCCATCTTCAATAGTGTTTGTTACATAAGGTACAGGATGAAATATTTTTAATAGAATAAAATTCTTTAATAACATACATAAACACTTATAAATACATAAACACCTATAAATATGGAAATAGGTAAAGATAATATTATTCAGTACAATTTTCTTTTTCCCTTGTCAATCGATTTCTTCATTTGTTTTAGTGAGACAGCTTTTTTTATCTGACTGAAGTAGCAAACGAGCATTCAGTCCACCTGGTGGTAAGTGGCCACTGCCGCTCATGGACATATGTAATCAACTATATACAGAACATGGGTTCTATCTGAAGTCAATCACAGATCCGTTGCTACTCCCGAGGACTAAGACGGTCGCCTCATATAAAAATGTGCCGGCAACCACACCCTTCCATCGAAACGCAAGAAATGCTTCACACTAGAAATAGGTACGGCGGTGGTACTTCCCCGGTCGAACTACACTGGTTCTACCACCTTGAAGCTTGTGACGAGCTTTATTGTTATTAATACTAAACTATTTGTTAATAATATAATAATTTATAACTATTAACATAAACATAACATTACAGGTACCTCACCTAGTGCGGCTAACGATACCACTCCGCAATGTGCATCAGGTGGAGCGAGCGGACTCTGGGGGCACGGGTAGTTCAGGGGATACCGGCAGCATTCTCATCACCACCGCACATCACACCAGCTTCCTGTTCGGGAACATATCGGACCGGGACTTCCTGGTTCACAAGATATCGGAACTACTCGCCAAGTTGCCCAAGTAAGTGTGGAATAGAAATGTGCATGTGAAATAACAGTCTTTACTTTTTTTCGAGTTAGTGAACTAACGTTTAATATTGATCAGAGGTTTGCAGGTTGCTTTGGCGTGATGAATGCATGGGTCTACTAAAAATCAGAGATTTATTGGTGTATGAAATTAACCGTTTAATTTGCCTATTTCGAATGGAAATGTGCATGATTTGCGATTGACTATTAGATCGGAAATAATGTTGGAAAATAAAAATTACTTCTTAGACATTACTTTAGTTAACTGAGTACGATTATATGAAAATTTGAATTAGTTTTAATTGCTTTAAGATGTATTTTAATAAAAAGCATTCTCTTTAAAGACCGAAATTCCATAACATTTGACTAAAACAAACTTTTCTCTTTCGTCCTTATTTTATTTTATAAAGAAGAATCTTTACATATGAATGAGGGTATAAATATTTTCTTTAAAGTTATTTTCAAATCGGTTTAGTGACTAGCACAGACATATTGGTTTTAATATATGTTAAAGTATAAATAAGTGTATGAACTAAGAAAATAATAGGCAGTTATTTTTAAAATATAAAGATGAAATTATTAGTATCATATATGTTTTTCTTTTCTTTTGAAATCCAGCTAACGTGTTAACTGTTCTAATTTGTTACAGCTGTAATGCAGATGAGTTTTACGTGACGCGCCTGTTAATTATTCGTTTGGTGTGACATCACCCAGTAGACTCTTAGTCTGAGTTCTGATGTAATAAAAACATCGTTAGACATGCATTTTAAGATGTGCACCTAATTTGCATTGTGAAGTGTAATGGTGTCTAAATTGAGCTTTGTGTGGGCACACTCCATTCATGCAAAATTATATATGCTACCAGGATAGCAGAGCGCAAACTCATAATATCCTGGTATTTCATCGCCTCTGTACGTGTTTCCGTCTTACTTGCACGTTCACTAATGGAATGTGCGATCGTCAAAAATACTCGTATTATTCTTACTAAAAGAACTCATTATAAGAAGTCCATTTTTTCCTGTAACGAAACATCCCTCTATAATTTATTATCGAAGTAAACAGAAAGGTAGCCTTTTGGGGTTCACTTAAAACTGTAATGGCTTTTTGATACGTGATTACTAATTGTGAATTTTATATTTACATATTAACGATTAGCGGAAAGTCTTTTAAGTAACTTATTTCAAATGGTTTAAAAATGGGGATAGACTTTAAAAATGCTATATTCCTGGTACCTGTAGCTAAAATGGCTAAGAATAGGGGATGATTCAATAACCACTAAACCTTGGGAGCTTATGCAGTTTGGAATTTAAAATGGTTTGCAATTTAATGATTTACTAGTAGAAATCATTTCTAAATTGTGAGTTTACAGTGATATGTACAGGGAGAAGGCAACGAAAGCGGTTGGCAGGCTGGAGGAAGACGGGGAGTGGACGCCGCAACCGCCCTTGATGACCCTGTTTCGGACGCACCAAACTTCTACTATAAAGCAGATACAGCAGAAGAAGGTATATAAGCACTAAGCCTATATTTTAGCATATATTTTAGCCTATATCAAACAACGTCTCGGTCCACGCGTCGTGCAAGTTTTATAGTTACGCCTAAGATACGAATCAATTACGGTAGGAAGACTATAAGTTACGAAGGCGCGGCTTTATAACAAATTACCCTCATTAAAAAATATTATTTCTTCTCAACAATTCAAAAAACAACTTGCCCAATACATTATAGATAATTTTTTAATTACTTTTGAGCAAATTGCATAATCTTATCTATTAATATATTTGTGTTTTTCTGCCTTGTAACTATAATTGTAACGAACGACAAATTGTAAAACTTTTATGATGTTATTGTTCTCAAGTAAGTGACAATGTGTCTTTTTTGAGAATAAATTCTACCTTAAACCTTCTATATGTTTAGCCTATATTATAGCCTATACAAGCATACATTTTATACGATAAGACTTTAGGTACGATAGGACTTTTCAATTATATTATTTGTATACCCAAAAGGGGTCGAATATAGCGCACTTTATATAACCATTGGAATACCTGTAAGACCTATATTTACAAATGAAGAGATTTGATAAAATCACCTTTTCACTGTAACGACACTCACCTATATTTCACTGCATCTTACGTTCTTCAAATCTGCATTGTAATACGAAAACAACGATATATCTGTCATCGCGATATGTGGGATAGTAAAAACGTACGACACATATTATATAGATTATTTTCAAACTTCATAACGTTATGAAAGTATACAATTGCCAGAAGTAATACCTGTAACTGATATTTTGTACATATTTTCAGTGAAAAATATTTTTGTTAACTTTGGTGACATTTACAGGATTTGGATCTCTTTCGCTTAGGCGAGAAAAGAAAAATTCTTCGAGCAGAAATATATTTTTGCTTTTCTGGACATATTTTGTATACTTGGGTCCTTTATTTTTACATATATCATAGACCTTTTTTTGAAGATAGATTGAATTACTAGACTGTTTCACTACACATTGCGATTTTAAGAATAGGATTATCAACTATCAACTTCTTAGTCCATTGTGTATGAATTGAAGTTTTAATGTCTTATTCGATATCTACTTGTCATAGGAGAAGCAATGGGAAGACCATATGGCCGAAGTGGGCCGAGGCGTCAGCATGTACCAAACGACCGCCGGCAGCGAACTGGTAGTCCACGGCATACCAGAGTTTCTTCGCGGGGAACTCTGGAGCGTCTTTTCCGGTTCTATACTACAGAAGGCCCAGAATAAGGGCTTGTACGAGAGGCTGGTGAACGAGGCCTTGTCCTCGAAGAATCAGGCTAACGATGAGATCGAAAGGGACCTTCATAGGTCCCTGCCTGAACATCCAGCGTTCCAGAATGATGTCGGTAAGGGTATAAGATTTTAATTATATGTGAAATGATACATAAAGGAATAATTATCCCAATAATTAATGCATTCAAAATTGGGCTCACTACCCGATGAATAAGAACAGAAAATAAAATAATTTTTAATTTAAAAATTTTACTAACGGGAGTTCTAAGACTAGTCTTAACACACTGGGTACTAAGAGTATAGTGAGGAAGATAGTAATAAATCAGGCATTATTCCTTATAGATACCATAAACACAAATCCGCTACAATCCGCTTAGGGATTTAATCGACCTATGGTAGGACTTTAATTCCTAATTTAAGTAGATTTTTATTGAAATATAAATTTTGAGACATATCCCTTTTTTCACAGGTATATCTGCACTACGTCGCGTCCTATGCGCCTACGCACTGAAGAATCCCACGATAGGGTACTGTCAAGCGATGAACATTGTGGCCTCTGTGCTACTTATCTACTGTCCTGAGGAGCAGGCCTTCTGGCTACTGGCGACCATATGCGAGACCCTATTACCGGATTACTACAACACCAGGGTCGTTGGGGCTTTGGTTAGTTTTATTTTATTTACATATAATTATGTTAAATTGTCCACCAATTCGCACTTGGCCAGCGCGGTGGACTATGGCCTCTCTCATTCTGAGAGAAGACCCGTACCCAGCAGTGGGCCAATAATGGGTTGATGAGAATGTTAAATTGAACTTCTTCGTTTGTATATAATTAAAAATATAATAATAATGTAAGTTAAAAATATACATAGAAACATAGAATAGAAATCTTCCTCTTGAATCACTCTATCTATTAAAAAAAAACCGAATTAAAATCTATAGCGTAGTTTAAAATATATAAGCATACATAGGGACAGACAACGGAAAGCGACTTTGTTTTATACTATGTAGTGATAAGTTACATAATTTTACTAGAGGTAAAACTCATTGTTGTCTGACCGTCTGTTTGTCCGTGTTGTAGCCTGAAAGGGGTGGTAAGAGAGACATAATTATTGTGTTACGAGGTGTTCCAAATTAGTCCTTTGGAGTAGCAACGCATTTATGGCCAACCTCAAGTAAGAGATACTAAGGTTAATTCCACAGGTGGGTGGCAGTGACTACTTACCATCAGTTGGACTGCATGAGCATGCAGTTTGCTATTTACATGTTACATATATATGAAAAAAAATGTTGACGGTTACAGTGATAGAGGGATCATATTTCCAAGGTTTTGTATGATGTTTGATTCTATCCAATCTACTATCATTTCAGGTAGACCAAGGTGTCCTCGAGGACCTTACCAAGAGCCACCTCCCCGAGCTGCACGCGAAGCTGAACGAGCTGGGCATGATGAAGATGATCTCCCTGTCCTGGTTCCTGACGCTGTTCATCAGCGTGATGCCCTACGAGTGTGCGGTCAACGTGATGGACTGCTTCTTCTATGACGGTGCTAAGGTCATCTTTCAGGTACGTTTCATCGGCTATTGAAGTGTACTGCTACTTCTAAAAAGAAACTCTTGTAGACACAGAATAATACAAACAAGTCCGCACTCTCAAATTTATTTTTTCGTTAATTATTTATTCGTAAAATTTTTAAATTAAATGTTACAAGTAAGATAAAAATACTGTACTTATACATAGTTACGTACAATATTTATGATAAGAGCAGGGCAGGGCTTTCTGGTAGAGGCGCTTCCACAATGCTTAATAGGCTGGTCACAGCCACGGAATATAGTTTAAATTATCTCTTGTTTGTTGGAATGTATAAATTACTAAAGTGTTACACACGTGTATATTTTTCCAAAATAAATGATATTTGAATGTTAGAATGTTAACTTAAGTCTGTTGTTGGTAATGGTGTATGAATAGTTTGAATTTCCCTTATTTGCAGGTGACGTTGACAATATTGGACATAAACCGCGATAAGCTCCTCAAGTGCTCAGAAGATGGACAAGCGATGCAGGTGCTGAACGACTACCTCGAGGGTATCTATAACGAGGAGGCGATGGCGTTGTCCACTGAACCGAGGACCGCTGAAAAGGTATGATGGGATCGTACTTCGCAAATGTTTGTCGGAAATTATCGGAATACCCTTTATAATGCATATATTGTTAATATAAAGGAAAATTTAATGATCATGAACAAAAAGCGTGAATATTAATTCAAATATTGTATAACAAGGACAAAGCCTGTAAACGAAATAACTAATAAATATTATCAATTAATCTACATCATAAACATATATAATAAAATATTAACAATATGCTTGAAATAGTTTTCGTTTTATTTTTAATAAGATACGACGATTTTTCGTACAATACGCTATTACACGAGAAATTCGTCCAATTTTAGTTAAGAATATTAAATTCCGTGATAGTTTATTGCGTCAAGTAAAAGGTGGAAAATAGTTTCCAATATTTTATTTTATGATTTGAACATATTGACATAATTTTAAATTGTTATTTCAGTACCTATTTTTTTATCTGACTTCCACTTGATTGTAAATAGTCACTG
This sequence comes from Spicauda simplicius, assembly GCA_949699795.1. Taxonomy (NCBI): domain Eukaryota; kingdom Metazoa; phylum Arthropoda; class Insecta; order Lepidoptera; family Hesperiidae; genus Spicauda; species Spicauda simplicius. Next base: position 6,990,776 of record OX453063.1, on the reverse strand, counting down.
CCGCCTATGGACATCTGTAATCAACTTCATACAGAACATGGATTCCATCTAAAGTCAATCACAGATGCGTTGCAACTCCCGAGAACTATGTTGGTCGCCTCATGTGAAAGTGTGCCGGCAACCACACCCTTCTATCGAAACGCAAGAAATGTTTCACGCTAAAAATAGTTGTGGCGGTGGTACTTCCCCGGTCAAGCTACACTGGATCTACCACCTTGTAAAACCTTACCACCTTGTTGTACCTTCGACAAACTATTTTAATAAGAATATTGGTTTGAAATGGCAGCACATTTGTATAACTTTTTGATATTTAATACCATTTCAGACAATTGTTCCAAAGCATAGCAATTAAATCCATATTGGTAACTTTACAGACCATAAAAGTTCAAGAATTGGTGTACCAGTCCTATCGATCGTTCGGGGCCAGTGTGAGCAGTGAGAATATAGAACATTTGCGTCTGAAGCACCGCTTGAGGGTGGTCAGGCAGCTGGAGGAAAGCCTCGAGAAAAACACCCTCAGAGCTCTTCAACAGGACAAGTTGCTCGATCCTAACGAATTGCAGGTATCGAACAGTATTTTATTATACATATACTAGTTGACCCGGTGAACTTCGTTCCGCCTAAAAGTAGAAAAATCTAACATTATCAGTGTTCCTCCACTATATTATATGTATTATACATAAAAACTTTCCTTTTGAATCACTCTATCTAATAAAAAAACTGCATTAAAATACGTAGCGTAGTTTTAAAGATCTAAGTATACATATGGACAAAAAGCGAGAAGCGACTTTGTTTTATACTATGTAATGATTAAAAATAAATAGAGCAGTCACTACTTAGTCCTTAAATAAAAAAGAGATTCTTTTGCAAACAAGAGCTTCTTTGGCGTCAGTATAATAATACATTTTTAAGGGGTTCATGTAGTTAGTTAATATTACTTATTTTAAATTGTTTCATGTCATGAAACAAATGAATCATAAAACACATATCTCTTCATATACATATCGCACGCACGCGTAAATACGCACCAAAACACGCACGCATTCAGACGCGCACGTACATACAATACATAAAAAGTATATAGTATTATGTTACTAAAATTATTTTTACTATGGTGTACACCATTATGACATAATTATTTGATCATTACATACAATCTCTTGAATATGATAAAGATATACTTATTTTATTTTTTTATTATCTTCAGGAGTTATTAAGCGTGATCCGGGAAGAGCTTCTTTGGGCAAAGCGGGTACCTTGCGAGCGTCTAGAAGCTCCTTACGAAGCTTACAGGCTCGACTACAGTCAATTCAAGACATTATTCACTGCACTGTCCCCGTGGGCCGACGGGGACTACGCTGAGGCTATCACTGCCAGGATGTTTAAGGTGAATATTTGATTTCAATATAAAGTGGTCATTTGATTATCAACAGTTATTAGGTCAAAACTCGAGTCAAATATACCAAATTTTCTATTTGCAAGTATGAAATTATGTGCAAGATATTTTTGATTACTTCAGAACAACAGATCAATTATAAATTGCATAGATTTAGATTACCAGATTTCCTTTTTGTGTGTATTTAGGCACACTGTACTTGAAATCAACTCTCAAGACTCCTACATATATATATAATGAAGACAGATGAATATATATTTTTTTAATTTTCTATGTATAATCAATTACCTATCTAACATAATCTAAGTATAATCATTTTCCGCGACGAATATTGAGGCTTTGCAAACCGATTTTTTTATGCTACACCTTCCGTGTCCATCTGGTATTATAGTATTAAAATTATATGATTAATTGAAATACACTTCATATTATTAACTACTAAGTATGCGCTTCCAGCTTGTGGACAATGACGACGACGGGCTGGTCTCCGCGCGTGGTCTAAGCGTGGCGATAGGGTTGTCAGCGCGGGGCGACGCGCCGCAACGGCTACGTGCGCTGTACTGTGCGCACGCGCCACCCCTACTGTCCCCCACCGAGCTGCGCCCGCCACACTTCACAGACACCGGGGAGGAGGTCGCTGCTGACGCTATGTCGTTCTTTGAGAGGTACGATGGAACCCGTGTTTTTAAGAACTATCCGCTTTGAGCTGCTGGACAATGACGACGATGGTGTGGTATCCGGGCATGGTCTGATCGTGGCGATAGGGTTGTCAGCGCGGGGCGACGCGCCGCAACGGCTACGTGCGCTGTACGGTGCGCACGCGCTGCCCCTACTGTCCCCCACCGAGCTGCGGCCGCCACACTTGTTTTCCATACTGATGTTGTTAGACTTTGACTGGTACGTTGGAACCCGTGTTTTCGTGAACTCGTTTTCGTGAAATGTCACATCAATGATGCGTGACACTTTTTTATCACTAGGAAAAAGGATGAAAGGTTATTCGAGTGGCATAATAGAACGGAATTATCTCCTAAAGAGTACAAGTTTGACTCAACAAATTTTCCCTTTCACCAATTTTACTATATTAAAATAGTGTTAAACAGTAAACGGTTATTGGAACAACCGCATTTTATAATGACCATATCCCCATTTTGTAGATATAATATAATGAATATGGTACGTGTCTATTTTAATTTAAAATCATTACAACGAAACTTTTATACCTACGTATTTTAAAATCTGTAAACAACATATGCGTGCTTTTATTTTCAGTATGGAAAATTCATCCACTCCGGAGCCCGGAGTGACTCCGGCCACGCAAGCTGATGATAGCTACAATATGGACAAATCCAGCGACAGCGCTTACAGCCAATCAGGTGAGAATACTTTCGTAATTATTTAGGCTGGGAGAAATCAGTGCTTCGACTCTTAATTCACCACCAGCACACTTATTTCTGCTTGATAATAGTAGTTTTATACTGTGTTGTGTTTTGCTCTGCACAGTGTGGTATGTAACTTGTCTCGGCGTTCCAGCTTAGTTCTCGCTATATCTATATTATGTAGTAGTATAAAACAAAGTCTTTTTCCGATGTCTGTCCCTATGTATGCTTAAGTCTGTAAAACTACGCTACGGATTTTAATGCAGTTTTTTTAATAGATATAGTGATTCAAGAGGAAGGTTTTTATGTATTATCGTCATCGTTAACCCATTATTGGCTCACTGCTGGGCACGGGTCTTCTCTCGGAATGAGAGAGTTTTAGGTCATAGTCCACCGCGCTGGCCGAGTGCGAATTGGTGGACTTCACTCACCGCCGAGAACTTTTTTTTTTTTAAAAGAACTTTTGGGTGTGTAGGTTTCTTCACGATGTTTTCCTTCACCGAAAAGCAGTGATAATTATTTTCTAATACGCACATAAATCAGTGGTGTGTGCCTGGGTTTGAACCTCGGATCTCCAGATTGAGAGGGCAAGTTTCAACCATTAGGCTATCACTGCTCTATCATATCTCTATTTTATGTATAAAACATGCATAATATAGTGGAGGAACACTGATGATTTTAGATTTTTAATTTAGGCGAAACGAAGTTCGCCGGGTCTGCTTGTACATTTATATTTCATTACCATGTAAAAAAATCATGATTGTAATTATATAAAAAAAAAATGATATAAATAAGAAAAAAGACAAATCCGCTGAGTTTCTTGCCGGATTTTCTCAGTTGAGGTCGTGTTCCGATCCGGTGGTAGTGTAAGAAAAAAAATGTAACTGACAATTTGTAAGTGCCCCCGTAGGCCTATACAAAATAAAGACATTTCATTTCATTTCATTACGTTTCTTATATAAAATTATGAAGATGTTACATATTTAAGTTTAAATTGACGGTCGGCGCGGACGAGTGCGCTGTAACATAATAATGTCTCGTTTCAAATGACGACGGCTTAATAAATTCCCCAGAGTGGTCAGCGGGCGGCGCGGGCCCGTGCGCGGCGGAGGCGGTCCGCGCGTGCGCGCTGGCGGGGCTGGCGGGCGCGGGCACGCCGGGCTCGCCCGCCGCGCCGCGCGCCGCGCCGCCGCTGCCGCGCGCGCACTTCCTGCGCCTGCTGGCCGCGCTGCACCACCTCACGCAACACTCCACGGCGCTCTACGAGGCGGTCGCTAGCGCCGGTACGAAAGAAAGATCTTTATTTAGACAATTTGTGGGTTACAATTATATTGATTACATAAGGGGCCATCCATTAATCACGTGATGTTTTTTTGAAGTGAAACTTCTTTATCGGGGTAAAAAATTTAGTGTAACATTTTTTCGTTACGCGCCATCTTTTTCTGTTACGCGCCATCTTTTTTTTCCGTTACGCGCCATCTTTTTCTTATCCCTACCACGCGTGAATTTAGATAGATTATTATAGATTAGATTATTAGATAAAGTTTAATAAAAGCCTTTTATTAAACTTTATCTAATTTAACTTTATTTAACCAATTTCTGTAAAGTTGCATATAGTAAATTATTTTTTGAAAAATAACGTCATAAAGAAGTTTCACTTCTTTATGACGTCTTAAAGAAGTGAAACTTCTTTATGACTTTATGACGATCGTACTCTCTCCTCCTTGGTGATACGTGGTGAGGTTTAAGACTACCTCATCCGCCTCCCCCTATATCACATGTATTTTTCGTACCTACAAAGATTTTTTTATTTTTTATTTATAAAGAAATACTGGTATAAATATCATCTAATTTTATTATATATATATTGTACGCGTTTGACTACATGTACATGTAACGCCGCTTTTCGGTTGAGTATCGCGCGCTTGCCGAAAAAATAAGTACACGTGATGTATTACTTTACCCCTTCCCCGCTCCCCCCTTGCGATATTCCATGATTTTTTTATGGACCTCCCGAGCCTCACATGATTAATGGACAGCCTCTAAGATGTTTAAAAAAGGGCGCCATAAATTGAATATGTATGGCACTCACATGCTCGTATTTATCAATAAAAGACTTACAATTAGACACTATATTACAAAGCTGATAACTTTAGCAGATTCATATTTTTTGTATTTTTGTATTTTTTAATCATCGTTTAAGAATTGGTCATACGTGCATATGTGCCAGTATATTATATACTGGCCGCGTTTTTTTTTTTTATTATACTTAAACCTAACGATAAGGCAGACGGGCTACCTGATGGAAAGTAGTCGTCGCCTATGGACATTTGCGACGCCAATGCATCGCCGGCTTTGAAGGAGAGCTCTTTTCGCACCTTTTTCGAAGAACCTACTAACAGAATAAGATAGTCATTATATATTTTTAATTAACATTGTTTTTAACAGAGTATGTTATCCACTCCAGGTACGATACTGTTACAACTTGGGGAGCTGAACCACAGGCCAGAGCTGGGTCGCGAGATATCGCAGGACAGCCTCTACTTAGCGGCAGCCTCACAACCTACTTTTATGGTGAGAATTATTTTTTATTTTGCTTATAAAACGGGTAAAACATTTATTTGGACAATGTTATTATATACCAAAACATTAAATATGTTTTATACGTGCGTTTGTGCTTTTGTGTATAAGTTATTGAAGGTGGTAGAACAAGTATAGTTTGGCCGGGGAAGTACCACCGCCACACCCACACCTGGAATGGAGGGAAGGGTGTGGTTGCCGTCACACTTCAAGTTAAAGTTAAAGTCCTCGGGAGTTGAAAGTCCTCGGGAGTAGCAACGCATCTGTGATAGACTTCAGATGGAACCCATGTTCTGTATGAAGTCGATTACAGGCGTCCCTGGGCTGCGGGGACCACTTACCATCAGGTGGACTGCATGCTCGTTTGATACTTTAGTTAGATAAAAAAAAAACCTGTAAAACCCAAAGGAATACAAATGTTTTCAAAATTGTTGCTCAAGAAAAATGTATTAAAACAATTATATAGTATTATTATCAGCTGACTTGAATATAAACATCAGGGAGTCCGAGGATTCAAATGATATAAGGGAAATGAACAAAACATAAACTTTACGTAATGGTTTCCAGGTGGACCCCAATGGCAATACAACGGACTCAGAGCAAGAGAGCCGGCAAGCACCTCCTTCCCCGTCGAGGGAGAGCGAGCCTTCATCCGACGGCGTGTGGTCCATTACTCTAGAGCAATTCCTCGCCACGATGCTAGCCGAACCACCCTTAGAGGAGTACTTCAGCAAGCAGTGGCCACTGATGCCCAAGCTTGAGGCGTTGCGACAGCGGGACAGGCTTCAGTCAGTTTCGTAGTTGAAAGGGTAAACTGATAAACCCTGAATTATGTATGAGTTTTTTTAAACATTTATGCATAAAACGTAATTGCTGATTTATTTCAAAATCAAGCTAATATGGTATTACTTGAAAAAAAATGGAAATGAATGTCTTGAATATCAGAAGTACTCGGAAAAATGTATGAAAAACTTTATATAATCTACATCGGCGATATGATAAACTTTTTAATTATAACTGAATAATTAATTATGACACAATTAAAACGAACAACATTTTTAGCAGGTCGGGACTAATCAAAAACGTAACACCTTTACGTTTTTGATTACGATGAGTGCGTTCCATTAGACGTTTACAAAGTTCACGCTCACGACCGCAGTTTTTCCCGTTCCACTAGCTTGTGAGCGTTACTGACATGATCTCTAGTGGAACGACCACTTCGACCCACCTTATTAGATGGGTCGTCGCGAGCTTCACGTGGGCGTAAGTCATGACGTCATAAGTGACGTATTCGCCGCGACCATAACGACCACGGTCGTCTTGTGGAACGACGTTTTGGGCGTTTAGGGCTTTGTGAGCGTCTTCTGGAACGCGCCCGATTAGTAATCAAGATTTTGTTGCGAACTTTCTATAATGCCGAATGGGCTATTTGACAGGTTTTTAAAATCCATTTCATATTATCTAGCAGAGGTTAAGGAACCCAGTAAAAGTTGTTTTTTTTAATTTTGGTACATTTTTGCTGAAAAATATCAAATTAAAAATTCAATATTTAAATAGCGCGCAAAAACGCTACTTTGACAATATGGCGGGTTGGTGACGTCACTTGCCTGTATTGTCGTCTGTGGCTCATATCATTCACATACATTTGTTGCAAACAAAAACGAAAGTGCGATTGGGTCTAAATTTTATGTGAAAAAATGAGTTACAAATGGTGTGCAGTGCCAAAATGTGTAAATACGACAGTAAAAACTCCGCAGAAACTATTTGTGAGTGTCCCAAAGAACGTCGAAGTGCGCCGAAAGTGGTTGCAGCTTTCTCGGAGGGATTATAGTGACATAGCAAATAGTACAAATATTTTTTTCTGTGAAGACCATTTCGATGTAAGTAAACATAATATCTAAAGTTTTAAATAATTAATTACATTCAGAATGTAAATATTTTGTTATTGATTTGAGGTTATAAATAATACCTCTAATGTTTTTAACATTCTGTTCTCGTGCAACTCACTTCGAATATTTCCGCTGTTTTTCCTAATATTAGTTAAAAATGTAGCTACAGTCTTATGATTTCAATAAGACTTGTTTAAGAATTATTTTTGAAAAATAATCCATCCGACCATGATAGCGTTGACTTGGGGCAGGTTTCTACTGTCTGCTTTTACGAAATCGTTGTCCATGGTAAGAGTACTTGACAGAATTTGTAAAATATTGTAAACAAATCATACAAAAACAATGGATATTATAGAAAAGTCTTATTAAAACAGTATCGAAAGCCAAATAACACAAGTGGGCGCAAGTAGGCAAACAAAGTTTACAAGCAAGTGACGTCATCATAAACGCGCCCAATCAGGAGCATTTTGTGTCACGTGACAAACGTTTAAAAAAATGAATTTTTATTTAAGGATTTTTAAATAAATTTAATTATTATTTTCAACTTATGTTAATAAATAACCATTCTTAAACTCATAATATATACTGGTAACAGTAATTGACACTTAATTTTTCGCATTGTCAAATAGCCTATTGTATACCGATGTAAATTATTGAAGTTATGTAAGTCATTTTATGCCTATATATACTGTTGGTATAAACGACATTAATACATGTATTATACAAATACAATCATGATTTTGGAAAATTTGGTCAATGTGACCATTTACCCTATTGGAAAAAATGTATGTATTCATAGACGCATGAACAAGCTTATTAAAAAATAAAAAAATAACTTAAATAATTTAAAGCTATGTTATAATGTTCATTTATAGTTAATATATTAAAAGAACAGTAAAAATATATCAATTTAATTAATTACATAATAAAACTACAAAATAATTCGAAAAAAATGTTTAAGATTTTTTTTGTTACAATCTAATATCAATTTTGATTGTTTTCATAAGTATTTTTGCCTTTGTATTGAAGATATTTACTATCTAATAATATACGCTATGATAACTGCATTCAGTTATGAAATGAAATATGAAATATGAAATCATTTTTCATTGGAAAAATTTTTTTTGGTTGGCACATGTACTTTGGAAATCTGAAATTGTATACATGATAAAATTATTTAAGGATCTATAGATTATAATGTTGTTACGTGCACGAAGTCTTCATTAGCTTTATCCGATATTTTTAATAATACAAATTCCTTATTCATTTTCGAGAATGGATTTGAAACAAGGGGATTGTTTATTTTCTATTTATGTAATATAATATTCTGTAGTAATGTTTGTATGTACGTAAAATAGGAGCTTGGAAATACAATAAATAACGAAATTATAACGTCTACAAACAGTAAGTTAGCGTTGCGAGATGTATTTTTATAAAAAAAATAGCTTTTCGCGATAAATTTAAATATACATTCCCAAAAATTTCCGTTGGCTACTTTTTTAAGAACGCCACGAATTAACATTTCTGATGCTTTTATGTAACAAAATATAAATATTAAAGTTACTAATAAACAAATATGTAGCCATATTAGTTATAAGCAGCAATAGTTATGTTAATCCTAAGTTTCAATGTAATTTACTAACAATACAACCAAGTTATATGTATAGACATTAGTTGCTAAGAATAGTTAATGAGGTGTTATAAAGTTTATGTTAAGCTTAGATCAACTATAGGGATTTGCTAACGGATATCCAACACGAGAAAGGCAATTGAGCACTTAGGCTGACCGCACAATGACTACTATCGCTTGATCGATAATTTTCTAACCCTGTCGCTTAAGCGGTTCTTAGGCTGCTGGCACTCTTGCGTTTAATATGTGGCTTCAGCGAATGACGACTACATCGACGGGCCCTTAGAACAAAATCGAATATGAAAAATGACCACTTTACAGTATGAAGCTTTTTTGATGGTAATAGCTTAGGAACTTATTTAATAAGTTCTTAAATAGCTATTATAATGATTTTCCATAGATCGTCTTTCTTGGCATAAGTAATCAATGTTTGTATATCCACAAGACTTCTAAATTTCATACTGTAAATTGGTAATTTTTCATATATGATTTTGTTCTAGGGGCCCTTCGACATGTTTGATTTAAATAGAATCTGTCAACAGTCTATTATTTAAGGTGGGCATTCACGTTACGACGGTCGCACGAACTACGGTCGTATGCGACAATTTGATAGTGAATGGCTTGGTCCTAAGACAGACTGTACGACTAAGGTCATGTCGCAGGTCCGTTGAAGTATTCAACTTGAACTGTCGTTGCGACAGTCCGTGCGACCGTTATAACGTGTATGTCCACCTTTACAGATACATCATAAACTAATTAGTCGTCGAAATGTTTGACTACAATTTTTAAAGGCGTGTGAATCACCTTTAGCTGGCTAAAGTTACATACTTCAAGCGATAGTAGCCAATAAACGATCATCCTTATTTATTCTAATATTTGTTTCATTAGATTTTCCTATTCGCTCGTCATTCAAAATAAATACTTGTCAATGTCGTCTTATTCAAGAACAGATAGGGACGGAAAAATGATATAGAGTGGCTGTTTGAACGGTGATAGTACCACCACAGACGGATCTCAAAATTTAAATACAAGTACCACAGTACAACGCTCACAGTGAAATCTCAGAAACAATCGGACTTAACCCCAACTATAAAGTATCGGAAGACTTTTATACGTCGTCAAATTATTTGAACAAAACTTCGGCTGATTTCAAACCAAAATCAAAAATCTGCCAATGGTATCTATAATGTCGCTTACATGTTCCTTGATCTCTAATGTTCTTGTTTAAAAAAAAAAATTATCTTGTTATAGTACTCAAGGGCTGAGGCGTTTTGAGCTAATTTCAGCAATCCATAAAAATTTTCAGCGAAATTTTGTGAAGAAGTAATTATAGGATTGGACCTATATCGACGCGAGAAAGTGATCTTTTAAGCTAGATAAATACAACAAATTACTCGTATATTACAATGTTTTTTTATGACATAATTTACATTATATTTTTATTTTCATTAATAACTACATTAGACACTACCATAGTCATCTGAGGTAAAAGTTATGAATTTTGCAAAGTATTTTTTGTCTCTGTTATAAAGTTGTATGTTTTGAGATACGAAAAGATTGCTTCCCGACGTTTATATATTCGTTCTACGATGATGCCAATAGGATAATTTCGTGGCCCTCCGCTAGAACCTATTTTTTCTATGCGGCATCGGCTACGGCAATTCATAGTTGATCTAAGAAGATATTTAGTTCAAAATAGCATTTCCAAATATAAATGGGATATATAGCCTAATGCCTATGTCTCCATTTTCCTGGTTTTGAATATACATGTTTCAGTTTTTTTAAACGTACAATATTTTTCACTTGTATATCACTGTATTTAAGAAACATATTTAAATTTATATTATTTCTCACTATGAACTTATTAAAATTTAATTCATTATTAAATAATTAACTCTTCCGCCATCATTTTCTCATTGCAATTGTATTAGGTAGTTATTCGAATGAATAAAAATGCTACATGCATTTGTGTTTTGATAATAGAAAATATTAATGTGCTTGTATGATAGTTATATTTTACTTTTGCACTGATCGCTGCAATACAAATAAAGCAATATATTTTTCTATAAAGCTAATTAATCAAAGAAATGTATATTATTATCTATTTTATTTTTGTATGCTTACAATGTAGCTAGTAGGTTAGGTGTTACAACGAATTTTTTATTCAAATGCACGTCAATACATAATTTTGAAGCTAAGCAATTTCACGCTCAGTCAAGTCTAAGAGCTCTTATACACGAGCGGCAAATCGCCAACGGCAGAGGTAACTGTAGAAGTCGATACCTTTGACAATATTGATGTTGAAATGCTAATTTTAGCAGTAAAGAAAAAGGCTTGTATTTGGAATTATAAACTACAAGAGTACAGTAACAAAACAATAAAAACAGAGCATGGGCAGCTGTATGTAAGGAAGTTGTAAAAATAATAAATTGGAGTGCATTTTCAACTGACTCCTGTATTAAGAGTGGCTGCCGAACAGCTTTGATGTTGACATGTCTACGGCTGCCGTCGAAGCGTGAAAGGCTGTCGCCGACACGTCAACAGCTGCCGCCGACGGGTGCGGTTGTCTCTGCTGTTGGCGACTTGCCGCTCGTGTATAAGAGCTCTTAGATGGGTGACCGCTAGTGATTAAATTGAAGCCGTTGGTCCCGGTTCATATTATATAGATAGAAAACCTTAAATTTGTTTGTAACCTTGTGGAAGGCTATATTTAAAATGAGACGGCCTTCATATTCAAAAAAAGTACCAGGAAAGGGAAATAAAAAAGGTTGGAACTTATCAAGTTTGAGAAATATTCAATAAACATAAATACGATGGATATAAATGATACGATACGATAATAAGCAATACAAAATTAGACAATATACTCGATATATAACTTTTAAGTATCAACACTGCGATATTTTAGATTTTGAATATAAGAATTTACAACTAAACCTTGCCATAACTTTCATACTACGTATTTTAATAATCTACTGATGTTTTTTTATATGACATTGATGTAGCAAACGAGCATGCAGTTCACATGATGGTAAGTGGTCATCGCTATCTGAAAGAAAGTATATACAACAAGGGTTCTAATTAACGTTAACTAGCTGAACCCTGCAGCTTCGCCCGCGTTAAAAAAATCGATGTATTGATTGTCCCGAAGAAATAAGATTTTCCTTAATAAAAAGTAGCTTATATGTTAATCCAGAGTGTCAGCTAATTCCCTGCCAAATTTTATGAAAAACGCTCCAGCTGTTTAGACGTGAAGAAATAACAAACATACACTCACAAACAGATGCGTTACAGATGCGTTGCTACTCTCGAGCTAGTTGGTAAGCAGGTCGAACTTAAGTGGTTTTATTTTTTGACTAGTGGTAGAACCAGTGTAGTTCGAGGACGTACCACCGCCACACATCTAAAATGAAGCAGTTCTTGCATATCGATGGAAGGGTGTGGTTGCCGGCACAATTTAAAAGAGATTTTATTCTTCGGGAGTAGCGACGCATCTGTTTCACGATTAATTCTACGAGAAATTGCTTATTGATTTCTGTGGGCGGCACAGACCATTTACCATCAGATGTAGGGCCGTCTTAGACTATGCTGGTCCTTTAAGCACGCAAGAATTCGGGGCCCTTTGTGAATGTACAGAAAGTATGATGTAATTTCTTTACATTCAAAGAGCGCCCCGACGACTTTCGTGCAACGAGAAAAGTGTAATGCGCCCGGCTATAATTAATATGTTGATATTAAATGTGAGAAAAATTGTCGGCCCTTCGGGGCAATCTGAGGATGGGGGCCCTGGGCACTGGCCCCGAGTGCCCTTAAGGTAAAGACGGCATTGATCAGGTGGATTGCATGCTAATCGCTACTTCAATCTTATAAAAAATAGAAAAGTTGGATGGAGGATGTCGAAAAAGAGCCGGCAACAGCACCCTTTCACTGAAACGTAGACTGCTTTGCGCTAAAATTACGCGTCATTAAGTCGAAACGAGTATGTTAAGTTCTACGAACTTAAAAAATGTATTTAGTTTAAATGTAATTATATTTAAAATGCCACCCTCCAACTATATACAATGTATCATTAAATATATAAAAATAACTACAGTTTTTCTGATGTTAGACATGAACCTGTAAAAATGAAATGTAACCTGTACTAAGCGTATTGTTCATTTATTCAACGTACCTATGTTATTTCATAATTGTAATTAGTATACATGTTAACAGTGAATACATTTCAACTGTAAATTTCTCTACAAAAATAAAGTAATGATTAAAGCTTTGTTTGTTTATGGGCGTGTGTCTGCACAATTAAAGTATATGAATATATTTATTATGCGAACATGGAAATTTTGTTAATAGCGGTAATTTTCTTGGTTTGTGTCAACATAAGTAATGTAAAAAATGCTTTTTTATATAAGATATACATTCATTGTGACATTTTTATGTAGTAAATCATACCAAAATGCCGATCCCGAATAGCACCAACCTATGAAGATAGATTAAATCTATGAAGATGAGGGAAGTCTCATGGATGTTATAGGATATGCTTAACAGTAACTTTATAAGAGCTGTCGGATAATCTAATATGAAAAACACTCTGATTCTGCATTCATTCAAATTCAAAAGAATTTATTAACGGCAGCTTATTTCTTACCAGCTACCAAAAAGTGAGTATACAGGCACCCTGAGGTTAAGTGGACACTGTTACCTGCGAACCTCTGTTATCAACCTTAGATTGACTTAACTGAAGTTGGCCACAGATATGAGAATTGAGGCTAAATGCCTGCCTAATTGCTAGTAGGTAGATACTGCGAATAGACAACACAATAAAAATGTGCATTCCACATTAATTTAAACGATGATACTACAAACTATTTCTGTTACACAAATCGGTTTAACGGTGAATTTAAAAAAATGTATAAAAAAAAAGTTCAACAATAAATTAGTTTTCCATAATTACGTTGTCAATCTAGTAAAGATGCTTGTTCGTAATCGTTATAGACATTTATTCAGTGATTATTCGAAAAAATACAGCAAATTAAGTTACTCATACGAATTGTCTACTATAAATATGTTGCTTACTCTCTGAATCTGTGCATAAACTGTCTACGTATTGCAAAATTATACCTAATATGGCATATTATCTCATTTCCCCGTTCATAATAAGTTATATCTCTGAGGTTACTAAGGCAATGTATCTTGGTTATGTAATAAATACTTGTTCTACGTTATGAGATAGTTTTATTGGTTTGTTTTTAAACAATTGCAATCCTTATAAAAATGACTTCCCATCAACCCATTATTGTCCCACTGCTGGGCACGGGTCTTCTCTCAGAATGAGAGAGTTTAGGCCATAGTCCACCGCGCTGGCCAAGTGCGAATTGGTGGACGTGCACATAAAAATGACTTAAACCTTATAAAAATAACTAATGAATCGTAATCTATACAAAAATAATTTTATAAGGAACTAACAGAACTCGTGACTACGTTCGGGCAAACCATATGATCCACCCATTACACATTGAAATCAAAAGCTAGAAATTCCCCCCCTTCCCCTGTTTTACTAAACAGTCACCATTATATTGAACCTTTTGGTGACTTTTAGTCAAATACTAAGGTTAAGCTTGCATTAAATTTTGCAAAAAAAAATTAACCCTCATTTTACCGTCTTAGGAGTTGATTTTCCGAAAATGGTAAATCAGATTTTCTATGATATCAAACCAGAAAGCCAAATACTATGTTTCATTAAGTTAGCATCAATGTTGGTGGACTTTCATACAAACTTTCTCCTCATTTTTATGCCCTTAAAGGGTGAATTCCCGGAAATGTTTTCTTAGTGCTCACATTCGTTTACAGTAGGTAGTTTGGGCTGTGCGTTGATAAGACAATAAGTCAGTTTTGCTTATATATAAGTACCTAGATTAAGTGCTAAAGATCGTTAAACTTGCTCCACAAATAGATGTTTTTAATATGAAGATACGGTTAGATAACATGTGAGACTTAATATTTTTATTCAGATAATTTATATTTTACAATGTAGGTACTTATGTTATGATGAAAAATGGCCAGTTTTCTAAGTATAGAATAAAATGATTATAATAACTTAAAAAACTATTTACCTTTTATCGAATCATCGCACTTAATAAAATACATCGTTTGAATAATCATGAAATAAATAAATTTAAAATGATTGATCCGTACCTAATAACAAAAAGTTATACTAAACCTTTATTGTTACCCCTTTTTGTTAAAGATGTCCCTTATTTAACCATCATGGAATTGTCAGAAATTACCTAGTAGTTTTTTTTTTTTATATTTGTACCTAACGATAAGGCAGACGGGCCACCTGATGCAAAGTGGTTACCGTCGCCTATGGACATTTGCAACACCAGAGGAGTCGCCAATGCATCGCCGGCCTTGAAGGAGAGACCTTTTTCTTTTCTTTTTGCACCTTTCTTGAAGAGCCCCATCTCATAGCGCTCTGGGAATACGTCAGGAGGAAGCTCATTCCACAGCTTGCACGTGCGTGGTAGGAAAGACCGTGCAAACCGAACCGTGGAGGACCGCCACGGGTCCAGTTGGATGCAGATGGAACTTCATCCTTCGGCGAGTGGTGCGATGGTGGAAGGGTGACGTAGGCACCAGGTCAAAAAGCTTAATGTACTAGATAATTCACTTAATATCTTGGGAGTAGGTCTTAGAAAAATGATCTTAGAAAAAGTTGATCATCTACATCTTTAAATCTAAACAATACTTAGATGAATGACAATTATTATACAAATGGTAATATTGAGTCACTGTGCGGAAATTCATGCTATACGCTTATAACAAAACTAATTAGCGGCAATCCGTGACCAATTTTTATTACCTACCTACTCGTCGTACCTACAACTTTTGAGGTGAAAGCAAGGTACATGCGTTTGCAACACCCTCCATATAAAAGCACCTAAACAATAAAAATTACCCCACCATACATACTCCTGACACGTTTTTGCCCGAAACTGAAACACCGGTTGGATAACGTAACTATAGCTAATCATTGTGACGAAGGCAATTTACCTTAAGTTCATCGTTAAATAAAAGTATCATTACTCCAAGCGTACTCGGGTAAATACCGGTTACCAACATTACATTGACTTTACGATGAGCGAAATCTCGTTAAAATTATTTGATTATTTGAATGCGTTGTCATGCGTTGCCACAAACTTCCAGTTCCGCTACTTATTGTTAGTTGTAAATAAGACGCGATGTGGTGCTGACATGTTTAAATTATAACTGGAATTTATATGTATTTTGAACAAGCTTTTAGAATTAATGCAGGGAATAAAGTGAAGTGAAGTAAATGAAACCAAAATAATTAGTAGGGTAAGTACTTTTATACCTATTAATTTTCGTACTCATACCTACATAATTAATATTTCTATTTGAATCTCATCATTTCATTTTAAAACCAGTCTGATATGTTTTTATTGTGAACTTCGAATCATTTTCATCTCAAACGTTTTCCTTATAACTCGGTCATGCTTAAAGTCGTACCAATATTATATTTCTATCTGATAACTTAATTTATTGATTGCCGATAACGGCGCAAATATAATAAACCTACCGACTTGTGATACTAAATTGTAGTTAATCAAACAGAATAATTCTATTTTAACATAGGTAATGATAGAATTTAGGATTTGTGTTTGTGTTGGATTATTTTTAGTGTAGGTATGTTTACTGTGCCCACATTAAGGAAACCTGCTTTGTTATGGGAAAGGAGTAAAAAATGATTTTTAGGTCGATATTACGGTATATGGCCGCTGTGTCTCCCACACTGATAATTATCACTGGTCGGAGTCGTACCTTAAGTTGGTCTCATATGCGTTGCGTCCTCTAAGGACTAAGTTGCAACACTCTCTGTTTCTCTCCCTCGCTATATCCTTCAATAGAGCAGCGATTTACGCTGATTTTCTAAGTCAGGAGTAATGGTAATTAATGGTATGGCAATGGGGCTTAACGATTCAAATCACACGGGAACCTAAAACCTTAGTGACGTAGAAAGCGTTATTTATATAGGTAAATAATATACCTATGGTGGCGTAGCGCGGACCAAGTACACGCGGGCAAACTCTTACCAGCGATGCCCCTTTGCATGATTCCATTGGATGGTGCCCTGGAAAATGCGTTCGCCTCCTCCTCTATCTATCACCTTTTCTATGCTGTCACCTTTTGTTCTACCTATACAAAGGTTATATCGTAAATGGACGCTAACTATCGTTTATACGTAATCACATGTTAACCTTATAAAGGTCTAGTGCCGATAATCTTCCAATTATTGGAAATACAGGAAATGAAAATACCGACGCTTCTAGTCTTGATATGTTGCGTGTATGGGAAACGCGCTGCACTGGGTGTGGCCAACAACACGCTAACAACGAACGATGCGGAACGGCGATATTCCCCTGATTGGGCTGATTTGGACAGCCGACCGTTGCCAGAATGGTATGATCGCGCGAAAATCGGCATCTTCGTCCACTGGGGAGTGTACTCCGTGCCAGGATACGGCTCTGAATGGTTTTGGAATCACTTGATTGGTAAGTTTTTACGTTACAATTAATAGTTGTCTTAAGGAAGGCACTGATAGTCCTTATCAGGTAAGTGATCGATGTGTTAAAATAAAAATCTAAGGTTGTATAATTCATTGCGGTTAGTCTCCGAAGGCTCTCCTGCCTTACCTATTTCAGCTTAATAATAGCACTGTAAAAAACATCTTTTTCCCAGGATAAAAAACAGTCCTCTGGTCTTTATCTGTAAAAGAGCTGAGGTAATAGTACAGTACAAAAAGAATAATAGTAAGGCACAGATGTCCATGCGCGACGGTAGGTACCTAAGTACCTAGTTTAGGATGGACCGTAGAATGGACTACAATCTTGTTGTTATTACAAATCTTGTTTATAAAGACGCTTTTTTACATCCACAGCCCAATGCTTAGTTTCTTATATTGTGGGTGTCATAGACACACAAAGACTTACCTAAGTATCATCGATCGAACAAAGAATGTTTTACCTGTTACAAAGGCGACCGCCCCGACAACATGATCATCGATCTATTACAGACAGGTCGGACTTCTGTACCTAAGTTTTATATAGACACGTATTAAGTTACAAACTCTAAAGGCCATTAGAGCCTAGTCTACCTAAGTCTAGCTTTCCGCTGTGGAACCTGACTAAATCATAAACTACTCATCCATACTCATATACATAATTGAGGTAACATTTAGTTTTTATTTCAGTGAAATCAAACTATCTAAATAAGTTTAATATAAAATTACGTTACCTTTTATTGACGCGAGTAAAATCACAAGGCAGGGTTAGTGTATAATAAACTGGTCGCTTGTTCAACGGTAGTCCCTACTCTCAGACTTAACCAGGAAATCTTGTGAGAAATTGAATTAGCATGTTTACATTTTAAATATCCTGTTTAATTTTCTGTGGTTTCCAGTAAATTTTCAGTCGGTAGGAATTTCCATTAGTCTGAGTCATTTCTAAAATGTTAATTCTCGGGTATTTAAATAACATAATTGTATCTATATAATTATCATCATGATTATATATAATTATCATTATATTAGCAAAAACCCTATTAGGCTAAGCATAAGCCTCCATGCCTACAGGTCTCTATCCCAAATTCCACAGTGGAATTTAAAGGGCGGTCGGATGATAAGTAGGTACCTACATCCTCCTATATAAATATTACATGTCATATTATTACTTACTCCGTCTTATCTCGTAATTAATTACTGTCCTACTTATTCAATTTTTTCAGAAGGGGATAAGAAGCTCAAGGACTTTATGGACCAAAATTATCCTCCGTGGTTCACGTACCAAGAGTTTGCTCCTATGTTTAAGGCTGAGTTCTTCGACCCAGATTTCTGGGCAGCATTATTTGAAAAAGCAGGCGCTAAGTAATATTTTTGGTATTTTTATCTGTGTCTTGCATTCATGTGACATAACTTTGTATATACATAGAAAAGAGAGTTAATAGTATGTTAAATACAGAAAAAGACCTCGCCAACGGCGACTTTTTGAAGCGTTGCGACGCTATAAAGAGTCGCCGTGGACGTGGGCTCTTAGTGTCCTTTTTTTGTTATCGAGAAGGAAACCTTCAAAAGATACCCGACGCCGTAGGAGCAACGCCGGGTTATGTGGGATAGTGCGAGATGTGGGTGAGTGCGGTAAAGCACTAAAAGGTGGCCGTCCTCGGCGCTACCAAAAGGACTCCGGAATCTCTAAAAGAACGCAACCGGAATCCTCTGGGCGCGTTGCCTCATCGGACTCCTCTAAGAAGGGCGGCTGGGCTCGCCGCTCCGTCTAGTCTTTGTGACGGTATGCGACCACACATAGTGCGGTCCTTCCCGGAGTCGCCTGGCTGAACGGTTCGGAGCTCTCACTCTAGCCGCCCGTAACCCCGGAAGCCCCTTTAGTCGCCTCTTACTGCAGGCAGGGGATGTCGTAGCCCCATTCTAATCGCGGAACTACAGGGACAGTCCTAACTGTCCCACCAGTGGGGGATCGTAATCACTGGTGAATTGTGGGACCCTGGCCTCATATAAATACTATTCAGGAATACTAATCAGGGTCTTATTAATTATTTCTTAAAATTAGCGGAAAGATACGGAAATGACCCATAGGGCCAATAGGCTGTTACGATATAATTTTTTTACTTAATAACATGTACCTATCATCTCTTATTTTTAATCGAGGCGGGGAAAACCTTTTGTAACCATGGGACCCTGTGCTGCAACCCAAAAAGTCCTTAGGTAGATCCGCCCCTGTAATAGGCATATACTTAGTAAAGTTAACCTGCATTCATTATACCAATTCTTTATAAATCTGGATGTGTATTAATTAAGTTACAATTTTCTTTTCAGATACGTCGTTCTTACTACCAAGCACCACGACGGTTATACGTTGTTTCCATCAAGACGTTCCTACAGTTGGAACTCACTAGAAGTCGGTCCGAAGCGAGATTTGGTTGGAGATCTCGCGACAGCCATCCGGAAGAAAAATATCAAATTCGGCATCTATCATTCGTTGTATGAATGGTTCAATCCAATGTACTTGGAAGATAAGGCAGCCCAGTTCACTACCCAGAAGTATCCAGAAGGAAAACTGTGGCCGGATATAAAACAGCTGATCAATAATTACAAGCCGTCAGTTTTATGGTCGGACGGCGACTGGGAGGCTACTGCCGAGTACTGGAACTCTACTGAACTACTGGCTTGGATGTATAATGACAGTCCTGTAAAGGACGAAATAGTCGTAAATGACCGGTGGGGCGTTGGCTCCTACTGCCACCATGGGGACTTTTTCAATTGTGCTGATGCTTATAATCCTGGTAATTTTCATTAAACTTCGTAAATTATTCTTAGGCATTTAGTAGATACAAATATACAATAAATTAAAATATTTTTGATTCTGTTAATTAAATATAGATGGATAGATCTTCTCGTCAACCCATTATTGTCCCAATGCTGGGCACAAGTCTTCTCTCGGTATAAAAAAGTTTAGGCCATACTACATACACTATTTTTGATTTTTAGGTGAACTTCAAAGTCACAAATGGGAAAACGCTTTTCCTATAGACACAAAGGCTTGGGGATATAGAAGAAACATAGCTATATTTGAGATTTTGGGTATTAACCGATTGATCAAGGAAATTGTGACTACAGTCAGTTGTGGAGGTACGTGTAAACATTTATGGACAGTTATGTCTATGTCCTTTATGTGGGGGTCCATCTTTTGTGGAAGTCTCTGGGGCATTGGGCCGGATAATCTCTCCTTAATCCAGCTCTGAGTGAAATAAGATACCTACAATAAAATCCACTTAATAAATGGTTGGTGGAACTCATTTGCATTTTAAACAACTAGGACTAGAGAGCGTTTTTTTAGAATAGGGCTACGAGATCTTCTGCCTGTTGTAAGAGGCGACGAAAAGGGGCTTCCGGGGTTGCGAGCGGCTAGAGTGAGATGCTCGAACCGTTCGGTTCGGCGACCCCGCGAAGGACGACGGTATGTGTGGTCGCATATCGTCGACAACGCGTTCAGAGGACTCCGGTTGCGTTCCTTTGAAGATCTCGGAGTCCTCTTTGTAGCGCCGAGGTCGGTCACCGGGGGGGTTTAGTTCGGTAAAAATCCCACATAACCCTGGTTCGCTCCCACGGCACCGGGTACCTTATGAAGGTGTCCCTCTCGAGAAAAGATGAGCGTCATATAACCGTATTATCCTTTTAATGCTTCAAGAGACACAAATACAGGGATGAACTGTACTGTTCACACTGTACAACTACTACTCACTGAACAAATACTGTTCCCTGTTATTTATTCCATTAATATTATTTTTACCCCTAGAACATATGTTTTACAGGTAACGTTTTAATCAATGTCGGCCCAACCAAGGAGGGCACAATAGCGCCCATATTCCAAGAAAGGCTTGTTTCCCTGGGTGATTGGCTCAGCATCAACGGAGAAGCGATATATGGGACGTCGCCATGGTTCTATCAGAATGACTCTGAAAATCAAGACGTTTGGTACACGTGCACAAAAACTCCGTATGACGCCGTCCACCCGACAGCAGTTCCTCGAAGGTCGGATGTCGTAACAGCGATATATGCAATTTTCCTTAAGTGGCCATCCAATAATGTCCTTAAAGTAAGAGACCTCTGGTCTTATCTACAGAGAGATAATTATCAAATACAAATGCTGGGCAGTAATGACACACGCTTAAAAGTAAGTCATTTAGGTTAAGCACATACTTGAATAGTTTCAAATTACCTTCTTATCATAAGTGGCTCTATTTTGTAATTGGTCTAATGTACCTTTAAACAACTTGAAAACTTAAATGTTAATTACTTAAACTAAACTTTAATGCTAATTATTACGAACAAATGTGATTATTTGAGAATGCTAATTATTACGAACAAATGTGATTATTTGAGTCGGAAATATAGATGTTTTGAATAGCTAACTGGTGGACAGAAACCTCGCTTATTAAGGCCAGTTGTAGAGTTATCAAAGGCCAGCTTCTGTCAGCACGATAGTTCTACAGAGGCACAAAATTACAGTTACAATATTCTTGTATCAACGAACTAGCAACAAATGTTCTTCTATGCAGCAATATTTGTCGCTAGCTCGTCGAGATATATTAGTGGAAAACCATATAATGTTTTGAGCAACCTATATTTTAAGAAAGAATGTCTAATTAACTTTAAATATCTTTGTTTCAGTGGACATATTCTAACGGCAAGGTCAATATTCCACTACCTGATAGATCGTCGGTGAAATCACAACACGCGTGGGCTTTGAAACTCACTGCTAAATAACAAGCTGTTCGGAATGTTAATAAACTGATTTTTGTCATAATGAAAGCCTAATGTTTATGAATTTATTTCTGCGAGTATTTATTACCTACTGGTGGGCATAGGTCTCTCCACAAAATGGGGGAGGTTCGAAAGTACTACGCTGCGTAACCGCTAATGACAATGGGTGGAGATAATTGATTTTTTATGACCAACCCATATCGAATGTTGAAACCGTCCTTTGATTGACCGCCCATTGGCAACTAAGAATTAAAGCCTACAAAATGTAACAAGACTTAAAAATTGAATCTACTGCAATTAGAATAATAGTGTTATTGAATTACATCACATAAAATAGGGGTAACACTATGAATGAAAAACTTTGTGAGGATTTATGTGTGTTGTTAATCTTTCACACGAAAACTAGTGGTTTTTACTGAACACACATATTTTATAACCCGGGTTAACACATTATACCTACTAATTACCCTTGTAGTAACCGAAGTGAGTGGAGCCGCGGCAATAACCTAGTAATAAAATAAAAAATTAGGCTATCACTGCTCCCTAATAAGGAGCAGTGATAGCCTAATGGTTAAAACTTGCCCTCTCGATCGGGAGGTCCGAGGTTCAAACCCAGGCACGCACCACTGATTTATGTGCGTATTATACTTTAATTATCACTGCTTTTCGGTGAAGGAAAACATCGTGAGGAAACCTACACACCCGAGAGTTCTTTAAAAAAAAAAAAGATCTCGGAGGTGTGTGAAGTCCACCAATTCGCACTTGGCCAGCGCGGTGGACTATGGCCTAAGCTCTCTCATTCCGAGAGAAGACCCGTGCCCAGCAGTGGGACTGTAATGGGTTGACGACGAAAATAAAAAATACGAAAAATGGTTTAATAAAATAAAACAAATAAAGCTTATTGTAACTTAATTTTATTTACGCACAAATTGTAACGCCCAAGCGTGCCTTGACGTGAGTCTGCTTCTATTAGGAAGATGGATGTAGGCTATCCCTCTGTTGATTCGCCACTGAAACAGAAAAAGTAGTTGAAAAAAATTATAACGATTTATTATTAGTTTTTTCTTTGTCAAGCTTTTCATCGAACTCATGTGTTTACTCGAAATTGTCTGAATTACGCAATCCGGCGTTTGTATTGAACTGTTTAAAGATATCGCATTTGACCACTCAATTGTATTTAACTTATTGGCCATTATATTTAATGGGTCAGACAATTATATACAATTGCTATATACCTATTCAACATAGCATGCAATCTCTAGGGCACTCGTATTTCACTGCAATTGTGTCGTAACGCTTGTATAATAGTCACGTCAACCCATTATTGTCCCACTGCTGGGCACGGGTCTTCTCTCAGAATGAGAGAGTTTAGGTCATAGTCCACCGCGCTGGCCAAGGACGAATTGGTGGACTTCACACACCTTTGAGAACTTTTTTTTTTTTAAGAACTCAGGTGTGTAGGTTTCCTTACGATGTTTTCCTTCACCGAAAAGCAGTGATAATTAATTTATAATACGCACATAAATCAGTGGTACGTGCCTGGGTTCGAACCTCGGACCTCCCGATTGAGAGGGCAAGTTTCAACCATTAGGCTATCACTGCTCTCCTCCTTGTATAATAGTAGTCCCTCTTAATTATCAAACATTTAGTAATCTGGCTCTAAAGGCAAAACCGCGGGCAAACGCGTAAGAAATCCCAACTTACATTTAAAGTAGTCCCATTATTGCCAATCATTTGAATCTGATATGTGCCGCCATGTAGAGCGTTTGCCACGTTCTCTAGCTTCAGTACATCATCGGCGGGCCATTTCAGCAGTATCGCGTATATCGCTACCACTTCGTCATCGCTCTGCGGAGGGGCTGTTGGCTGAGAACCGTCATACCGAGCCTTCTTGCACGTGTACCACACATCAGGGTTGACGGTGTCATTCTGGGCGCTCCACGGAGACGTGTCGTATATCGCCTCTCCGTTGATGGACAGCCACAATCCCAGGGTCAGCAGACGCTCTTGGAATATAGGTGCTATTGTGCCTTCTTTGGTGGGACCCACGTTGATTAAAGCATTGCCTGTAAAACGAAGGAAAATAGGAAAATAAACGTTAATGTGGTGGTGCCACTTAAATAAGACTATACTTAGATCCCTTAGGTGAAAGTTAAAAGTAGCAAACGAGCATGCAGCCACCTAATTGTAAGTGACCACCACCACGCGACTCCAAGACATCCTATCAACACTGATAAGATTAGGAATCTTACATGAAGTTAGCCATAGAGGTGTTACTACCCATGAAGACTAAGTGGAATGCCTCCTATGTCTCCCACACTACATTCTTCAAATAAGAACATAGGAGCACTGAGCACTGTGTTATTAGGCAGGAATAGGTGTGAGCTCAGTGCCTCTCGAGTGGCACCATGAAGGAATTTATCACCAATAAATAAAGTGCCCCTGAGATTAAGTAATCATTACAGCTCATGAAGATCTAAGTACCTGTAACTGATGAGACTCATGAGATGGATCACCTCGAAAAAGCTAATCTACATTACCACACACCTTTTAAGGCAGAAGATAGAACCTCTAGATTCCAATAAATACAATAGAATGTTAAGATTACCTCCGCAGCTAACTGTCATCACAACTTCCTTAATTAGCTGGTTGATGCTCAATATTTCCGTCAAATCCATGTTCCTCCTGTAACCCCAAGACTTGGAGTCAACAGTGAATGCATTCTCCCACTTGTGATTTTGGAGTTTTCCTGTAACAATTAACAAATTATTAATAGGCCATAATAATTTAAATCAACTTCTCACTGCCATGGATTAAAAAACTTTATTACTATTAAAGTATGTTGTGCTTTACAACAACTTGTGGTATGAATGCAAATTAAATGTGTATAAAAATTAAATTTATATTAAATTACAAACATTTTTTGACAACTATTTATACAAAACAAAGAAGAAAGACATTATTAGACTGTCCAATGAATAAGGAATGTATATTGCTAAATATTTACTATCCACTTATTTAAAGCAAATAAATTAATATGAATGAATATGACTCCATACTGGGTAGGCCAATACCCCTAAAGCTTTATTGTCAACTACCCACTAATGTTTAAAATTCAAGACAAGATGCCTTTGGGAAGTAAAAATAAAAAACAAGTCTTACCAGGATTGTATCTATCAGCACAGTTGTAGAAATCACCATGATGACATGGTATCCCGATACCCCAGCGGTCATTCACTACTATTTCATCTTTCACTGGACTGTCATTGTACAGCCAAGCCAGAAGATCTGTTGAATTCCAGTAAGAATCAAAAGCCTCCCAGTCCCCATCGGACCATAACACTGATGGCTTATAGTCATTTATCAGTTGTTTTATGTCTGGCCATACTTTATTCTCAGGATAGTTCTGTTTTAGAAACAACGCTTTCTTGTCCTCCAAATAAATTGGGTTGTACCATTCATACAGAGAATGGTATACACCAAATTTCATGCCATTATTCCTCACGGCCTGAGCTAGTTCTCCAACAATGTCCCGTTTTGGTCCAACGTCTACTGAGTTCCAGCTGAATGAACGCCTGGATGGAAACATTGCGAAACCATCATGATGTTTGCTTGTGAGAACTACATATCTGGAAGGAAAAGAAAGAAATTAGCAAAAAGCACTTGTCCACAATGAGAGATTTCATCCTTAGAAATAATTCGATAGATTTTGATTTGCAAATAATATAAATTCATATCCATATGTATTTTAGCAATATACATGGATTTATATTGACAAATCAATTATCGTGATTAATTTACTTACTTAGCACCTGCTCGAGCAAATAATTGTGACCAGGCATTAGGGTCGAAGAACTCTGCTTTGAACATAGGGGCAAACTCCTGATAAGTAAACCCTGGCGGGTAAGTCTTGTTCATAAATTTACTAATGTCTTCGCTTCCACCTGTTAATGTAAAATTATTATGAAAACTGTAGTACACATATGGCTTAAAATTCTTCTATCAATTACTAACATATATATTACTTAGTGCTTGGCAGCTTCATATATTAGGACAAAATAATTATAGGACAACATTTAGAGTTTCAATCTTGAATAGTAGATTGGAGGTCCTACTACTAGGGGAATAGTACTTCAAAATCTTCTTGAACCAGTCCGACTCTCAGTCCAAAAGCAAATAGTAAATAATGTAAATTCTATAAGACCACACCATTGTTATGGCCCATGGACATCCATATGTGAAGCATTCAAACTATGTCCCCAGGGCTAGCCGTGCATTTGTGGATGTGTGAACTCCTAATCTTATCTGGGGTCAATAGTAGATAGCTACGGGTTTAAGAGGCTACTTAATATCAGGGGACTGGTTGCTTGTTTTCTACTTCTATACATATAATAGTATAGTAATTTCTGCAAATAAATATCATTTTATTTTTTATTTAACATACCATGTATGTGCCACATTTTATCCACCATGGTTTTATTCCTTCTTAAATTTTTGTTTATATACTATTTCATTTTATCTATAAGTAGATAGCATATCCAAAGATCAATAATCATATGTAATGTTAATACAATGTTATTGGTGAATGACATACCCACCTGTAACTGGCATACATACCAGTTCTTATAACTAGTTGTAAGTTATTTTGTAATTTTGTATGTAATGTTGTTGGTGAGTCTATAAATAATTAAAATCAAGTACATACTTTCAAACTTTAATCAACTTAAATATCTTAAAGTTCAATCACCCATCCAGAAGACCTATGATAAATTGTTTTTGGATTTGACCAATGTTCGGTTTTATTCAATAATTTATTTATTTATTTTTATATATATATATAGATTTTGTATCTAAGATATTGCTATGGGATCTATGTTACGTACATAAGATTAAAGAATAGTTATTTATACCATTACTAACAAGCGTGTTAATAACGAATTACATGCTTTTTAAGAAAAGTAAACCGTGAAGTCGTAAAAATTCTAGATGATTCGTGTGATTAAATAATAGGTAAAAATGGCAGAACCTTCCTTACCTTCCCAGTTACTCCAGAACCATTCAGAGCCGAATCCTGGCACGGAATATACACCCCAATGGAGGAAAATGCCCACTTTGGCGCGGTCGTACCACTCCGGAAGCGGTCTGGTGTCCAGGGAGCTCCATTGTGGCGAATATCGTTTATCCACTATAAGACTTACAGATTCCGTAACTGTCTCTTCAGTTACTTCATCTTCAAACGTGGGTGATGTTGGAGGCCCACCCAATGCCTCACTCTCTATAATTCTATTTAAAAAATCGTCGCTATTATCATAAACCTTTTCGGCGGTTTTGACCGAAAT
This sequence comes from Spicauda simplicius, assembly GCA_949699795.1. Lineage (NCBI taxonomy): Eukaryota > Metazoa > Arthropoda > Insecta > Lepidoptera > Hesperiidae > Spicauda > Spicauda simplicius. The sequence continues at coordinate 6,963,215 of OX453063.1, read as the reverse complement.
TTGTGCAGTGGAAGTTTTAACTTTCTTTATTTTAGCACTGGTTACGTGGGCCACCAGGAAAATAATAACCAGCAACTTCATTTTCTGTGAAGCAAGCAATATCTTTTAAATACTATTTCACTAGTTTTAATAGTTTTATTGAATTTATTGATTTAATGCCAACAAATATATTTTGAAATTATCACACTTCACCGCCGAAATATGCACTAACTTTTTTTTTAATTCTTTCAAAAGTAGCAGGCTCAACTACCAGGTTATTAGCCTTTGTTTTTGGAAATAAATATTTCTATCACAACGTCCCCTTTTATAAATGTATTTTATAATAGTCACTATTGCACAATCCGCCAATACGCGTTGATAAGTAGCGAGATGAATTATGACTTTAATATAGGACATCAACTTTATTATATGACGCGATTCCGTCATTTCCAAAGAATAACAAAAAAATACGATGGAACTTTAACGTTCTACTATTCGAGTCGAGCTATCCAAATACTTTGATTAAACTTAAAACTTGTAATTTAAAGTTGTAAAAAGCACAACGCTGTAAAATTGTAAAAAAAAAAACACTTGATAATATTTTTTATATCAAAAATTAATATTAAACATTGAAATATGCCATCAAATAAAATTCACTGCATATGTATAGTAGTATTATTTTTCACCATTAGACCATATCCTTAACTTTCAAAAAGTGACGCCAATTAATAAAAGGAATGCGTCGTTTTGAACTTACAACAAATGACTGTAATGTAACGAGCATTTTTTATTTAACCGAAAATCATGTAATGCAAACTAATAAATCTTTTGAAAAATGAAAATGGTTTATTTTAATTAAATACCTTCTACGTAAAAAAACAAAAACATGAAATAATTTCTGAAAAAAATAATTTAGTATTACTCAACCACAACAAAAGCGCTTAAAACAAAAGTGGTTCAATACCCCGCATCTCGCTTCTTACCCCGCGCATCCCCTAGTGACGTGCAGTCGTGTATCGTCTAGGTGTTTACGTTAGCCAGCACGTGTTTAATGTTATTTCGTTTTAATGTTAGTTTAATGAGTGATTGTTGAATTTTTAAAGTTATTATTATATGATTATTCGTCAATAAAACTCAAAATAGCTAGGAAAAAGACTAATCGTGGAGGAGAAAGGACTCTTACATTCAAAATATGTTTTTTTTTTTTAACAAGAGAAGAGTAGAGAAGAGGGCTCAGTATTCCTGTCTCTCAAGTCGTAAATCAAATGTGTGCTGCAACAGGCATCAGTCTCTTACACACATAAAAAAAGAAAGAAAATATTCCATGTATAATAATATATTAAACACATGAAAGTGCTTTATAAATACGCGACTATTGAAAATACACCACTTTGGTGTAGGTTTTAATAATGGTATACCTACATACTTTGGTATTTGGTAATAGATTAAACTTCGTATCGGGATGGGAAATCCCTAGTTCTAATGACTTTTCAACTGTCGTGCGCCTAATTGTTTTGGTCGAGTAGTATTTATGAGTATTTAAAATTCGATCTCGTATAAATGGCTTCTGCGGATAGTGAACAAACTGGCTGACTCTATTTATTTATTTATTTATAATTTTTGTACACAAACAATACATAAAAAACAGACATTATAAACTTAAGTACAAAGGACTACTTCTTTCTTCTATCTTTATTTTTTATATAATCTTGGTTACTTGTTATCTTATGTTCGATAATTAGTTAGTAACGCTTTAATAAAAATTGTAAATAGCGTCATTGTGAACGATTTACTTTGGTTTAGCATGTTTAATTTACAATAACGAATCTAATCAATTGATGTGAGTACGTAAGTGAAGAGCGAAAACATGATCACCAATCATCCAGCCAAGAAGCGTTACTTATTGCTGGTTCTATCTAAATATTAATTATGTTTTATATTCCAGCTTTATTAAAATTGTGCTTCTTTAAGTTTGAATTTGCCTAGTTCTTAAATTATCAACATAAAAGTTGACGTTGTTTTTTTTTTATAAAGCTGGATAAAATAACTTTGGAATATATTCAAAATCGCGGGGTATTTAGAGGACATGGCCAACTTTTCCATGGTGCTCTGCCTAGCTTCTCAAATTCTTGTACACAGAGGAATTTTAGTTTTTTTTTTTCCATTTAGGTTATCTTAAACATAATAATTTGACAATTTTAAGGTCTACGAACTCGAAGTTATTTATAGATCTGATGATTATAGCTCATTTGCCACATTGTTACGTGTGTGTTGTCAGTTTTTCCTAATAAATAAAAAAAAAGTGGAAAATACAAATAATGTTAATGTGCTATACCAGGGTTTCGCAAAATGGGATACGCGAACCGCGGTACGCTATTTAATGGCAGGGCTCGCGACAACAAACAATCACACCTATAACATTAATAATAGTAAAATGATATAGTTAAGTTAAGGGGGTTCGTTGTCACTTGGAAATTTTGACAAGGGTACGTGGAGCCGAAAGTTTGAGATACCCTGTGCTATACTTATAACTATTTTAGTATGATTTTATGATTTAATATTACGATTAAAATAAATAATCCTTAATTACGGATAATATTGAGTGTAACTATTTCTATATTTATCTCTTTTTAACGACCCGCGTGGCTGAGCGGTTACCATACCGGTCTGACGCGCAATGGATCCCCGGTTCGATTCCCGGCCAAAAAGGTATCTGAATGATGAGTTTAGATTCATGTTCTCGGTCTAGGTGTTTGTGGATTTGTCTTGCATGTGTCCATGGTACATACCTACGACACTGGAAAAAATCCTAGTATGGGGACTATGAGTGTAGAAAGCGTATTTTATTTATTTTCTGTTTCATGATAGAAACAAATGACTATTGAGGAGGGCTTAATAAACTGGTCGCAAATAAATTATATCTACAGGCTTAGAATGTTTCTACCTAGTTGAACATAGAGAAATATATACCTACAGTAATTTATGTATATATGTACTTCAGATTAATTATCATTAGACTCCTTTACGTGTATATCTCCATCGAAAACTAGGCAGAAACTGGCCATGTCCTTTGTCCTCTTTTATTCTAATTGACGGTTTGCACATAGTTAAAATTTGTCATCCAAGGCACGGGTCGCGTTCATCATAATGACCTTTACAGTTTCTGGTTTTCGTAAATATAATCTGTATGAAATAAATTTATATATTTGCTGCTGCTATGTAGTTCACTTGTACGATCGCGATATTATGTTATTCGAAATATTCACAATTAAATTCTTTATCCCATGGTTAACATAAAATAAATTTAGTGTTACTAACAATTACAGACTTTTTATCTATAGTAGGTATCTTTTTCAACATCACACCAATTTGGTACCTATATATACTACGAGTATTAACATTAAAATAATTTAGTTTTTAGCCTTACCCGTCATAATCTTTTTACATTTGAACTCACATTATTCACTAAGTATAAAATTATTTATCATTTTAATTAGGTATGATTTAGCGGTGATGATATACCTACCTAACAGGCACCAATCGGTACTGTAGTGTTACAAGGATAAATATAAATTAAACATAGGTAATATCATGAGGTAAACATCGTTTACAATAAGCAAACGAATGATATCAAAAACAATAATATTTGTGTAAAACATGTTTAATATGTAAATACACATACCTACTTACTTCTAATGATAAGTTATTACTCGGTTAGCCAATCACTTTTATTATTATAAAGATGTTCGTAATATTATTATTGATTTTTTTCTGTCTATCTCCGTGTCTCTAAGTACGGATTATTCAAATTATGGAATAAGGCCGCCAGATAGGAAGCGAGCCTTTTATTGTGACTGTAATGTAGTTTTTATTTATTTACAAGATTGAAGTACCGAACGAGCATGCAGTCCACCTGATGGTAAGTGGTCATTGCCATCCATGGACATCTAAAACCAACTTTATATGGTTTTTATCTGAGTTACCTTCATATGGTTTTTAGTGAGGTATTCCTACCGGTATACCTCGTCCCTGTAGTAACGGCAAATATTTTTAAAACTATGGCGTGGTAAATGTAGAAATGTAGAAAAAAACAAGAAAACAAATCAAAAAGGCGGATTGTACAGCATAGGCATTGAGGAGTAGAGGTACTGAATTTTTTTTATAACTTTCCATTACTTAAAACTTTAACTATGTTTATTTCAAAACTGTAGGTACCAATAGGTACTTTAAATCGACCGCTCCGATTTTTCAAACAGTTTTCAATCAATAACATTTGGAATAAATTCCTAAAAAATTACTATCAAGAGAAGTACATAGATTTTTTTTTTAAGTCGTTGTTTTTATGTTATTAAAAGTTTACTAGCAACTTTTCCTACAATTTCTATAGTGTGATTTTTAATTGCCCAATTCGGCCGAAAGACAATATTAAAAAATGTCATTCGTTCTTCTCTGGCTCTTCTTTAGTACAATAAAAAAATGTGAATCTTCATAATCCACAACACAAGACTTGAGGGTGCGGCCGAGGTCTCTTCCAAAAAAAAATGCTATTTAAAAATCACTGCCGCCTTTTATAAGACGTTCCTACCTAAAAGGTAATAAAATAACATTAAAATAAATATTTTTAACACAAGCTTGTATTTCAATGGACTCAAAAGAAAAAAAATAAACTTTGTAGTAGTCAAACCCATCATTTTGTTGCATGGTACAATTTTCTATCATATAAAAGCTGTCGACTGATACTTAGCTGGTTATTAATTATCTTTCCTGCTGGTTATTAATTATTAAAATTACGATCCACGTTTAATCTTACATACAGTAAAATGCTACATTTGTTATTATTTACCGCCTGAATATTGGTCTCTCCCCTTTACTAAACAGAACTATACATAATTATATATTATCCCATAACTACATTGAATTTAAAACTACAATTATTTTTCTCGCCAATGTGAGCAAGCCTTACGATTTATGTGCCGAAAGAGTAGGTATTCATTGTAAATAATATGCTATCTGACTATGAACTGCAGATAACAGCTAGAGGGTAGCGAACATACATTGTTTTAAAAGTAATTATTTGTTAAGGAAAATCATCCATTTATGTTATGTAGACACTTAAATTAAGTTTATTTTAGTTAGTTAATGTTAGTTAGTAAAATCACAATAGCTCTGATGCGAAGTCGGGCGGATTAGAAACGGGAAGTCTGGGGTTCGAATCCACTTTTCTTCAGTACATTTTATTAATTCAATTTTTTATTTTTTTTCTATTATTATTATTCTTATTGTACTTATAATAACTATTATATATTTTTTTACTATTACTATTTTTTTTTACAAATACTTATTTAACTTAATATATATTTAATTTAATTAAATAACATCGGAAATGCAAAGCTTTCCCCCGCGTGGAAATCAGTGTGTCACAAAGTTTAAATGAAATTACTAGAGAGATTTAACCTCTACCGATTTAACCTATTTTGCCGACAAATTCGATTTTTTATGTAATATACCATGAAGAAGGCTTACGAAAGATAAACTATACCTAGGTATAGATAGATAATTCAAGTTGAGCACCGCTTAAATGTGGAATCAAAATTAGTTTACGATATCATTGATACTGTCAATAGATTTTTAGTTTTAGTTTCATGAAATGAAACCAGGGTAGAGTTTTTAAATAAATTTACTATTAATGTAAGATCAAAGCAGGAAGGAAGGAAGCAGGCAGGCAAAGGAAGCAGCAAAACTTTGGTTGGATAATCCAACCAAATTTTTTAGTACCTTAAATGCCTCCCGGAACTCCTCAGTACAAACTAATGTTAAAAGTAGGTTCACCTATAATCTAACTCAGAAATTTAAATCCGCCAAAATTATACAAATAGTATTTTCGAATTCGGAAAAGTTCAAATCAATCTTTATAATCGATGTTTTGGTTTAAATGTGGAGGATTTGGTTGAAAAGATGTATCCCGATATTGTTAATGAGACCACTAAGAGAAATTGGTTAAAAAAAGGGATTTACAATATTCAAATACGTTTAATTTCAAAAATGTGTTTACGTAACTTTAAAATCGTTTTTTCATCCTGTGTTTGTTTAATTCTTGAGCGGCTAAACCAATTTTAGAGCGCTTTCATATTAGGTCGCAAGCAAGCAGCAGAGCGTCAGCAATGCTTTCTTTTTACGACTATATCCGCGGGAATGTTTTTGATTAGGGTGGCGTGCTGTACTTTTATAATAGAAATAATAATAAATTCTGAATAATTATTTCTATAGGCAGGCTATCCTATATCAGTCATGGTAGCGTTCAATTGTGAGCGTAAGACCTGCTAGGAGATAATTACGACATTGATTTAGTCACTATATCTCTTTACAGAATTAACATTTGGAATAACGTAAGTAGTCGTCATATAAGTCGTATTTGGCAAGAACAACGCTCCGTTATGCGCTGTGAACGACACAACGTTCAACAAAGTAGTCTCTTAACTAACTTTTTTTTTTGGCAATTGTGTAGTTGCTGTTGGCTCTAACGGCCTTTACAGCTTCACCGGGTTTATTATGGCGAGCCTAAAGCTCAAGCCGGGACAGGAAGACTGCGGGCTGGAAGGGACGGATGGCTTTGGTCCCCGTTGCTGGGTTCCTCCACCTTCCTCCTTCGCTAGAGCGAGGGACGGTTGCGGATCCAGCTAATGCCGGAGTCCTGGCCTTCCGCCTCTGGTTAAATGGGGATTGCGGCTGACCCAAGGGCACCTCCTATGAGGTACGGACCTCGGCTTAGTTCAGTTACGCTAATGTGGGGCACTGGCGATACACGACCGATCACGCGCGGATACCTTGTGAGGGTTGTGCTGTAATGGGGTCCTCGCCTCCGCCGGCGGGGACGGTGTGTGTAGTATCTCTTAACTAACTCAACCGACCTACTTTTTATGCATTCCGATCGCAAGACATAATCTACGCCTACCCGCTTAGCGTTGCGTTAAGAGAAGATAGATCCTACGCTCACTATCTCTATGTTATTATATTAAGAGCTTTTAGACTAAACGGCGTTAATCATGAAATGTACGTGGGTTTCCGGTCATCCACCGACATTTCGATAATAAGAAAGCATCCGTTGCCGTCGTGCGACTGACGCGCTACTTGCGACCTAATGTGAAAGCGCTCTTAATGGGGGTTTACTATATAAAATGTATGTTATGGAACATGTAGACTACGTTTTATCATAGGAATTCCACGGTGTCGAGATTTGCGGGAAAAACTTTTTGATAAATTCATTTGCAAGCGGACGAAGCCGCGGGTACAGCTACTATAGTAGATAAGGGAGTAACGTACTAAAATATTCATTTATCATTTCTTTATTTTTTACATATACTGAAGTCTAGAACATGGTCAAGCCATAATGAGATCACTAAATAAAATACATATTGTATTGCATTGTACCTAACATAATATAAATAGTTAAATAAATCATCCGACCGTGACTAAGTTACAAATTGATTAACAAACTTCATATAATAAAACAATCCAAATAATGGTTACACATAGTTATTGCAATAATAAAATAGTACAGGAGTCGCGATAGTCCATCCCCGTTTTAACGAGCCAAATATACATCATTGTATAATTCAAGCGATTAAATCCTTATATCGATCATGATACATGATATATACTATCATAATAAACATATGATAGACATACAGATTTTATCTAATTTTTTACATGTTTTTAAAAAAATGTACTCATTTTAAAAAAATAGTCTTAGGGGTGAAAGCCATTGATTCTTAGGGAAAATATGTCGATCCAATAAAGCCTTGTAAGGTGATTATTGGATTAACACAGGTTATTATAGTTGTTTAGACTGCAGACTAAAATAATTCGTAAATATGTACAAGTATAGCTTGTTCCATTAAAAAACTTAATTTGAAATTACATTATTTAACATGTAAATAAGCCACAGCTATTGGTAATACTAATGACATAAAAGTGAATAAATGTAGGTATACATTTATATACCCTGTATTTTCTGCATTGTTTAATTTAAATAGAAAAGTTAAACATTTATGTTCATTCATACAGAAATACATAATTATACAATTACAATCATTCATATTTTCCTAGCATAACTAATATATTACATACATAGTGAAAAAATACTTATTCATTTTATGAGTATAGCACAATGACTTATCAAAATGTGATAAAAATATAGACCTTAGCATAATGACATAATATGACTAGAAAATCTACAGTAAATCTTACAAACTAGTGGAATAAACACTTATGCACTATAAACATGAATACTTAATATATTATATTATGGCACTGATATGAGCAATGCTTGATTTTTGACAATAAACATATTATAAAAAAGTTCCTGCACTTTAGCTTTTTTTAATTCAATTGATATTCAGGATCATGAAATATTAGCTGCAAGCTATAATATTGAGAATTAAAAACATGTTTATAATCTTATAATGACGTGAAATTTTGCAGCAAAATTGTTGCTTAAATTGGAAATATTTACTTAGTGATGTTTGATCCTCTAAATATGATATATAAATGAAAGTGTTGCAGCCAAGTGAATAATTTTATGAGTAATTAAATCCTCCTGTCAAATTCTTGATCTTTTTGTGTTGATATAAACACTCTATCACTAAATTTCACTGATATTTTGTCACAATCCTTAATGAGATTTGGGACAATGTGCCAAAGTGAGACCCTAACCTCCTCTTTGAAACAAACATAACTTTACAAATAAATACAAAAATGGTATGTCATTACATAAATAAAGTGAAAAACTTCAACTAGAACATTTTTGTTGGTTTAATTTTCTTGTTTTCCTTTTGTAAACATTATGTTTGTAAATTAAGTTTGAGATAATGATACCCATGGAACTTTTTTAAGTTATGAAAATGATTGTGATTGCTATTGAGTGTCCACTTTAAAGTTAGTATAGTGGCAAGCACCATTAATTATAATTTCACTTATAGCTGCAGTAGGCGGAGTATGAGTGCTATTTAGCTGATCAATATTTGCTATAGTACTCATTACAGGGGTGGTGAATAGCTTCCCACTGTGAATTGATGTAGCATTGTGGGGCTGTGTAGTATGGGTGTAAACAGTACAAGTGGACCCTTGTTCTCTTGATTCACTAATCATACCCATTTTAACTTCAAATATCACATCTTGTATCTTTTTCTTTGCAACCAGCAAGTTTTTCTCCCCCTTTAATGACCGTAACTCATTTGCTATGTATTCTCCAAAAACTGTGAACTCATCTCTAGTGGGTGCAGATGGATATACAATTTCAGGTTTGAAGTTTTGATACAATTCAGTCCTGGGAACCTTGTGCTGTGGAGAAACATTTGCAACTTTTGTTTCAGTAGATATGGTGGCATCGTTTGAATTCACTGAGCTATTCACTTCAGCATTCTCCTCCTGAAACCACGGAAAGTAAATAGGTAAATAAATAATAGTAGTAATATAGTAATAAGTAAATAACAGTAGTAATAATAAATATTTAGGGTTGTCCTTTTAATTATTATTATATTTAGATATTTATGGGATGAATGTATTGATTTTTTGAGATTCTATTATCGCCAACCCTTTAGTGTCCCACAGCTGGGTACAGCTCAGAATAAGAATTTTAGGCCATAGTCCACCATGCTGGCCAAGTGCAACATGGTTGTTTGAGGTTCTATTTGGTATTTTTTTTTAAATAGAAAAACAGAAAATGAGCAAATAGTCCACCTGGCATCTGAAATTTCCACTATAGTCTAGTTCATGGGAAATCTATAAATGGTCACCTGTAATCAACCTTAGATACCATTGGCATCATAACAAATATGCCTAACTTTTCTTGAAGTCTTAGAATGTAATGTGTATTTGTATATTTCTCTTTGAATCAGAAAGACTTTAAACAAACCTAAATTATTGTAAACAATTATTTAGTCCATATTTTAACTATTGGTAATTTAACGAATCTACCTTTATATCAAAATTAACTGATAATAATCGCATTAATTAATAATTTGATCAATATTTTTTTATTACAATGGTACCTATAGGACATTATATATTGATGGTATAGGAATGTTAAGGAGTTTTTCACGTAACATAATCAATTAGTTTTTAAAGACCTACCGATAGAAATACTCTGTAAGGTTTGCTTGAATCCTTCATGAAGTGTAAGTATTCGAAGGCGTACCAATTACTGACATATCTGTAGTTAGGATCCTCGGCGTTAGCCCTCGCTTCCCTAGCCGATTCTCTATTATATTGTGTCCTAAGATGCTGTATTTTCTTCGTAGTATCTGGAACAGAAATTCCTAAAAGCTCCGCTATAACACGAAGCTCTTCCTTACGTTTTTGTTTATCTCTTCTTGTATCACACAGCGACGGGTTCCATAGAGTTGCGTTCAGTTGCAACAACTCGATCAACTTGAGAGTCTTCTCTTTTGACCACTCCATCGCACGATTTGTTAGCGAAATCGATGGAATTAAACGTAAACAGCAGATTCTGAGTACAGTAAAATAGCATTTGACGACCGATCGTTAGATCGTTTGCTAAACTAAACTACCCAGTGTTGCTATAAGAAATTTATTTCATCAGTAAAAGCCACTATGAACAAATCAATAAAAAATATTCGGATAATATTAAAACTTATTAATTTATGGGCAATATTTTATTTGTAATTTATATAATTCTGCCCGTACAACTTTTGATTTTTAAATTGTAACAGCAGAAAGCAGGACCTACTTGTACGTCAGCGCCATCTAGTTTGGTACTGGAGAATGTTCTGTTTTCAAAAATGTATTTTTATCGGGCGAATTAAATGTGAATTCAACAATTATTTCGTACGTACTATTATTACCTTTATCGGTTATATTTGTTCCGCTAAATATATAATTACAGATGCGCCGAATAGTGTTTTCACCGATTATCCGAATACTATTCGGTTTAACTTTTACCGAACCGGATATTTGGCGGAATTATTCGACTGTGAAACGAAACAACTGTGAAAGTGTGTTCATTAAAAAAAGTTGATTTGAGGTTTAGAAATAAATGTTGATTTACGAGTTTAAAAATGCAAATTTATTTCAAAAATGTAAATTTAAAGTATGTTTGCTTTATTTTTCTTTGACTTATAACATAAATCTTACGTAAAAAGTTTCTTTTTGTTCTATATCGAGACGTGTAGCCAAGAAAATAGAAAATCTAAAACCGAATAATTCGGCTGAATACGAATAGTGATAAAGATGACAAATACGTCGAATACCGAATATTCGGCGCATCTTTAATGTAAATATTAAAAGTTATAAACTACAATCAAAGAACTAGAATTTAAAACTACAATTTTTATTGTGATGGAATTTATAGCTTTTTAAATTTGTGGGTGTCGTAATGTTTATAATTCAAGATTTATTAATTATATACCTATTCATAACAAATCATGCTGGCATACATGTGAAATAAAAATACATTAAAAAGTAAATGTGGTATAGAGGAAAAAACAATTGATAGTTTAATGAAAAATAATTTCAACTGCGCAATTACTCGATCATATGGTGTAATTTACACATCGACTAAATTATGTAAGTTGTGCAAAGTTTTTACATTTAAAAGTTTATACATATATGAGCGAAAGCTCTGTTACTAAACATTTAAGGATATATTGATATTCTTTTGTTAATTTTTCTTTCGAATTGAATTAGCTCTGAGGAAACGATGGCGGGGACAAGCTATGAATCTGTTACAATGTATTTTAAATATACGTATGTATATCTTTCGTTTTGAATTATTTAGGGGTAATTGACGCCCTGGCATATATTATGTTATTTTAAGACATTTAAAAGGAGTCAAGTAACCACTCAGTATTAGCAACACATCTGATTAAATTGTAACAATACTCACTTTCTACACTCATAGCCCCACACTACGATTTTCTCGTGTGTCGTGGGTACAATGGACACACACAATACACCAACACCCAAAGCCAGAACATCAATCTAAACTCATCATACAGATATGTTGCAAATCAGACTGCTATGGTAACCACTCTGCCATGCTAGACCCGCACCACATAAAAGATTCCAATTAAATTTACTATTTCTTGTTTCAGAGGGAGTATATATGGTCAATACCAAATATGTAGGGAGAGATTGATAAAGAAAACATAATTATATTTACTATTTCATTTTCATTTATTTACAGACTACAATGTGAGAGGCTATCACATTATAAAACAAGTGCTCTCTATCCTTAAATCTAATTATGTACAATATTTACAAAAACCGTCTCCTTAAAAATGCATTAACTCAAACAATACAGCTACATATTCTCTAGTGATAAGAGGAACCAAAATGTAACAATAAGAGATAAGGAACACAACAGAAGCGTTCTGAATCCTCCTTCTAAAATAAAACTTATTAGCAACTTTGCACTAAATAAAACAATCAGTTCATTAAATAAACTAAGAGCTGTTTATACCTTGTCAAACATACAGTGATAACTGGTAAATATGCCAGTATATAATAATATAAATTGATGATTTTAGTAACATACTCACTTAAAACTCATGTAGCAATTTAGTTGTATTTGTTGTTGTTTTGGTGTTTTTTTCTGGAGTAGGAACCGTTCTACTCCAGAAAAAAACACCAAAACTGTGATGTGGTTTAATACAAATACAAGTAGAAAGTTAAACAATTGTTATACACAATGTTTTGAATTTAAAGATTAGAAAATATCCATTTGAATTTTACTTAAATTAGAGATATAACATTTGTAATTAGAAATTTTAAATTTTAAGGTAATACATATGTATTTAATATCTAAGTTTTATTGTTTGTTTTTGTTTAAGTGAAATTTAAATAACAGTTATTTTACAAATAGATAATGGATTTATTAGATATATCTAATCTAACATCTGTACAAATTAATACTTTTAAATTTTCATTACCAGTATAATGAAATAAAATTGATTTGATAAATTTTGATAAATTGGGTAATAAAATAATAATTTATATTATGCTACTCGCATAGAAACATACATTATTATAGTTGTGTATTGTTTGACAAGGCCATAAAATAATATTAGATGGATACATCATTCATTATTTTTATGAAGGACTTAATTCTTTACATAATACATTGGTACAAATATGGAAAAATATAAATTAATTACTATTTCAATGGGGTAGACTTTGTCCATCACTTCAAAGAAAATCGCCCAATAATTATGTCCATAAATAACTTACATCACAATTAATATAATTCACAAATGACATTTAGTGGAACAATAATTAAAAATAAGTTGACATAAATAACAACAACAAAAAATAAAACAAAATGTAAACGAATTTTTAACGAATTCATGATTGGTAGGTAATTATACCCACATTAAATAGGGTTGCCATATTATTACTGTCGATCTTAAATAATACACTGATGACTCTTGTCTTTAGACATTGCCAAGAGATTCAATTAATATTGGTGTATGGTAATTAATATCATTTAATAAAATTACAATGTAGAATACCTCGTGTTAAAATGAATTATACTTATCAATCAACCTAAATTTAATTCATTTTAACATAAATTTTATCGTAATAGGCATATAATCTATATAAATATTAATGACGCTGCTCAATATTATCGTAAATTAGGTTTAGAAAAGCTGCAATTCACGTTATTGCAATCACTAGAAATATAAAAAATCGCCATCGAGCCTTCATCTATATCTAATGTAAATGTACTTATAGCAATTAGGATTGGTGTTCACTGGAGGTACAATAACCAGTCTGCGTTATCAATAATTCAACAAACAATAGACAATCTATTTTTAACAATTGACAATAATCTGCTTACTTTCGCCTACAGGTAAACGGTGGTCACATTACGATTACCTACGATAATTTCACTCGGTCCACAACAGGTACAACCATACGAATCGTTTAGGCCTACGAAAGGGCTTCGACTGTCGTCCGTCGCTCCCGACGCGACCCCACGCGGAGCCGTCGCGACGCGGCGCCCGAATAAATACTAACTACCTACATATTTACAGTCCTGACACGGCGGGCCCTTACGTCACGTCGAGCGGGCGCGGCTCGCGCGCCCTGAAGAAGCCCTTCTCGGTGCGGCACTCCCGGATGGTGACCGTCTGCAGGTTGACGGTGACGTCGGTGATGAAGATTTGGTCGGCGACCGGCGAGCGCGCCATCCAGTAGGCGGCGCCGCGGCGGGGCGGCGGCGGCGCGGGCAGCGGCGCGGGCGGCTCGCCCCACGAGTCCTCGTCGTCGGGCTGCGGCGCGGGCGGCGGCGGGCGCGCGCCGCGGGGTTCCGCGGGCGTCGTCGCCGTCGGCTGCGTGTCGGTGCGCCGCTCGCGCTCGGGCGGCGTGTGCGCATCCGCCTCCTCGGGCGAGTGCGGCGGCCGGCGCGGGCCCGTCTTGGGCGCGGCGGCTTCGGCGGCGGGCGAGGCGGGAGCGGGAGCTCCGCCAGGCGGCGCGGCGGCCGGCGGCGGCTGCGCATGCGCCGTCCGCGCGCCGTTCGGCTTGGAGTCGTGCCGCTTGGCGGGCGGGCTCATGGTGATGGTGACGCCGATCTTGCCGGACTCCATGGACAGCACCTCGGCCTTGCGCTTGCCGGGCGCGGGATGGCGCTCCTCGGAGCCGCTGCGCGCGCGCTCGACGGGCGAGTGCTCCCGTTCGCGCTTGCGGCCGTGCCGGCGCCCCTCCTCGCGCTCGAAGCTCTGGATGAGCCTCGGGTCCAAAATGTTCTCCTCCGGCTCCCAGGTGTTGTGCTTCGGCTTCCACCCTTTCCATTTCACGAAGTACTCCACCTTGTTCTGGAATTGAAAAAGGTAGATAATTAGTCACAGTTCATGTCGGCGCGAGGGAGCGGCCGGACCGGCGCGCTGGCGTGGCGTGACTGGCCGTCCTGGCCGCTGCCACCCGTGGCGTGTTCGGGGGAGGGTTGCATAACCTTGCAGATTAAGTATTCGCAATATCCTACAAATGTCACGTGTAACTGTACGTAATAACGGTTTTTAGCAGAGTCTGTCGCATTAACAACAAGTAGATACCTATGTTATCTAATGGACTTGCGTTTTGATTCGTCAAAGAGTTAATTTTTCTTTTATTGCTATATTCAAGACAACATACACAGGTAGACAAATAAATTAAAAAGGGCCTAAAAAAGTCGAAAAGCCACGCCGGGCGGTTCGCGAGCCATTTCGGGCGCACCTGCTCCGGCCAGCTGTCGCGGTATCTCCCCCGGGATCGAACCCGAAACATACCCCTGATAACCACATAAGCGCCGTTATTGCATGTCGTTATACACATGCATTATAAACGACATGCAGAAACTAAACATGCTTCTAAATCTATTTTATATTTTGAATTGCGATGATAGTGTGAATTATGAAGGTAAGTGTAGATTTACGAATGTACCTAGGCAAAAATAACTTGACATCTACTTTTAATAACAATCCAATATCTACTTCTCCAAGATAAGACAATCAAAAAGATTGCCGAATACCTAAGTGTCTTGCAAATTTAGAATAGCTTACGTACCATTTTGTCATGTATGATATGCACACTTATTGATATGCAACCAATATTTAAATGTGGGAAAGGATTATTTCATTTCATAGTCAAGCGCAGTGCACACTCAATGATAATAGAAATCTAAATGTGTATGCATTGTGGGTTTATAAATCCGTCGCCAAGAAATACGAAAGTACAGGAAAACGTAACACTCGTAACCAACACCTGTGGCGACGTCGCAAATTACAACCGGGCGCAATATAAAACCACACTTTATCACCAACCTTTCACTTCTGGTACAACGACAACCTTCAACAGGTTCGCCCAAGGTTCAAATTAAGTTACGCCGGGGAACACTTAGGGCGTTCCTGACCCGATGCGCATATTTCAAACCCTCGAGTCTTATTGGTTTTACTGACGGAGGGTGAGTCGGAAATTCGTTTCGTACGCTGTGACTTTGCACTGACGTCCTTTGCTTAATAACGTGTCGACTATTCTTTTTCATTAATTTAACAAACTAGTTTTAATCAGTTCTAAAACAGCTTTGTAGTCTTATCTCTTTTGCGAAAATAACATTTGCACACTTTAAATCTTTTTTCTACAAATGAATAACCGTATTTAACAAAGTATGAAAGCTAACTAACACAAAAACCAAAGAAACGGCTACTAAATGGTGCGTAAAGTGCAAAAGGCGCACTAAATAAGCTCCACCGTCCTCCGTTAACAATAACATCAAGCCATGACCGAACAAAAACGTTGCATATTAAAATAAAAAATAATAAAAGGACCCGTTGGGACGTGTGGGCAAGGTGAGGTCGTGCGGCTGACGAGCGACGATTGGACGACAGGCGGGGCGAAGGGAGAGGGGCCCCGCCCCCGCCGCGTCTCCGTCCACCCCCGCCCGCCTGTGCCGAACCTCCCACGGTAACTTTACCGTTACTATCGCTCTTATGTCTCGGCATAAGGTCTACATTCCCTCGACAGGTACACTGGAGTAACGTGGCGGGTTTGATGGTTATAATCGCGCCATGGGCGGACCATGTCTCCGGAGCATAGACGCCAATTAGAGCCGATCGGTCGCTGAGTAATTAATGCGCGGCGTAATTACGCTAATCCGCAGTTGCCATCGATGGACCAATGATACTGTGGTCATGCCGGTTTGGATGTGTTCGCAATATGCTATTGTTTAGCGGACTGACGAACAGACAAACTGAAGCAACATGGTAAAGTATGGTCCCAGATTACCCATTTTCCGATACAAGGTAATACAGCTTTTAAATACTTATATAACTAGAATTACCTAGTCAATGTAAGAACGTTTGGATATTAAATCGATAATTTTTATTCATATTTGAGCAACCCGTTCCGATAGGTCACTTTATTAAGGCCATATCAAAGAAACTGCTTTATCGAGAATATCATGAGATGTTTCAATTTTGAGTTTAACTTAAAAACGGCCACTCATTGTCAAATTCATTCCTATGAATAATTCAGTTGTTGAAACAAAAGTTTAGATATAAATAGATATTGTAGATATAATAGGCAAGGAACTGAGACCTTCTTACTAAGAAGCTAAAAACATGCCTTGTCAAATAATTTGCACACCGATGTAAGAAGCATTCAGTAACTACATCTATCTGAAATCAATTGGGTACAATTGCATTGCTACTCCCGAGGACTAAGATGGTTGTCTCGTATAAAAATGTGTCGACTCCCACATCCGTTCACCAAAGAGCCGCCGAAGAAGCACGCAAGAACTACTTTACGTTAAAACTACAAAAAATGGGGAATGATAATGTTTCACAACATATCTTTCATTTTATTAATTTACCATTTAGAACTATATTCTGTGTAGGACGATATTTTGAATTTATGAGACAAATGTTACGCGCTATCAGTACAGAATTCTACTATTTTACATCGAAAAATTTAGCTTTTGGTAGCATTGATTTTATAAACTTCTGTTATTCCGTTAACTTCCGGACTTTAAGTTTAGTTCTTACAAATTCTCAGTCCAGTCTCCTATGATATTTTCGTCTCATGATTTACGAGGGTGGATCGAAAAGTTCTCGGCCTGACATACTTACGTGTAGGTACTTTATATTTACAATATTACCCTCATTAGGTCTACACACTCTTAAGCTGTCACAGTATAAAAAATTGTTACCTTAGTATTCGTGGTTTCTAAGTTATAACGTGCTAAACGAAGCCAAACGTGCAGTTTTTTGAAAATGGACAAAATTGAGCAACGTGCGGTGATCAAATATTTGTTTAAGAAGGGATTAACGCCAAAACTGATTCATGATGATATGACGAAAACATTTGGGGAATCTGCTCCATCATATAGCACTGTAAAAAAATGGATAGCAGAATTTAAACGTGGACGGGAGAGCATTGAAGATGACCCTCGCTCCGGCCGCCCTACAATGTCTACAACCGAAGAAAACAAAGTGTGCGATCTCATATAGGAAAACCGCAGATTGACTATAAGGGAGATAGCAGACACTATAGGCATTTCATATGAGCGAACACATAACATCATTATCAATGAACTCGGATATTGTAAGCTAGATGGGTGCCTAGACTGCTTTCAGTCGAGCAAAAACGAGTTCGTTTAACAATTTCTCGCGACTGTTTATAGATGTTTGAAGCTGATCCGCAGGACTTTTTGAACCGTTTTGTCACTATGGATGAAACCTGGGTTCACAACTATACACCTGAATCCAAACAACAGTCCAAGCAGTGGAAAAAATCTGATGAACCGACTCCAAAGAAAGCAAAGACAATTTTATCGGCTGGCAAGATGATGGCGTCTGTTTTTTGGGATGTTCGTGGAATAATAACGGTAGACTATCTTTCAAAAGGCCAAACAATAAACTCAGCGTACTATTGCACCTTATTGCGTCGTCTACGTGAAGAAATTAAGGAAAAACGTCCGGGATTACTGAGGAAGAAAGTGTTGTTTCACCAGGAAAATGCACGCGTTCAAACGTCTGTTGAAACGATGGCTGAAATTCGCGACTGGTTTTGAACTGCTGCCCCACCCAGCTTATTCGCCTGATTTGGTACCTTCCGACTTTCATCTGTTTCCTAACTTAACAAAACACCTTGGTGGGCAGAAATTTTCCTCAAATGAAGAAGTTGAACTCGCTGTGAACCAGTATTTTGCAGACCTTCAAGAATCATTTTTTAAAACCGGTTTAGAAGCTTTGCAAACCAGATGGAAGAAATAAATTATTTTGTTTTCTTCTTGAGGCCGCGAACTTTTCAATCAACCCTCGTAGCATAGTCCTTATCTCATTTAAATCTATCTAATTTCTATTAAATGTTATTAGCTGAATACAAAAATTCTCTAATAAAGAAATCCTAAGACGAATGCTGAAAGACAGCAATTTACTAAGAACCATCAAGAGGAGAAAAATTTCATACTTGGTTACGAAGGTATATATCAAATAAAATCATCTATTATTGTAAAATATGGGTACAATGCAATGGGTATATCAGAGTTTTCGCAGTCCTCCATATTGCTGCCACAATCATCATCCGCAACAACCGACAAAGACTTCTTAAAACGACGCCGATAAGAAAAAATCTAGGAAAAAGGAAGGCCGGATGGAGACAAATCTTGACTCCGAAACATCCAAGAGTGGACAGGACTCGCCAGTGCCGCCAAACCATTTAGCCTCGTGAGAGATAAAAAGGCCTTTGCTGAGATAACTGCGTCTGATGATGAGATAACTGAGATAATGATACCTTCAATAATAAAAGCGGACAAGAAGACTAAATAATATTGCATTTTGACCAGAAGTAGGTAAGTAACTTTTCTGATATTATATTAGTGACCTGTTAAGTTCACTTGTTATATTATATAGCTGTTGTTGATTATATTAAATTTGTTATAGCATATTGTTCCAAGGCGGATGAAACTCAAGATAGCAAGTTGTTTTATAAGTAAGTAAATAGACGTTTCAAAGACACGTTCATGCTTATATTTATTTCTTTATCACCAAAAAAAACAAGTTTTTCATATGCGATGTCTATGTTGTTCTTTCCTTAATAGGTAATCGTTCACTTATGTTTCAATACTGAAGTTTAAAAACAAATAGATTTCTTTGTTAATTTTATCCAAGAGTATAACTGGACTGTTAAGTTTTCCATTTTAATTTTAAGTTTGTTGCAAAAACATTAAAATATGAATCTAAAAATAGATTAAATATGAATCACAACTTATTTTACGTACTTACACACAGTTACAAACTTTCTTTTTTGGTCCTCCGTGGTTAAGCTGTGCCTACATTGGTCGATGTTGCATCATACGACCACGATTTAATACGTCAATCTCCCTATTTGTAATTTATTTTACGATCTTGTATGTCACAGGACATAGGTACAAGAATAAGGCATTATTCTGATATTCTGACTAATTGACTTAACTGTAAAAACCGCAAACCTCAGTTGCATGATCTGATAACTGCTACGAAATCTGGACTTACCTATCGTTATAATATAACCTTATATATAATGTAAGACTTTATTATAAACATTAAGAGTACTGTTAGATTTGTTAAATTTGACGTTGAATATTTTTTCATTTATGGAATGACTATTCCATGAATCTTTGCCAGGCGAGATACCTTTATACTATTAACCAGTATAATATCAAGAGGCGGGTTATATCTAATTATCCGGAAAAATATATGTAACACAACAATAATGTTTGTTTTGTACAGAAAAAACGACGAGAACGACTATTTCAAATATTTTCGATTAATAAAATAGGTATCATTTTTCTACTGATGGTACCTACCCAGTGTCTATAAAACCTACAGGTAATATTATTCGGAATAGTTACCAGGTTTTATGAGAAACTAGGTTTGTCGTTGCTTACTTTCTGAAATAACTACTTTTCGAGTCTCACTTTAAAAGTGACTAAACTTTATACCTAAATTGAAAAGTTTCAAGACATCGCCGTTGGTTTTCGACATAGATTTACGGGATTTATTCCGAAATCCGAAAGTTCTTAAGTATTAGTATTTTATTTATACTTACTTTTCTGTAACCGCTGTTTTTAAGTCGTGTTTTTAGTTATTTTTTGGGTAAAAATTAAGACGAAATTGAATAAGCCTTTTTGAAAATACGTGTTTCATAGTATTAATATGATGTTGTCGTGTGTACTGTATAAGTTATACGAAATAATGTAGTTTTCTACGCGTCTTTGTTTGCGGGATATTTATTATCGCTTTAGGAACACGCGATAATGCGATTCTGATCGTTTTTATGAGTAAGATTGCACAACTGAGTTTCACAATTGAGTTATCGGAATAGCAACTAGATAGATATTGCTTCCAACGCAAAGTTATGGCAAACTGTGTTAGTTTGAACGGTATCGGGGCAATAGCGGCTGCAGTATTTGCATATTCAATCAGGTTCAAACTGCCTCTGCTTGTTATAGACTTTACCTAGTCTTTGTATAACTTTGCCAAGCGGAAAGTGTATCCTGAGGGGACACATACATGATTGTATGTATTCTATGATGATTTTAAAGATCTGAATAATGGAAGGGATAGGTAGGCACATGAACCATTTTTTTGTTTTTCTTTTTTTATGAGACTCGGATAGGAAAACGTTGAATTTGTTACGAATTACGTTCACCTACGTACAAACTCGTGTAAATCCTTTAATATAGAATGTAGCAAATTAAGCAGTTAGTAGTTACCTACATTAAGTAACTTGGTTAAGTTTTAAGTTAAACTAGACATACTAATACCTACCTATATGGTTTGGGGATAATTCAATTTATGTAGAAACCGATGTCTTACAAAGTATGTAGGTTATTACTGTGCCTACCTAGTTGTGGTTGATAAGTGACCGTTTATCATGCTAGGTATCAATTAGTCTAGCATTCAATACACACTTAGGTACCTATGAACTTTTCGTTTTATGCAATCACCAGAGAATACCTTCTATTTTACATAAATCTTTATTTTCTTTGTATCGTAAGTTGAAGCTCTTATTGTTAGATATAATCCGGTAAATTTTTTCAAATTTAATCCATTCAGAGGCACAGTGACGCTACAAATCATAATAACAAGAACCATGGGCCCAATCGAGTAGGGGGCCCGCATATTTAAATAATGTCGCAGTTGATCTGCATTGTAATGGGTATAAATCAGTGGCTGCAGTCAGACTAGAGGTCAAATAATAACTTAAGCTGGTTCCAATCAATTCTTATTACGAAGAAATTATGAAATGGGTTTAACAATATTCATTAGGAATTAAATGCTGATTGTGGTAGGTATCTAGAATATGTTAGCTTCTTGATATTTTAATTTAAAAATAAGTTTTTATTTAATTGATTTAATTGTGAAAACCTTAATATGATCTTCATATGATTAAGTATTAGGTTGAATAGATAAATTAAGATAAAAAAAAAGATAAGTGCAGATATCGTTATCACTTGAAACTTCTCTTGAATAGTCTCTTGAAGCATCTTGAGATGATCGAATGAAAAGTATTTTTTACGTACAGTTTGCCAGAATTAGGCCACTTATGTTTAAACAAGTAGATCTTTTGATTCAAGATTCAATAAGAATAATTTAATAGAACTTTCATAAATAACAAATTACGTTTTTGTTAAAGATTGTTAAAATTAATAAAAAGGAAAATTATAATCGTTGCAATAATTGCAAGTCTAAATCTGGTAGGTATCTTGGCCTTTAAAGATTTCCAAAATTTAACTTCAGATCTCAAATCTTTGAATTATTAAACTTTATAATATTAAATTTAATAAACTTTATAAGATATAGACAAACAATATTAATTATTAATTAAATCGTTAAAATCGTTAAAATCTACTGAAAGCACCTGTAATTTAACAACAAATTTAGGTACGTATTTAAACATGACAAATGAACAAACAATGAATCCATAGTTTTTAGGTTACGGAGATTCCTATTTAAAATTTCCAATACATCACGTTATTTTTGAAACCATTAGTTTTCGAAAAGCCTAAGCAGTCCATACAAAGCGTCGGTCTAATAATGCTTGAAAACTTATTCTACCGAAATAACAGGTAAAGTGACTAAACTAAATATTCAGAAATTTGGCTGCTGAGACCGAAAGCTCATCTCAACATTAGCTTAAAAAGCAGAGCTTTTAAGTAATTTGCTTAATTCGTCCCGAGTACCTAAAACCATTTTATCGCATAGACTACACTTACGATGAAAATACTAAATATAAAGGAAGCGTAACTCATTAGCCGCACTAATATTTCAATCTGCAAACTCCCAGAGTCTAAATATACAAGACAGTTATTGCAATTTACACCACTCTCGCGGTTAGGACAACCGTGAAGATTTATTTTCAAATAAGTACACGACATGAACTATGGATGACAGGTAGATGAGATACGAAGAAATCAATAGTTGGAGAAACGCCAGGGCCATAGAGAACGGTTTAAGGAATAAGCTTATAATCCTCTTGTCTCATTTTATAACACTGTTTTGAAAACAAACTGTATGTAATGGATAATTAGGATGACGATGACAAGGCTTGTTGGATGAACGCCAGTTGCTGAAGGTTATTAGAGGAACGTAAAACGAGAATAGTAACCAGTAAAATACTTAGTAGGCTAGTTCACAAGTTTAAATACCGACAAATAAACGAAGCGTTTCGATATTTTCCGAGCGGTCTATATTTATTAGAAACGTTATTAAGGTAAAGTGACGTAAAGGTATAAAATAAAGAAAAAGGAAAAAAATGTGTGCGTGTACTAGCGTACACTCGTAAGAAGTGAAACTTCTTTATGACGTTATTTTTCAAAAAATAATTTACTATATATACAACTTTACAGAAATTGGTTAAATAAAGTTAAATTAGATAAAGTTTAATAAAAGGCTTTTATTAAACTTTATCTAATAATGTAATCTATAATAATTTATCTAATATCACGCGCGGTAGGGATAAGAAAAAGATGGCGCGTAACGGAAAAAAAAAGATGGCGCGTAACGAAAAAATGTTACACTAAATTTTTTTCCAACCCCGATAAAGAAGTTTCACTTCGAAAGAAAGTTTTGAAACTTTGCAAAGACTAATCGATTTTATTCAGTTATCCTAGATACTTTGTGGGAAGTAAATAGTCTGTTTGTACCTATTCTTCGTGAAGTCTTGTGTCCTACAGAGAAAGGGTCATTGAAATCGGCTCAATAGCATCCCAGATTAGGCAGTAGGTATAAGCCGAAACACACAAATAAGCTTATGGGCTTACGAGCTTATTATTCGTAATGACGTATTTCAAAGCTAACGACAGTCCCTATATCTTTTTATTTGCACCCAAAGGTCCGCTGAGACAAGACGATAACTTTTATCGCAATTTACGAAGCATTCATACGATATTGGGTGTGAAGTGAATGGGGTAGGTAGGTAGATAAACAAAGGACGAGTCTAGCTGGCACAGCGCCAGGCTGTTGCAACGATAATTAACTGCTCCAGCGGAAATGTGGACACGGACGGAACACGACTCCTGTAAACCTTTGTTCTATGGAATTTCCGTGCACTTTTTTGTATATAGGTAATATTGAACGCCGAGGAGAATATATAGTTGTCAAAATATCTAATCTGAATAAATACTAAAAAGTATTCTAATACTGATTTTGATAAAAAAGCATTTTATAAAAATAAATTCCTCTAAATACGATTTAATGTTCATCACTTCTGAGTTTATTACGAAAACATCGATTTAAGGGTAAAAATTTCTACAAAAATAGATAAGCTTTTATTACCATTTAGATACGTACAATACCTACACTAAGCAAGTAATAAGGACTGCACTACTTTTTACTGCAAAAACACTTGTATTTAATGATACGTGCAAGGTTGCATTGTAATGCATTTGTTTTAACGTCTGAAAATTAAGCAATAGATTAAAATTAAACTGGCACTAAAATCTACATTCACTGCTGTTTTATTGCGTGTCAAAACCATATTACTATAGTTAAGGACAATAAATCTCTCCCGGGCTTCACGCTTCACTGACGCCTATTTTTTACAGCAGTCCTTAGAACTAATAATCTTTTCATCTTTGTCCCGCACCTCATAATACGATGGTCATAATTATCTATAAAAGAGGCCATAAAAAGTCCTTCATTTTTTTATGAGCAAAACCAGTTTTTTACTGAATAGGAATCTGTTATAAATGGTTAGTTTGTATGAGTAGATGCTTTATTTAAGCAAAGATCATACTTTTGTTGATTTTTTTTCTTTCACTCAGATAACTTTTACTTACGTAATAATAATGATTTTAGGTCTGTGATAGTCAAAAACGAACGCATAAATTTTCCTCGAACCTCAGTAAGTTAGCCTTGAATATTATTTTAGTTCATCATTCAACTTTATATCTTGCCACTACCAACCGTGGTCACATTTCATCGCCTATTAGACTGTCGCAAATTGCTCGCTATCTTCCTGGATTGGGGTAGAGGGTGGACGGGGGTGAGGGTGGAGATTAATGGCTCGGGCTTTTGCCCGCGGGGACCGATCAGCCGTTTAAACAGGATCCTCTCAAATCGCTCCGGCTGCAGCTATGAATTACCCGTGAAACTCGTGTTCTAAGTTAAATGCTCGTGAAATTTCCGCAACCCTGTTTGTTAACTAAGGCGATCTCGTGGTTTCTCAGTATCTAGGGGTTTGTAATTAGTTTACTGTTTGAAGACAAATCTAAGTAAGAGTGTGAACTACTAGTCTAGTACCTATTTAACAATAATAGGACTATGTGGTATAATCTTGAAAATTATTTTTTTTTTGATGAAGACATACCTATCTCCATAATGCATGTCTATTAAGTAACTAAAAATAATTACTTAGCTTTTGAGAAACACTATCCATCTAATCTTACCCATACCTTGCAATAATTGTTTTGGGTATATAGATATGTACTGAATGCAGTTATTTCTTTTACTAAAGACTTAAATTAACTGATTTAAGAAAAGAAGGTTAAAAATAAAGAGGATAGGTATTTTGTTTTTTTGCAGGAATGTAATAATATTACATAATAATAACGGTCAGCATCATATTTCGCAATCGTCGTCAACCTATTATTGTCCCACTGCTGGGCACGGGTCTTCTCTCAGAATGAGAGAGTTTAGGCCATAGTCCACCGCGCTGGCCAAGTGCGAATTGGTGGACATATTTCGCAATAATATTCAAATATGTACTAAAATTAAATATCTGTGATAAAAAACACTGGAGCCGCAATCCTTTAAATGCATTTGGATTTATATCGCTGATAGCGAACGACATTTCACTGACGTTTAACCAATTAATTATTCTGTCTACACTGTAATTTATAAGATACCTATAGGTGTCTAAGTAAAATAAATTTCTATTTCAATTAGGTAGGTACTTTCAATCACTTTCGTACGAATAAATTTGTAACTGTGAAATTGTCACGAAACATGTTGTTACTTGTTGTGAAACTATTTATGTGTACCTATATTGGATTTCCCTAATAACATTTTGGTTTTATCACTTGATTGGAAGGGAATCTGTTAGCATTCCATTCACTTATAAATAAACACAAACGCCTTGTGGGACTTATTACCTACATGCATACTTCCACACAAGTCTTTCTTGTGTATATACATAGGTACTATGCTACGGAAATACCTACATGCAGACAGTTTAGTATGCAAATCCTATGACTACTGAATCCTATGCAATCCTATGACTGATAAATAATTTAATCAAGGTAGGTACCGCCATGACAGTGACGTAACTCGTAATGTACAATTGTACATAGAAGAAGACCAGATAACTGCTGCATTTCTCATGTCCCAAATTGCTCTCCACAAACAACGCGATGGAATGCAAGTCAACAAGTTTTATCCAGTGGTTATAGGCACAATAGAGCATAGTACGACCCGTGGCGCGTGACCGAACCTTCGCAGCATTGTCGCGGCGAGGAAAGCGTGACGACACGGCCAACACCTCGTCAATTAGCGCCATCCTTCCGACGTTCACTTCACAAGGACGTGGCTCATATATTGCTAGGTTATTCACGCGGTTTTGCCCGCTTCGGTCACGTCTGCAGCGTTAATGTGTATTTATGTGCCAAATTTCAGCGAAATACAGCGTTAGATTTTGCGTTTAAAAGTAACCAACCTTTTTCATAAACGTTTACATTTATAATATTACTAAAACTAATTAGAACCTGGACTTGCCGCCTCCAAGCTACTTAGTAGTAGTAGAGCACAGCGACCAGAGACACGTAAAATATTCTGAGCAGAAAATATACCTGTCTCTAAGGCAATTACAACTAAATTAGGTAGATGATCAACGCTATAGCCCTTTTGTAACTGATTTCTTCATTCAGTGACTCCGAACTCGATATTGCTTTAAGGATTTCTGTGAACGACACTGACTCCAATCCCGAGTAACTGATGGTGTATATTCGAATATAATTCAATTGTACCGTTTAATTTCGAACGCTGAGCAACCCTCGTGAGGTGTTAAAGGGCGCTGGAGGGATCAGGGTGGGCGGAGGGATCGTCAGATGAATCTCGGTCGGAGTGCCCGAGGTTATTATGGCGCTGATCTAGTTATTTTTTTGCCAACTCTACCGTATTGCAAATGATTGATGTACGGTCGTCTAAATCTCTTTTATAATGGCTTACATTTATTGTAAATAGCACCTACTTACTTTTAAATGTTAGTGTACAAATGTGGATTGAACAATTTTAAACCTTGTATCGATTATCGAATGCTCCTCTTGACTATGAAATACGTAGATTGAGTGTAAATTGAATGTCTTTAAAATTAAATGTAAATTTAATTGACCTTATGTCATACTACAATCTAGACTTCACAAGTACATATTTTGGGGTATCCCTAGCATAATGTCGAATCCCATAATGAGAATAACGCAGTAAATAACTAGAATAATGTTATTCAAAGGCTAAGTCCCATTAAAATGATAGGAAATACAGAATAGCAGACCGAACTTAAGACCATTGACGAGATCTGTAAAAATATTTTTAATTACGAAACCTTCAAAATGTCAATCTAAATTAAGTGCATTTTATTACATTTGATTAATACGAAAGAGGTCACATTGAATAGTTTGTGCTAATATAGTTTCCAACTGCGAAACTGGTACTCATTACTCCCTTTCATGTTAAGCTTCGTAACAATACTGAGTCGTCTGAAGTGGTGCCAATTAGATACGTTCTTCTAAATCATACTGCCATTTATTAATTATCTATTCTTGATAAACTTGCCAATTACCAATGATAAAATAGATCGAACGAACAAACCTTTTATACAATACAATATTAAGCTAACAACTTCGTTCGGAAAATCAGTGGGCCTAGACAAATGTCAAACGCTCACTGTCGTTTCTATTCGAACGAAATTCTACGACGAAGCGTTACAAACGCTAAAATGGTAGACAAGTGTACAAGCGCTTAACGAACGCTGTGTCGATGCGTAAGGTCAGAAAAATGTTAAGTATTGTTTATGGAGTCGTTGATAGACGTCAATTACGAGACGTCATATCGACACTTAAGCCCGCGTTTTTACGAATGTTTACATTGAAATATAAAAGTTTGAAAG
Source organism: Spicauda simplicius (assembly GCA_949699795.1). Lineage (NCBI taxonomy): Eukaryota > Metazoa > Arthropoda > Insecta > Lepidoptera > Hesperiidae > Spicauda > Spicauda simplicius. The sequence continues at coordinate 6,935,099 of OX453063.1, read as the reverse complement.
TAGTTTATTACGTCTTGTGGAGTGTACACGAACAGTGAAACAATTTGAGAATTAGTTTTATTGTGATAGTACATAAAAAATAATTTCATTGTGGTGAGTACCTAAAATAATAACTTTGCTAAGTGTTTAGAAGCTTATTGAAGATATTCTAGTAATTGCCCACTTGTGTTAAAAATAAATTTGAGTTTATTGGTTTCTATCGTTAAATAAAAGTACATAATAATTATTTTTTTAGCAATGGAGCCAAGAATGCGAGCTAGTCCGGAACAATTTGGAATTCTAATAGAATTCATGGAAAGGTATTTCTAATACAAATTATATTTTCTATCCAGTCTTATTTGTAACATTATACTTCTTACACAATGCACAATGGAGTTCAAGTGCGTAAGTTTTGTTTATGTTATTTATAAAGGTACGGCGATCTTTCGAGGCCACAGACGGGTCCTCAAGGTAAAATCAAAAGTGACCGACTGTGGTCTGAACTATGCACCTTACTGAATTCCGTTGGAGGAGGTGTCCAAAAATCTACAGATAAATGGAAGAAAGTAAGTTCATAGTATTTAATTTCATTGCGTTTTCTTCCTTATTATGTATTGTCTTGTCATTATATCTTCATCCCCACAGTAAATATATTTAATAGTCATTTTATATTTGTAATGCTTTAGATAACTAACTCCATTTATTATTATATAGGTATGGGCAGATTGGAAAACAAAAACAAAAAAGAAATATTTAACCATCCGGCAACATGCTGATGCCACTGGTGGAGGTCCAAGTAGGAGCAATTTTTTAACTGCTTTGGAAGAAAGGGTGGTGGCTATTCTTGGAGTGTCTTCTGTATTAGGTCAAGCTGGCATACAGGAGGCAGGTTTCAATGTTAGTATATCATCAGTCCTGTCCTTATATCAATTTTTAATGTATTATATAACAGAACTTAGCAGTTACCATCATCTATTTATTATATTTAGCACAAAATATTAAAATGTATTAATAGATAAAACATTTATCTATAATATCTATTCTGTTATACATTGTGTTCACATTCATATGCATGTCAATTTCTGTAATAAATAATTCAAATGTTTAGCATTTTGGGACATTTTTTAAAAATATTGTTATTAATTTATTTTCAGAGACCATCTGAACTTGTCCCACAAGAGGAAGAAGTAATAAATCACGGCCCAAATAGTAAGTTAAACAAAACAATTTTATATGGATATATATTTTTTCATTACATTTATTGCATTTTTTTTATTTTGCAGTTCGAATTGACCTGTTTCAACAAGCATCATCAGCTGGACCCAGCACAGCTCCACCACCAGCTGAGGAAACACCAGCATCGCCACCAAGTTTACCCCAAGCTGTACCTCCCGGGCCAACTACTCCGACACATAGCCTCAGAGAAACATCAGCCTCTCCGCGTTATGTACCGAGAACACCGCGTCGGTCGTTGTTAAGGGCTCGGAGAAATAGGGGATTGACTCCTTTCGACCGAGCTGCATCCGAATTTGTAGCCGTTGAACAGGGCCGTTTAAAACTCGAGGAGGTACGAGAGAGACACCTCCATGAACGTGAAATGGAACGGCTACAATTAGAGAAGGAGCGATTACGACTGGAGGACGAAAGGGTCAAAGTGGCGCATGAAAATAATCAAATACTACATCAGTTAAGTGTTATTGGTCAAAATTTACTAAATGTCTTAACTAGACAGCAGTTTGACCAATAACAATTAATTGATGTAGTTATTGATTACATTACATATTGATATTTTAATTTGATCAAAATGAATTAGTTGGTTGGAGCAAATTTTAAATATTTTTTTATAAATTACTGTATCGTGTATATTAGTGTGTAATTAAATTAGTGTATTTTTTATAAATTTTATAATTAGCATAAAATATTACAAGGGTTCAAGAAAATATAATAATTTAATATCAAAAATATAATATTATAATTGAAATTAAAACATGGCTAAAACTAAAATTATACTTTTTAATGCAAATCAAACTACAATGCCACAAATGCTAGACATAAAATACAATTGTAAAAATATTAACAAAGTATTATACACAATTCCTCTATGCATAGTAATCGATAATCAGTTAAAATGGAGAGAACATGTTAATACTATTTGTAAGAAACTGGATAGGTTCGTATTTGCATTAGGATAAGGAACACGGTGTCTCAGGAGGCAGCTCGGTGTGCCTACCATATCTATGTTGCATCAGTATTTAGTTGCGCACTTAAATTTTGGAGAAATTCAACAGAAGCCATTAGGGCATTTATAACACAAAAAAATATATGATCCACATGCTGTGCAGAACTTACGCAGAGCTGTAAGCCATTATTTATTTATTTATTTATTTAGTTACACCAACAAAGTGAACACTTACACATTTAATGAATTGGATATTACATAGATACTAAAACTAAGTGTCACCTCAATTATAGGTGTAAACTACGTGCTAAGAGCGACAATAATTATTATAAATGATTTATAAGAGATAAAATTAGATAAACATTAAAATCATTAAGAACAACATTAAGTTTACAAATTACATTAAAAATAGTGTAGTTACGAATTTTATTAAGTGTTAAATTACAAATTCATTAATTAATAGTCAAGAATCGAATTGATTTACATATCACAATTGTTGTTTTAAATGTTGAAAAAAAAATGTAATTAATAAAAGTATTAAAATATGTAATTAAATCAAAATAATAATAATAATACTCAATCATAATTCATTCGATTAACAAAAAATAAAGTAAGGTTACAATATAACTTAAATCTATACCAATGTGATATACTAATTCGGATCAATAATATATCATATTAAGTGACAATATTACATTATTCACAAAATACAATATTTTAAGCTTCCCATCTATGTATATAAGACATATAATTATGTTTATTTGTACATAGATACCCAAATTACTTTGAAAAAAATGATGCAACCAATATGACCATAAGATAAAAATATAAACACACACTACTTTCCTCCTTGTAGATTGAAAGTGTGCAAACATTTTATGGCTCATGCAATATATAGTCGTCTTTCAGATTTATTTAAATCTTTGACATTCAATCGATTTAAGTCTTAAATGACATCATGGTTACAAAACAAATGTTTTTATTCAATTAATATTAATGACTACTTAGATTTTAGGAATATTAATAATTTAAATAACATTGACAAAATTTGACATTATGTATTACTGATAAAATTTAAATTAAGAATATATAGAAGAATATTCATATTTGATAATGACAATTGTAATTTAGCCCACTATTATACGTGGTATTTATTTTAATGAAGTTTACACATTGTTTACCTAGTTGTAAAAATAGATTAAATAACTATTTACTTAAAATTTGCATGCCACCAAGGTAGAATAAGAGAACTTAGTAAATAATTATAACAGCTTTTATAGAACTTTATTCTATCAAATAAATATGAATAATTAATATTATTATGAGTCCAAGTCCTTTCTTTTTTTATTATAATTATGGAGTAACGTATTGATATATATTGTATTACACAAGAAGCAATGAGCAGGCAATCCATGTGATGGACAATGGTCTTCGCCAGCCATGGCCACCAGTGATTAACTCTAGATAAGTTGTTGAATATTGTATAAAATCTTATGTAATTTGCCTATTTAGATTGTATTTATGTACAGTTCAGTAATATAGGCTACTAAGACTCCTATGCCAAAAGTAATTTATTTATTTTTTCCTAATATAATTCTATGTTTGTCTAAAGTTTGGTAATTTTTATTGTTACATTTGTTACTTTTATTATTATTTTTTACAACATCTACGACACTTATCAATGAGTAGTAGGTACTTATTAGAAATTAAAATATAGTCGAGTCAAATACTATGATAATACTAAGTATATAGGTATATAATATGCTGTACTATAATAAAAATAATAATAAATGAAATAATAATTAGATTATATCCTAAAACCAAAAACATTTAATCACATTTGAAGACAAAATTAATGTACTTAGAAATTATAGTAGGGATTAACTTAAATGTTTTTTACATGGTAGTAAAAGCTAGCTCCAGTATCTTGCTTTACATTTCACTAAAGATGAAGCCTGTTTGGCAAAATATTCTACACTTGACACGTATTTAATCTACTATGGAAATACATATTATTGCTCAGTCTCAAGCTGTTTTGTCTTCTATGTAATCGGAAATTTTATAATACGTTTTAAGGCATAGCATAAGCTTAATCAATGCTTTGAACTAATTCATTGACAAATTTCTGATTTCACTTTGACCCATAAAGTAATTATTAAATTTGTGAGGATGACTAACAAATACAGAGATTTTATATGTTCCAATAATAAAATTATGCCCCTCTTGTAACTATTGCATTCTATTTATTAAAGAATTAAGCACTGCCCTACCACGCATGAGATCATCTTGGCTACTCGGCACTGATGCACCAACATGAACACTTACATCACCATCATCAGGTTGCTCAGCAATATCAGTAGGTACTGGTAGACGGGCTGTTAATGCAATGTTATGCAATACACAACATGCAAGAACTATTTTACTAGCAACATGAGGATGATAATGAAGGGTCCGGTGTTTAAGTAGACACCTCCAGCGTGCCTTGAGTAACCCAAAACAACGTTCAATACAATTTCGTGCTTGTATATGACGTCTTGTATATTCCTCTTCCCTGGATCCAGGAACAGCATTCAATACAGGTGTCATAAGCCAGGCCCTCTGTGGATATCCAGAATCACCTAAAATTAAATTTGAGTTTAATACTAATTTATTTAAGGTTTTATGACTTTTTATTATTTTGTATAGTTCATTACCTAATAACCATGTTTGTTCACCATTGCGGTGCAGCTCACGTAAGAATGGTTCCACTTGGCTGGTTGACCAAATAAACGAATCATGGGTGGCTCCTCCATATTTCGGATTCACATTTAATATTTTTAAATTGTGATCACAAACCTGAAAAATCAAACATTTTATAGCTTTTAGCTAATATTCAATTATATATTGCGTTTTCCTGTAGTGCATAGTAATTTTATAAGTAAAATATCAATTTCAATCCTTTGATTTATTATTGTATTATATGTATTATGTATCATATGTATGTATTGTTACAATTATATATTACTTTTTATATTAACTATATAATTATATATATATATATATTGATATTGTATGATTATTTTACCAATTAATAGATTATACTTACTTTATATACCTACCACAAATTATCGCTATCGCCCAGGGTTGACTGGCAGAGAATGCCATTAGGCATTAAGTTTACCCTTGTAACCCTTAGCTTAAGGTGTTTCAAAAATTAAATAAATAAATAAAATATTTTATTCTGATTTAAATAGCGAGGGAGAACAGATTAAAAGCCCAATATTTACCAATATGAGTAAATAGTTATTGCGGTTCGATGGATGACCACACATAAATAGACTCTAAATGAAGTTGGTGTCAGATGTGTGAGACTAAATTGTATGAGTTCTATGTTCTTTTAATATAGTAAAATATATACACTTACCATTTGCACATTTAAAGAATGATATCCTTTCCTATTAAAAAAGAGATGTTCTTCTTGGTCAGGTTTTACTATTGAGATATGGGTGCAATCTATGCACCCTATAATACCGGGTAAACAATACCGTCTCTGAAACCTATATAAAATTATGTAAATAAAATGGGTGTAAGGTTAACCTGTTGCAAGTTATATTAATCAAATTTTACTCACTGTTGTCTTATTCTTGACCTTTCTTGTTCCGTTTGAGGAAATTTTATATATTTGGACAAAATGTAATTGTTGTTGAGTGCATTAACAACTTCCCTAATACAACGACTTGCTGTACGTTGTGTTAAATGTTGCGTTATACCCACGATCCTTTGGTATGACCCTGTGGCTAAAAAGCTAAGCGCGCAAATAACCTACAACAAATTTAATAAACGTAATGAAACATATTAAACAAAAATCTGATAGGCACTTAGGTACTTGCACTTATAAAAATGTAACCTTATTTATAATTTACCTTTACTTCGATAGAAATTTCATTAGTTCCTTGCAGTGTGGTATGGGCTCGTAAATCCACGCAAAGTTGTTTAAAAGTTTTTTTGTTCAATCTAAAGCTCTCCATGAACAAGGCATCCGGCATTTCATTAATTTTTTCCAAATGTTGACGAGACACATTTCTACGATTACGCCTGAGCCACACTTCTTCATTATGTGCAGCCCACAAAAGTCTAAGACTGTGCATTTTTATTAGAATTATATAAAACTGCTAATGACAAGAACAAACGCCGCTTCAACAGCTGACTACAATCGTACAATCGCCATCTTGTTATTTTGTTTTCTCCAGGGTCTCAGCGTTCGACAGAACATTCGCTCGATTTGGCTATTCTCCTGTCAAAACTTGCCATTTGTCTACGGTTTTGTATGGTAGAGGTCGGCGTTCGTTACGATTCGCTTAACGAATAGAATTGTTTGACACTTGACTACCAAATTGAAGTTCGATACGCTGAATAAAAATATCTAGCGTAACATTATGTCAATCCCATACAATTATTAGTCTATTCGTTTAGCGTTGATGCCATTTGTCTAAGCCCACAGAATGAATTAGGTAGATAGAAATATGATTTATTGTAATCATCGTTTGATAAACTTATTTTTTTTTGGGAGATTAGGCCAGAAACTATTGACTAGTTATGTATAAGGTAGTTAATCCGTATAACAAGTTCGCCTAACTAGTTAATAAAACCAACATTCTCACCTGGTTAATTTGAACAAGTATAGACGCCTTGCGGCAACCGATAATAAAATTATTCTACTCGCGTACAGACCTCCGGCGCGCCATACGTGACGGGTCCATAGGACACCATTCGAGCCGTCTACCTAATGTCTCAAAGTACTTGAATATGGTAGGACTGCTAAAATAAAGGATCTAACAAACAACATACACATAGTACGTACACTATCCAATCATTCGATAATGCAAATTTATTTATTTTAGGCATCTCTACGCAATAAATAACAATTCAAAATGATAAAATTGTCGTTTCAAGAAATGTTTCCTGTCTCCAAGCATTGTTTATATCTCGCAAGAGTATTTCGAAATGAATGTAAAATGATGAGACCGTCGTTGATTTTTTTTTGTCTTCAGCCCTGCATTATCCGCGTATTCTTTCGTAACACAAATACCAGGAGTATAGAAGCGACGAGGCGGTCGGTAGGTACGTTTGCAATCGAAGCGGTGTGCGAGGGGAAAATTGATATGTCAGACAAGGTAAGCAAGTTTGCGGGCCGGCACTCGCAGACGGCACCGGCCGCACGTCAGTCTCGGCGCAGCCGCGCTACGAGTCACTTGTGTGCTTCGTCTGTGATAACGATGAATGAAACTGATCTATGTATGTAACGTTCATTGAAGCGTGACGTCTTGTACGCTGCACTAGGTAGTGATAATGGAATTACGTACACAAACATCGAGCTATTTGCATTTTTATGTTTGAATGAGATTGACGAAGCAACGTAGAAACATGTGTTGTTCACATCTCGTTTTACCCGTACAACAGTTTGAGCGGTTGTGTTGAGTACTAGGAGTTTAGTGCATAATGGACGTTTGAGTAGGATGGTTTGGTAACGGCAACTTCACTTAGCGGTCCACGGTCATCGACTTGACGACAATTAAATCGATGCACTGTCAGGCGCGCGACGCGGTTCGCTGATGGCCTCTTGAGAGATACGGACTGTTAAGAATATTAAACGCCAGGGATGTCTTTTATTGTTTCGTACAAATGCCAACGTAAAACTGTATTAACTTATTAAATAACAAGCAATTTACAACCTATAATTGAACGAGCCTAGGTGAGGATACCTAATTGAATTGTACTAGCGAACATGAACCAGATAATGATCAGCATGTAGTTAACTATTACAATAATTCTACTCACAAGAGCATAGTGATGAGACAACAGTAGGTAATTAGGGTATATACACTGAACAATAGACAGACAACAGACAAGCCTAATTTGAAGAATTGGAGCATGCAAAAAGTAAAACAAGTATTAGAACTTCTAATGTAGAAGTAACTTAATTTGAAGACTCGAATAAGTACCTACATCTATTTCAACAAAACAGGACAAGATATCATAAAGTTTGGTTTTAATATAAGGTACGAATAAAAGAATTGGCAAATTCGCCTTAAATGAATCTGTAAAACACCGATAAGCCCTTAAGTGGGATATTTGAACAAATTACGCGAGCGGGCAAGGCAAGCAGCCCTCGGAACACAAAGAGGGTTACAGCGCCGACCCTCTTGCGGCTAAGTCTGAGAGCAAACACTTGTGCGGACCGTGTTAGTCGACCCTTTCTATGGTATTTCTAATATAATGAGCAGCACCATTCGTTGTTACGTTTGTGCAAGTACTAAGCGTGTTAATATAAAAAGTATAAATAAATTATATTTGTTAGTAGTAGTGGTAGGTACTGAAACTGGTTTCTTCGTTAAGGGTCCCAGATTCTAGGGAACATAAGCAGAAATATTTTTTTCTGTGGACATTAAATGTTTATTTCTGATCTTGAGATAATATCATTATAAGTATCTTTGAACATACTAGGTATTTGAATTGAAAGCGTAATATGTAGTAATCGATATTCTAATAGAACTAATTTCAAATCACAGCAAGAGCATAGTCTAAATTGACTTTAAATGTTCCATTTTGTAGTCACAATAAGAATTGAGATCGTAAATACACAATTACCTAATGAAAAACACGACCATTACCGATCCCTAACATGACAGATATAGGTACCTACTTTGATCATAATCCCAAAATAAATACGTCACTAATAACTCAATTAAGGGGACCAGCCCGCGGCGTAGCTGTCGGTACAGATACTGCAGACACAGACCGGCTGCTCGTGGCAGGAGGGAGATACTACAAAAATTCTGATATCCTGACCCTTCCCGACCCTTCACAACAATGCCGTAACTGATTGCATTCCGCTGTTATTGAAAATATTAAACAATATACAAATAATGTTATTACAGACAATACAACTTCCATGGTTATTGTTTTGGGATGTTGAAAATTCGGATACAGTGACAAACAATACGTTGCAGCCAGTTTGTAATGAAAAGAATGGTAATGGAAAAAAGTTGCAAAACATGGATATGAAAAGATTCAGTAGGTATGGGAATACAAAAAGACCTAAAGTTTGGTAGTTGTTTCGGAATATGTTGTTCAAATTTTGGATGTTCGCAAATAGAGCTGTCTAGCAACAAGTAGCTACTAGCTATACCGAAACGAACTCATGTTCAATATTTTATACAAGTAAACGATTAAATATATATGGTAAGCAACTATCAAATTTGGTGGCCATTAATGCAATGATATTAGCGGTACATTTTGGATTAGAAGAGGACAAACAAGACCTAAAGGGGCCTATGCACAGCACCGTGGGAACACCGCAAGTAGGTGTTCCACATATTGTTTACTAAACACTTACGGGTGAAGAAACGTCGTGTGAACAGTGCACGTACACCAAATATCAATTTGATATTTAATGGATAATCATGCGTTATTGGGCTTTACGAATGAGTTTCAATTAGATTAGACTGAACCTTCATTTGTTTTTCGATCGGGGGATGACATTTTTTAAAATATACCCGATTTTTGTAAGGAAAAGAATAATTATCTCTATACAAGATTTTTACTCATTGAAAATGTGGTACGTAAATAACACAAAATAATAAACAATTATCGATCAGTCACGTGGGAACATCTCACCTGTAGCGGCGTCTCTATATCCTTCACTAATTACAATTCTTATCTGCATCAGATAGCGGGGTACACAAAAACACCGACCTTTCCTTTTCGTTTTATATTTACATAATAATGCGTGGGGCATGACGACCGCCGGCGAGGCAAGGCGCATTACTATAATGACGGCGAAGCGAAAACTCGCCTCGAACTTTTTACTGCCTCCTGTAACGGTCTCGATATTGTACACTCTGTGCCGCAACGCAAAGGAGTTGTTTCGAAAATGGAGCGAAATTTAAGAAAAAAACAAGATCAGTGCCACGGATAAAGGTGTCGTATTTCAAATGCATCTTATCTGGACGTGTTCTATCGAATATCATCTCACGCGAGATGCAGTACGATCGAGATTCGAACGGATCGCCTTTATCAACAGATCGTTAGTTCTCAGCGGTGTGCCTGCATGCGGTGCGAACGTAGACAAGTTATATTCAGTAGTTCAATTCAATGCAATAGTGTGATTGACAGATCTTATTGTTATAAATACTTTAACATTGAACAATAATTCTGTTGTTATTTGAATACAGAAATATACATCGCTGATAGGATTTTTTGTGTTTCAATTATGATACTATTATTATAACGTGATTTAGGCATCATTTATTTTAAATTCCTGAGAAAATCAATGAACATATCAGGTTACAAATTTTACAATTTAATATCTGCCTATGTTGTATCTTCTTGAATTATGTTGAATTCGATTCAACGTGAGAGAAACAAGAGAATTTTTACTTTATATCGAGTTCGATATAAGGTAAAGTTCTCGTAGGAAGACATGTTCATATGCTACTAGCATTTTTTTTAATATTAGATATTTTACAGACGTCTGTATTTCAACAGAGGTGAGTTGAACTACTGTTCTATCGTCATCTGTGGTCTCAAATATAACGGAATGTGTTCGCGAGTGTGCGTGACAGACAATGCTGTCTCCGCTATAATTGTGTGGGGCTGCAATATGACGTGCCCCATTCACTACTTTAATATTCGAAGCGAACGTACGCGATTAAGTATGCTCTCTAAATATAGGGTGAGTTCACATAGGAACATTTTTATGTTCCGAAGGGTTGTTACCTACGCAACGGGTATATAGGGTGGTTATAATGAAGGTATGCTTTTGGAACTGCGATGTGCAAAGAGAGGCTTTACTACTAATTCCATTTTGTTGAAACTGTATGCTTAGTGCTAAGAATGTACCTATGCACAAAATTTATGAATACCTAAGTACCTACATGAAATTCATTTCACAGTGTTAATAATATAATGATGACGATTAAAATATTTCCATTCGTTATCCAAATTAAGGAATGAAATAAACTTAACACTGCCTATTCAAATAACAATAAAACCGATAAATCAACCGAATCTAGAATCTGTACAAAGTAATTTTCTCATTTCTTATAATATATTCCTATATATATCTTATTTAAGTACCTACGGAATAACAAAAATAGTAAATAACTTACGGAATAAATAAATAGTAGATATATATGATTACACAAAAAAAAAAAAACAATTTACTTACACTTTTTCTGTTATACATTTTTTAAACATAAAATTTGTTATTTTTATGTAGGTATAATAACAATATAAATTATTAAAAATAATCAAACGTTCTAATTATTTTTTAAACTCTCAATATAAAAATGACGCTGTAACTTCATTCGTCTCTACGAAGTGCCTTGTTCTGTTTGAGTTTTTTTATGTCATTTCGATATAGGGACGGATAAAATTACGGCAAGGCATTGTCAGGCGATTATTTATAGAAAATTTGGTCGCTTTATACCCGCTCCGAACATGCTTTGTGAAATTTTTGGATCTTCCTAATCGCTCCTTTCGAATTTTTGTCTTCGCCACGCGTGACCGGTGTTCCGTTTTTTCTTTATAAAACTTTTTTTCCATAACACATAATCGAAAACCGTTAGTCGAGATCACTCGTGTGAATATCATATTTTTTTCTATTCGAGTACTTGTGTATTTTTTTTATTTCGTCCACCAATTCGTACCTGGCCAGCGCGGTGGACTATGGCCTAAAACTCTCTCATTCTGAGAGAAAACCTGAGCCCAGCAGTGGGACAATAATGGGTTGACGAGAGATGTATTTTTTTTTATTTAACACTCTGTAAAAATTGTTTCAATGTTTTGTTCTAATCATGAAAACTATACATGATTATTCTATAGTTTTAGTAACTTAATTTTGTACCAACAACAGCCTTACAAAATATAATTATTTTATACACGTCTTTTTATTATGTATTGTGCACATTTTAAATTTCTGTCAAGTATTTTCTCTGCATTCCAATAAATATAAAATAACGCCATCTAGTAACATTTGTGAGAATTATTTGGTACGTCAACTGACTACGGGGTTTGGGTGCGATACTATAAGTAAAGTTACTAACAGAATTGCAATAAACCACATAAAAGTCTTCGATAAGTTATTAGTAGAAGATTATTAATCTACGATTAGACGATATAATAGTAAATCTATTCTTAGTGTATTTGTTTACGTGTGATATGCGGCGGCGAGGTATTTTTGCTCAGCCGGGGACAGCTCGACGCTGATTGGCCGGCGCTAATGGCGGGGAGCATGCGCACTCGACGCGTGTTCGGCCGATGCCGAATACTGGCGGGTTTACGCCAAGATACCAGGGCCACAGCACTCTGTAGGAGTTGCTCACTACGGACGGTACGCAGCCAATACTACGCTTTAAGTCGAGGTGGCAGAGTTGAAAATGGAATACGAATTGTAGATCGTGTATGTTAGGCCGTGTCGGCAGATAACAAGGCAAATGCTTTTCGTTCTAAAGTAGTCTTTATACGATTCATACAAGGTACATTATTTGTTTTGTGTATTTTCTTGTGCTATTAAGTAGTTTCCTAAATTTGACACGGCGCTAGAGAAGCCATTGGAAACTTTTAGGTTACGGGTTGACATAATAATGAATGAAGTAAGAAAATACAGTGCACTAATTGGATAAAAATTAGATACGTGTTCCTAATTAGTATGTAGATTGGTCGATTAATATCCAAATAAAAATATCTGTATAATGTATTAGAACAAGGGATGTTAAATATTTAAATTATATTTCTTAGTTTATAGCTAATGGATTATTCACGTTATTAGTCTACGTTTTGCTTTCTGATAGTGGGTACTTATATTATGCCGATAGTCGATTTTCAATGAAATAATGCAATGCAATCACTTTTATAATAATTATTTTACTATGAATTTCAAGATTCCATGCTATTACTGTATAGTTTATGTAGGATATTATTTAACACGTAAGGAGATACTAAGTTTTTTATTTATTTCGACCTGAAACTAGGTCGAAATAAAGAAAAGTTTCATAGTAAATTTTTCATTTTAGTACATTTACCGTTATTTTGTACAGCTAAAGTTAAGAAAAAAGCAGCATTGGAAAAGACTAACTATAAAATTAGAAGCATCTGCAAAGTTTTGTTAATTTTACAATCAACGCTGAAAAAGGTAAATAATATGCTCATAGGTACTACGAATTTTAGGAGTATTTTTTTTCTTGAGTACAGACGACAATAAATTATTACCCTAACTCTCCCACGTGGCGAAACGTTCGCTATACCGGTCTAACAAGAAGAGGGTCCCTGGTTCAATTCCTATCCAGGCACATAACTACGTACTTAATAAAAAGATTTCCGGTCTAGGTCTGGGTTTTGAGTCTCCTTCAAAGCCAGGAATTTTATGGCGGTTATAAGCTTAATAAGTGTCACTATAGGTATTTTGTTCCAAATATGAAAATGGTCCAGTTGTTCCATGTAAATTTTAAGTATTCGCCATTAAAATGATGTAAGATTGAAATGGGTAACATATATACGATACGATGGCTTTGAAACAACTTCTGTATGCCGAAAAGTGTTTTATTTTTTAATTTATTTGATATTGCTGGCTCACAATTATGATATATCCTACATAATAAATAATTACGATTGAAATAAGAATAATGTTTGACAGTCCTGTAATAAGGGCAACATTAGAGCACAAGCGGATTTATAATGCGAAAATATGTAACTACGAGGGCAAAAGTTTGTGAGGATGGATATATGTTACTCTTTACGTAATAATTAGTATTGGATGAAATTAGAAAACAGATATTTTATGACCTGGATTAACATAAAGAATACTCATTATCGTGGAAAACAAGGCCCCAGATGGCGTAGCCACGGAATGAAGCTATTCTTTTTATAATCCTCAATTGGATTGGAGGATTTTAATTTATTGACGACCTGCGTGGCTGAGCGGTTACCATACCGGTCTGACGCGCAATGGGTTCCGGGTTCGATTCCCGGCTAGACAGGTATCTGAATGATGAGTTAAGATTCCTGTTCTGGGTCTGTTTGTGTGTTCGTCTTTGTGTGTCCGTGGTACCCATGACACAGGAGCAAAATCCTAGTGTGGGGCTATGAGTGTAGAAAGCGTGTGTGTGCATATTGTTATGTAGAATTATTTCAAAATTAAACAGTAACAACTTTGCTATACGCGGCTGTATTCTGATTTCAAGGGTGTACAGACACACGAACACGAGGAACTACAATTCAGTTCTTAGGGATAACATTGCATCTGTAATGGCTGTCATTCACTTAGGTAGAAAAACATGTCGATGAGTGGCAGTGACAACTAGCCGCGAATTAAGCTCGTAGTCATTATAAATAAATAGAGTTAAAACGTGCTGGATGATATAATAGGAGACATCACGAGGTCATTTATCAATATTGCAGTAGCCGAAAGTTTAGTCACTGTGAATTGCGTTGACGCTAAGCTATTAAAGATGTCGTATTGTCCTAGCGTGCGTATGATTGAAAGCACTCGTTTTGAGGGTTGGTGCGATCTACTCTCTTTTTCTATTTAGAGTTTTTATTTGCAACTTCAGCATCAGATAAGTACAAGAAAGGGTAATTTTCGATCAACTGGTCGTTAACGATTGAATGCATCTAAAACTGATTAAAAAATAGGAGGTAAAGAGGTCTTAATATCGTATGGTAGGTACTTTGGTATTTGGTCAAGCTAGCTAACTTTGACCGTCACGTATTTGACCCGTCACTTTAATGAATTTACTTTAATATTATCTATAGGAATGACAGAAATTAGTCATTTATAGGAAAAAACAACTCTTGTAGAATAATTCAGGACTTATGATAAAACGTAGACAATGCAACTGTCGACGATCGTTATATTCCTTTGGCCTTTCTAATGATCCATTTCTGGCCGAATTTTATTAAATCTGGCCATTAATTATGAATTGCCGCTACTGACTTGGGTTATTATGCAGGACAGCTTCGTTGGCTAGACAGAGAACATCCTTTAACGTAGACCAAGAGTGCCTCATGTGAGGCATATCGTAAAGATTACACGTTGTCTCGTATCACATCAACGGATGTTTTCATAATTTAAGTTACGTGCATACATGTGTTGTGAATCAGACTATTGTTAATATTTTTATGTTTTGGACCAGTGGTGAAAGCAAGAAAAATGTGGTCACGGCAGCTTGGGAAGATAGACTGTTCAGTAGATTTATATGCCTCCATCAATGTTAAATACAGGCAGTATCCTAGTTGTACTCTTGTGTAAGGAATAGAGACTTATCTCGTATCTATATTACTAAAAACAAGACAGTTCATATATTCTACCACACTGACAAAATGCGGATTGGTTGATTTTATACACCTTTGAAAACAAACACTTTTAAAAAGAGAACACCCTATGTCTAAAAGTGAAGAGTAATTAGACGAGTCATGCTGTTGCTATTTTACCATTAATATTGATTTCAGATAATAATTCTTAGCCTCAGTCAAGGCTGAATAAATTGGAATTAGATTTTATTTGTAAACCATATGAAAATTTCGATTAATAATCAATCACATTTCTTAATATCTTACGCACATTGAGAATTTACGTAATTGGCATCAATTTAACTAAATAGTGCACGTCTCTAACGCAAATCGTTTGGGAAAATGTTATACTCTCACCGACTCAATGACAAATACCTAATTTAATTTTATCTAAGCATACGAATTTACGAATTTTAGCGTGGTACATTCTTCAGGGTTATGATTTTTACACTTACAAATTCTTCAAATAAAAAAAAACTTAAAAGAAACAGTATAATATCCTCCACGAATATTTCGCTCACGTCCAATGCTTAAAATAATAAATCAATCGAGTCAATTCACAAGTATTAACATTAAAGACTATAAAGACTGCGTATATTATACACAGTCCTTATGATAAAGCAGTTGTGACGTTTCGCTGTAAGGGTCTGGTTGCCGATTCACATTCAAAGTAGGCGGTCGTTAGGAGGGAACCATCGTAGTCCTCGGAAGCAACGCATCTGTGATTGACTTCAGATAGAACCCATGTTCTATTTGACGTTGATTATAGACGTCCATGGGCGGCAGTGACCACTTACCATCAGGTGGACTGCATGCTCGTTTGCTACTTCGGTCCGATAAAAAAAAATGTACCTATTGTCGTCTTCAGTACCCCTGTTTTATGTGAAGTCGCTTACAGATGTCCATGGTACAGGTAGAGTGCATGCTCTTTTGCTACTTCAATCAGAAAAACTGATATTTCGTTTTGAAAGATACCCGTTATAAAGTGGGGTAACATTTGTTGTCTTTCACTATGGTGTCTATTTTGACGTTATGATAATAAAGCACGCTCTATATTTTCATCTTATATAAAAAATACATGCAACGCACGCCTTATACTTCAATTATATGCCGCCTAAACTTAGACATGAAATGTAATGTAACAACTATTTAAGAAATCAAAGGCAATATATTAATAATTTACATAACAGTATTGTCGTAATACAGTTTGACACCTTCTTAAAACATTTATAACGTTACGTTAACAGTGTCATAAATCGAAACAGTAATTACAATAAGTTTATGTGCAACTCATGTGATTTCAAAAATATTTAACTTTAATCTATAATCTATTATATTATACTTACCTGATAACACTGGATCTGCTTCTTGAAAGACTAATACGACATCCTGAATTGTCATGCATTTAAACAATTGTATGTTGTAGTTTTGGTGCAACTTTCGAACGTCGCAAAGTCGTTATCAGATCAACGAAGATGCAATTTCGCCACGGTTAAGTGGTGTCATTGTTGCTTGTTTATGTTACACGTTATTTTCTGTTCTGTTGGTTTCTGATATCCCAATAACATCTTAACAGTACTTAATAGTGAGTTAATAGGTTACACAGTAAACCAACTTACCTGTTAAAACGTCTATAATCCCAGCAACCAAAATTGTTAGTATTTTTAATGCCACACACGTGCGTTATTCCCGCAAGTTTCCGCGGGTGCAACAAAAATAAACACTAAAAGCACACTATAATACGACCGTCATGGCTCGCCTAGTAACGGGAAGATTACACATCAAGAGTCGTCAACGCTACAAGGTTGCCCCTTACACTGGTTTCATGCGAACTACATTACTGTCAAAAACTCAATTCGATCTCAAGAAGGGAACCATTCACAAAGACGTATTCATTTTCTCACTGCGGCCCTCGGAACATAAGCCGGTGTAAGGGGAGCCCTGATAATAATAAGGGACGAAAACATCGGTGAAAAGGAACCCAAAACCCTTGCGATAGTGGAACAGCTGCTCCTGAACAATGCTCGGATTAATACACAAAATCTAAATTAAAAAGCCATGCATATTTTTATCTACAAAGCGTTATTCCAGCGTTGTTTTGTGCAAGCGATGCGGCCGGTCATTTGTTGCCAAATAAGCAGTTTTATAAGGCGAACCGAATATTAGGCGGGCGATATATGATCTCGGACGCGAGTTTCGCAAGTGGGGAGAATCGTGATTGCTTTCGCAAAAGAATTAAAGCTCACCTTTCTAATTCTTTTCTTCATAATTCGTTCGGCGGCATACACGCTGTCGCCCAATTCCATCTTGTGCATCCCCAGTTTGGAAAGTTTTTAAAAATTCCCAAAATCCAAATCCAAAATACACTGCAATCCAATCGGTGTGATCCTATCACTGCATCCAATTTGTGGCGCACCGCAATCCGACACACATTACAATCACAACATACACTGTTCGCACTGTCACCGTTCAAAGTTGCCGCGCGAACGATCCTGTGCACGGACCGCGCAGCGATACGTCCTCTCCTTGCCAAGTTGCGACTGAACTGAAGTAGGGGGAGGATGCCCCCGCTCCGCGCGTCCCGCCGCTTCTTTCGTCAAACTCCGACAGAGCGCGCCACGGGTACACAAACACCCGTTCAATATCTGTAAACAAGTATTATTTTCAACGGTATGTTCGAAGTTTCAGCCTCGCGAACGCGCTAAACGTATAATACAGTTTTAAAATGGTAATCTAAAGGATTACAATTTTTAGAGTTATCTATACGAGTATCCTTATACGATTTTACATAGTAAAAGTATATAAGAAAAGTAGGTAAGTATATAAATAGTACAGATAAGTTGGTTAACATTAGTAGTATGCTGTTTCGTAAGTGTATTATAACTATTGGCAACACGACAAACAATATCGTCATTGAACTTCGTGTCGGCGTGGTAGGTATATTGCGTCGGTGAATGCGTCTCGTTCGGCAGCGGTTCCCCGCGGCGCGGAGAGGCACGGCGGCGCGCGACGTTGCCGCTCTGCGCCAGCTGCGAGAGAAAGACCGAGCGCCTACCCTATTATTTACGCGCGACGTTGCCGCGCCGACCGGCCTACGTTGATTACGAGGACACCGCTTTTACGTTCGATCATCCGGCATTAAAACGTTGCGATAATTCGCGTTTTTCTCGCGGAACTGCCGAAATATACGAAGAGTCGTATATATTTTTGCGTTCCTGTAATATTATAGAGTAATCGTATAGTATAATTACCTTTATATATCAGCAAAAAAATAAAATCGTCCAAATGAACACGAAATCCACATTAGAATCACACGTAACCGTCACCGGCGTGTAAAGATCGGTTATTTTTGTTTTTGGTGAAACAGTCAGCGAAAGCGTCTAGCCGAGAGAGCGCGCGTGTAGTAACTAAGGCATTTTCGGTCGTATCGAATCGGTTCGGCATTCGTGAAAGGTCGGTATTTTGGGGTGCGCGGGGAGCGGGACGGGCGCAGAACGAGCGGCCGGTATTGGCGGACGGGCGCAGGCGGCGGGCAATGCGGGCGATCGGCCAATGGGACGGAGGCAGAGCCCGCCCCATCCGCGGAGATCCGTCCGTGGGGTACTTGCGTCTCGCTCTGTTCGAACGTCGGTCGATCTCAGCGTTGTTTTTTGTACGACTCATATAGAAAAATAAACGGACATTTTGGATTACGCTCGGCGAAGGGTCGCCGGATCCGGGCGAGGCGCATTTATTTATTCTGTCGGCGTCGCTGTAGGGAGATATGGCGCGATAATATACACGGCTTGCGAGCGGCCGATACCGCGTGCTTTTTGACACTGCGTTTGATTTATGAGCCGTTATTATGGGTCTTATAAATGTGGCGAGCGAATGGTATTGTATTTGGAATCACATTTTGTAGTTTTTTTTCGATAAAGGTTTTATTCACCTGTAGGTACCTACCTACCTATAAGTTTTTATAAATTTAGTATATACCTATAATTAGATACCAGATATCTGGCTACGTACCTACAATTTAAGCCTGAAATTACAGCCAGACTTACCTTAGCCATAGGTAGGACACAAGAAATAGGTTTTAATATGTGCTTACGAATAAACTTCAGGATATAAAACTTAAATAATTGTCCACACTTATAACATTAGTAATACGACACTAAGTTTTTTACACATAACCTACCTATAATAAACAAGTAAGTATATTGGCTAAACCGATTTTAATACAACTTTCATAATTACGAAGTTCTTACAGTGTCTCGTCTCGAATGAATGTTGTATTTTATATGCAGAAAGTACTTATCTATGTAGTTTTTTGTAAAAATGATTATGTAATGATACGATGATGAAGTAAATGCATTGGTTGTTAACTTAACCTTTGGTAGGTATAGGTACGCCTAGCTAACGCATGTTCAAAGGTGGCCAAAAAGGGGCATTCAAAGTTAGAGGCGGTAATAATGGGAGCTTCATCCGGCCAGCCAGCGACCTTTGAAACGACGACGGTGTGTATGGCCTTATACCGTCGTAAGTATTAAGAGGCAATAGCTAAGTGAGGTATCTACCTACCTATCTTTCGGTTTGCAACGGACAACGGAATAGAGATCCTGGAAATCTCTATATAGCGACGAAGCCAGGCATCGAGGGTATCGTAATAGTTAAAATCCCACAAAACCTGGTGATGCTTCCACGGCTCTAAGTTGAAAGTTGGTTTTGAAGGTACACACAAACTCTTCTTCAATCGGAAAAGGAACGCAAATCAAGGAAATCGTGCGTCTTCTGTCGGTAATAAGTACTGATGACTACCTACCTAGGTATTATCTGAAAAGTGGCTCTACCAATAAGGTAGAGGTACCTAAATTTAGCAAACAAGTATGCAGTCCAGCTCATGGTAAGTGATCACTGCGGCCCGTGGATATCTGTAAATAACTTCATATACAACAAGGGTTCAATCTGAAGTCAATCACAGACGTGTTGCTACTCCCGAGGACTAAGATGGTCGCCTCAAATAAAAGTGTGCCGGCAACCACACTCTTGTATCAAAACGAAATAACTGCTTCACGCTAGAAATAGGTGTGGCGGTGGTACTTCCCCGGTCGAACCATTGTTCTACCACCTTTAAAACCTTGTACTACATTTAGGTATACACCTATGTACCTACCTACCTAATGAAAGATTTATATCACGATTTAACAAGTACCTAAGTAAATCAAGTGCGTTTTACGTGGAAGACGCCGTGTGATAAGTAGGTGTCTACAATTCAATGACAGAGTTTTAACAAATGCCCAACTGTGGGACGATAATCTATCAAACCCTAAGTAAAATAAAAGGATATAGGTAAGTACCTATCTACCTAAGGTCTGTCTCTGTAGTTCCGAGGCCAGAATAGGGCTACGGTATCCCCTGTCTGTCGTAAGAGGCGATTAAAAGGTGATTCTGGGTTGCGGGCGGCTAGAGTGAGAGCTCGAGCCGTCCAGCCAAGCGACCCCGATAACGACGGAGGCATGTGAGATCGCAAGCCGCCGTAAGGAACAGAAAGTGCGGTGAGCGTGTTCGCTCACCAGGGAAGAGCCCGAAAGAGGCATCGCGCTCGGAGCACTCCGGTTGTATTCCGTTGGAGATTCAAGAATCCACCACGCAGCGCTAAGAACTTTGCCCTATCGGGTACCTTTTGCAAGTCTTTTGAAAGAAAGTACTTAAATTCCGAGCTGGAATAGGTAGATATCATCATAGACAGATAGCTACAATCTACGGATATGCTTCATGAAGGCGTCTTCCGTGCACCTCTCACGAAAAAGAGCAATGAAGGAAATCCAGCGGCATCTCAATAAAGTGAAGATGTTTTCAAAAGGCAACGCTGGCGAGACCGAAGCTACTAATGCAAAAGAGTGTCGTGGCCTCGTCACTTTGTTAGCGGAACAACGCGAGACTTGCCGGCATAACGTATGACATCCCCGCGACTAGACGGTATCTACTTTTAAGGGATTTCCCCACGTAAAAAAACACTCTTAGCATTATACCTAATGCTATGTCGTCAACCCATTATTGTCCCACTGCTGGGCACGGGTCTTCTCGTCACTTAATGCTATACCTAAAATTAAAATTTCAAACCATAAAAAACGTACCCATTTGCGAGTGGCCAATTTTTAAAAACCTTGGTTAATTAGCTCAACTCCGATTTCCTCAAACCTAAATTATTTAAAGGACGTCATAGGGTCCAATCATAGAATTCTAGTGTAGATTTCTATTCGCCTATAAGAAGAGAGCAGAGGCGCTCCGTCTCACTCCACCGCGGCACAGCGTTTGAGGCCACGTGGCGCGAGACGGCTTAAGGCCGCCTTTCCCTTTGCTATCTAGAGACTCGGTTTTACGCTTGAGACAGTGTAATATTTAAAATAACACGGTTATAACTTGTTATGACTTTTAAGAATGGAATCTACTTAGTTAGACTTTGCTTTGTATTAGGTTGGTAATTACTTACTAGATCGTGACTAACCCGTGGTAGAGATTACATAAAATGTTGTAAGTAATTTGTAAATCCAATAGGACGTTGGTGCACATCAGCGAGAAGGTAGGTATTTTAGGTACCTATGTTAAGGTATGGATCAATACCTATATAGTTACATTGTGGTGTGGTGCGGTGGTGGTACGAGGCAGAAACCTTCTAAAGGTACCCGACGCCGTGGGAGCGACGCGGGTTATGTGGGTTTCTTACAGAATCAAAACCCACCGGTGACGGTGGCCGTCCTAAGCGCTGCGTGGGGGATTCAGGGATCTCCAACAGAACACAACCGGAGTCTTCTGGCGCGATGCGTAATTTAGGCTGGTCACTGGTGATCGATAGGTACGCTCACCACACCTTCTGTGATTTACGGCGGCATGCAACCACACATACCACCGTCCTTCCCGGGGTCGCTTGGCTGGACGGTTAGAGTTCGCACTCTAGCCGTCCGCAACTCCAAAAGCCCCTTTTAGTCGCCTCTTACTACAGGCAGGGAATCTCGTCAAGCCATTATTGTCCCACTGCTGGGCATGGGTCTTCTCTCAGAATGAGAGAGTTTTAGGCCATAGTCCACCGCGCTGGCCAAGTGCGAATTGGTGGATTTCACACACCTCCGAGAACTTTTTTTTTTTAAAGAACTCTCGGGTGTGTAGGTTTCCTCACGATGTTTTCCTTCACCGAAAAGCAGTGATAATTAAATACGCACATAAATCAGTGGTGCGTGCCTGGGTTTGAACCTCGGACCTCCAGATTGAGAGGGCAAGTTTCAACCATTAGGCTATCACTGCTCTTGGCAGGCAGGGAATACCGTAGCCTTATTCTGGTCCCGGGACTACAGGGACAACATTATGGTACCTAAGTTAAAGTTTATTGTAATAATCTAGGTACATCTTCGTATAGATAGCCATTACAATAGAGTCAAGCTAAGCTACTCGTAGATACACATCAGGACAGTATTTTCGACGAAATATTTGTCGTAATGATGCGTCATTCTATTATTGGTAAACGTCTCTATCAGACGACTAATGGGCAAAAAACTAGCAGGTGGGCATTACTGTCTTCCTGTGTAACATTAACACGCAGAGGTTGTGTGACCGACGTACCTACATGCCATGCACGGTGACTATGAGAATCTTATGTCCGGATGACATCAAAAGGTTGAAATGAAATGTCTTTATTTTGTATAGGCCTTCGGGGCGCTTACAAATTGTCAGTTACATATACCTACACTTACCTATATATTTTTTTACACTACCACCGGATCGAAACACGACCTCAACTGAGAAGATCCGGCAAGAAACTCAGTGGGTTTGTCTTTTTTCTTTGTATATCTTTTTTTTTATTTGCCATCTTGGGTTGATGGATAGATACTCAAATTGTCTGGATTTTTAACTGCACTACGCTATGAACGTTTGCAGTATTAAAAGACTTGTTTGTGCATCGCCGGTTGCATAGCAGAGTTCTTTGTTTCCGGTTGCGTTCCTTTGGAGATCCCGGAGTCCTCTTTATAGCGCCGAGGACGGCCACCGGGGGGGTTTTAGTGCGGTAAAAATCCCACATAACCCTGCGTCGCTCCCACGACGTCAGGTACCTTTTCCCCTCGAGTACAAAAAAGGAGAGTTCTTTTAATGACCTCAGATTCGAGTTTACCTAGGTTGGGAGTCACATAAATATGTATGGGGAGACTGAAAGCTGAAATGTATGACGAGTGTCATATATCCGTTCTTTGAGGGCTTTTCTGTCAATAGTCACCCTGCCTGGCATAATTATAGAGAAAATGCTGCTATCCATCTTGGATTTAGTTGTTTAGTCACCTCTTATGAGATCCACGGGAAGAAAGGCAATGATAATAATCAACCCCATGAATCTGTTACATTTATCCAAAATGTAGGTTCCTCACTATATAAACTAGTCGGAAAATTGTGGAGAACTGTGAGGCATGTTTCCTCAACTATTTTCGTTACCTTTTTCTTAATTTTTCATACTGGCCTAACATGCGGCGAAATAAATACCAATGAGTATTTTTTTTTGGAAATTAATGTAGCAAGAGAGCATGAGGTAAGTGGTTACTTCTTATCGATGTCTATAGGAATGGTCATTTACATTGCCAGATTTTTAGGTGGTAGAACTAGTGTAGTTCGCCCGGGAAGTACCACCGTCACACCTATTTCTAGCGTGAAGCATTTCTTTCGTTGCGATGGAAGGGTGTGGTTGCCGGCACACTTTTATATGAGGCGACCATCTTAGTCCTCGGGAGTAGCGACGCATCTGTGATTGACTTCAGATAGAACTCCATGTTCTGTACGAAGTTCTTTACAGATTCAGTACATGGGCGGCAGTGACCACTTACCATCATGTGGACTGCGTGCTCGTTTGCTACTTTAATCTTAGAAAAAAAGACAAAAAAGGTAAATGTGCGATCTAAATTGCAATGTAGCGACGAAATCGTAAACAAAAGTCATTACATTAAACAAATTAAACTCGTACTCGACACAGGGGTTCTATCAGAAGTGAAAGTATGAAATGAAAGTGGGCAATCACATTTCACCACAATTTTCGTTGCACAATGTAATACATAGTATATCTTATATATCGAGTATGTAGATAAGGCTTGCGTAGTAACCGATAGTCGATTCGTGGGGCCTTAATCAATCACTTGAGTGGAGATAATACCTATATCAGTTATCTATTTACGTCAATAATACACGCGTTTATTGGAAAGCCTATTAATCAATTTGAATACGTTATCAATCATATCCTTAAGTAGTGATAACTAATACACAAATATTTTATGTGATGGATGCAAATGGATATGTAGTCCACCTGTCGCTGTCCATCGGTCTTGGACTAAATAAAATTTGTAAACAATCTGCCTAATATTGTACCTTCTTTTGTTCTCGAGGGGGAAACCTTCAAAAGGTACCCGACGCCGTGGGAGCGACGCAGGGTTATGTGGCATTTTTACCGCACTAAAACCCCGGCGGTGACCGTCCTCAAAGTACAAAGAGGACTCCGGGATTTTCCAAAGGAACGCAACCGGGGTGCCTAATATTGTACCTACATAAAGCCGAAAGTTTGTGAGTAGGTAAAGATGTTTGTTAGTCTTTCATTAAAGCAAAAACCACTCTTTGGACCTTTGAGACTTACATAGGTCTGTGTTCTTCATTGTTTATAAATAATTCAGCAGAAATATGCAAGATGGCAAGCGAAATCACAAGTTGTTCAAAGTAAGGTGCGCAAGGATATCTCCGGTTTTTTATATAGTTAGACCTAACGATAAGGCAGAAGGGCCACCTGATGGAAAGCATTCACCGTCGCCTTTGGACATTTGCAACACCGGCGGAGCCAATGCATCGCCTTTCTTGAAGAGCATGTCATAGCGCTCCGGGAATATTTCAGGAGGAAACTCATTCCATATCTTGCACATTAGTACAAGATGTGTTATGGTTTACGGTTAGTGTTGTGTGTCGTGATATGGATCTTAAAAACCAAAACGAACTGGATATAGAGTAGAAAAGTTACTCTACTAGTAGGGCTTGGCAACGGTTTCTCCCGCCTCCGCAAGTTCCACCGTGTACACGGTCTATGTATAGACTTGGTTGAAATATCAACACAAAAAAAATGAAAAACTGCTTATCGCGATTAGAGAGATAAGAGAATTTGTAGAGCTTTGTCGGGAAGATTTAAGTACCGCATGATACCGCGGTGCCATAGCTACAATATAATAAGATAGATTTTGGAATCAACACGTCAACCCATTATTGTCCCACTGCTTAACACGGGTCTTCTCTTAGAATGAAAGAGTTATAGGCCATAGTCCATCGCGCTGGCCAAGTGCGAATTGGTGGACGCACGTTAGAATCAACAAGACCCATAAAGTAAAATAAATATATTACCTGGAAATTAACGTAACCTTACCTAAGCTGGTATATCAGCTCCACAATTTTTAATCGGAGATAAACACTAACTTTGAGGAACATTTGTGCATACTGCGGTTGGATTGCAATTTTCAGCTTCTTATGATTCACTTACTCTTAAAAGATAGATAATATGATTTGAATTATTAATATATTATTCCTGAAGATACATAACATCTTTAAAGCATAAATCAGCTTTTTTTGACAGATCAATGACTTACATCAGAAAATTGACATTTAATGTTACATCTTAAATTTCCCTAAAATTAGAATGGTAGAGTTTATAAACACATTGAGTAGGTACGCTATCGTTATTTATGTATAAAAGGTACTGTACTGTTATACAATAAGTTGTATTTACTACTTAGCTAAGGTTCCTAAATACCTATGTATATAAATGAGGAAAATATTATATGTACCTAGGTAAATGCCGTTATTGCATTATTAACCAAATAATATGTTATATTTTTTATTTTTATTTAATTTAATTTTTTGAAGTAGCGAACGAGCGTGAAGTCCATCTGATGGTAAGTGGTCACTGCTCCCCATGGAAATCTTTCATCAACTTTATATAAAAACGGGTTTAATCTGAAGTCTATTAGCTATACGTAGATGAGTTCTTACTCCCGAGGGCTAAGATGTTCGAGTCATTTGTAAGTGACCTTTTCATTCTAACGCAATATGTGCTTCACGCTAGAAATTCTTATGGTGATGGTACCTCCCCCCTCGTAGTCGTGATTATACATTTTCTACGACCTGATGGTTAAGTCTCATATTAATTTTGAATAATGAATTTCGAAGCAAATTATATTATCTATTTATTACCTACTGAAGAAAATAACAGTTCCCGACAAAATACAGGTAAAACAAAACCAGATGACGTGAACAAAAAAAGAAATTCCGTTTTTATTATCTGTGGTTAATACATGCAGGTCGCAAGTCAACCGCCTGCCCGTCGGAGCGTCACGAGATGTTATCTGCGGATCGTTATATCCCTTGCGGTGTTTATCTTGAGACATGAAATCGCAGGATGTGTTTAATAACGGTTTTGGATATTGGTAAAATAAAAATAATAACTATGATTGAATCACTGGGGACGTGTTTATTAGGTACCCACCTATCAGGTTAGGTTAGGTTAGGTTCGGTCACCCATCCCTACGCAGTTAGGGAGATATCTGTTAGTATCAAAATAATCTTGCAAAATGCATTTAGCTAACATAATGGTCGTACTTCCATCTATGAACCTGTAGGGTCCAAATAGGATGAATGTCGAATCTACTTACTACCTTTGTTTTTTGTTCTCGTGGGAGAAGGGGGAAGCGAAGCAGGGTTATGTGAGATTTTTACCGCACTAAAACCCTCTCGGTTTCCTCTCTTCCTCATCTTCAGCGCTGCAAAGAGGACTCCGGGATCTCCAAATGAACGCAACCGGAGTACAAATCTACTATCTACCTGCAGATAAAATTAAAAATGGCTTCATTCGATTAATAACATGCACTGGCGCTGTTGTAAACCAAAATAAGAATCACTGTCTGGAAGTCGAACTTTGAAGCGACCCCTTAATAATTTGTAATTTTTTCGAAACCCTCGTGGTCATTGGATGATCTCTTAACTGCTGATATGTGGAAAACATCGATGCCACAGTCCACAAGAGGCTCACGTTGTCTTGTATAAGATACCCGAAGAAAATGAAATGTAATCCACATGATGGTTAGTGGCCACTGCCATGCAGACGGTCGCATCACAAAAGTGAGGAGATGGTTTTGCCGGAGTCGAACTACAGAAAACTCTACCAATACTTAAGTCAGTTAAAACGACATATAAGTAGGTAGATCTATTTTTACATACGCCAGTTTATTAGTAAAATAGTTTCGCCGTAGATAGATCTCTACGTACATAATTATGCCACTTTATTAGTAAAATAGTTTCGCCATGTCTCGTAATCGCGGGCCGTCGTGTCGTGCGATATCTGTGACGACGTGCCTGGCTTAGTTAATGACCGACACGGTTCGGTGTATCTTGAGTACGTAGGCACATTGGTAGTAACAGTGTGAGTATTTGGTATGCGTTTTAGGAGAATATTATCGCGGAATGGATACATTTTAATCTATGACGGGTACTTACGATATGCGGGTTTTGAGGTTTTTTGTCGACATTTTGACCCAGTTACTCGTGATTATGATGAAACTACGGTAGCGGTATCAACAGATATAAAATATTTTAATCGTCTCTTACAGTGACACATGCCTCCGAATGGTATTTAGCATAATTAATGAGCTTTAGATATTGTAGTCGATATTGTAGAGGTGCACAGTTTGTTGTCGCCCTTGGATCCGGAATAAATAAATAGGAATATAGGCCTTTAAATGCTGATAGTCATATAGTAATGGTTGAAACTTGCCCTTTCGATCGGAAGCTCCGAAGGTTAAACCACACATTTTTTTTTAATTATGTACGTCTCAGAAAATATGTATCACTGCTTTTCGGTGATGGAAAATAACGCGAGGAAACCTACACACCCGAGGGTTCTTTAAAAAAAAGTTCCAGGAGGTGTGTGAAGTCTACCAATTCGCACTTGGCTAACGCAGTGGACTATAGCCTAGACTCTCTCATTCTGAGAGAAGACCCGTGCCCCGCAGTGGGACAATAATGGGTTGAGGAGAGACGTATGGAGATAAAATAGTCACATTGTACATGCAGTGACGCACACAAGCGTTGTGAATGTAAAATTTCACACGCATTGTCATATTAGATACGTATTTATCGTTGAAGTATCTACACATACAATGTTAGAACGTGACTGTGGTGTGTGTGCACTTTCTACTTCGCCGGCACACGATTTGTTAATGGTCGACATGGTTTTCTTTTACAATCATTCGACTTGACTGTTCTTTGTGTGATGGAAAAATATGTCAGTGCTTCTTTATCTATCTTTTGTGTTTTAAACGCATTAGGCTTAACACTTTTAATACAGTCGTACATTAGAGTTTCTACGAGGTTTTTACGTACGATAGTGCGTCCTGGATACAAACCAAGAAAAATACGTAACACCTAAAGCGAGATCGTTAATCTAAATTCAATTACATGTCTACCTTAGTAATCTACCGGTAATCACTGCGTATCAGAGTTGGATTGGTGATCACCGCATAGGTCATTTCTATCAGTTTAGTCTTCATTGGTAGCAACACATCTAGAATACATCTTTAGTTAAAAGGCTGGCTGACGCGAAAACGGACTACTTCATGCTAGACAGGTGTGACTGTGCTACCTCCTCGATGGAATGGCGGAATGGCGACCTCCGCAACTCGTCAAGATTTGACGCTACTAGTATTCTGAAACACGCTATCGAAGTATTCTCAATACCCTTCATATATACAAGATCTGAACGACTATCGGAGCACGGCCGCTTCCTAGGCATGATTACCTAGCCTGGCGGGAGATCTCCCTTTGCCAAAGAACATAAGGTACATATTGTAGTTACTACTTTTCATTATAGTCAAGTTAGCTTTGTCTGAAGGTACCTAGGTACCTCAAATGAAAATTACTTATTTAGGCAGATATTAAGCTCGCCTTATAATTTAGGTTAGTAACGTTAGTTTGGTTCTATGGTTTAACATGTTTTGTTTGTCAGAAAATATTACTTATTTTGGAAATATTTGTATGTCATAAATTTATCTGAAAATCTCCGAAAGAATAAACATCAAGGTTAGAATTATAGGATTGCTAATTGTTGCCACCGGGTCTATTTCGCCATGAAGACACGGAAATGAAAATTCGTGGAGGTGACTTGCGCGAAGCATCCCGGCTTGTGAAGATCTTAACGAATACGAAGTAAGACATCGTCGGGCGCGGAAATATCATAAGTATTTACTTGTGGCATAATTTCATATAATGACACGACTATGAGAGCGTGACAAAAGGAGGGATGCTTAAGTGGGAATTTTACTCTTAAATCCCTCCCGGCAGAGCCTTGTCAAAGCGAAGAGAACTTCGGGAACCACGTTGACTTTTCGGGTTCCGCTCAGGTGGGTTCAGAATTCCACCACATCGTCTAATGTTTACGACGTTATGCGACTATAGGCACCACCGTCCTTTCTGGGTCGCTGACCGGGCGGTTCGAGCCTGGGAGCTGCATTTTAGTTGCGTCTTACGACATGGCAGGAAGATCGTAGCTGTCCAGGAACTACCGGGATAAGCTGTTCTTGTATACTGTTGTGATTCTCTTCACTTTGTAGTGTAATTATGACGTTGCCTACATCCTGAAATCGCTTGAAGTAAGTATAGACTTTAAACAAATGCGTTTTAGAGTTATGGAAACTCTATATTTTTGGCGAGTAAGATGGCACCTACTATAATTTTTAGCTCTTTCTGAAGAATACTATACCTACTCATAGAAAAAAAGTATAGTTTGAAAAATTATGTGAATATACACAAGTATAAGGTGAACGTTTCTTCCTGCTGTCATTCTACTGTAAGTAGGTACAAAATTAAATTACCACGGATTACTTAAATGGTTACTATTACCATATACCAACATAGTTATCTAGAACGATTTTTCGACACGTGATATTAACTCCGCAAATTATAATAAACATTCTCTTTCATTCTTCATTGTTATACATTTCAACATTGTTTGCCGCATTTCGCAATTGAAACTCAACTTATTCCTTTGTACGCCGA
This sequence comes from Spicauda simplicius, assembly GCA_949699795.1. Lineage (NCBI taxonomy): Eukaryota > Metazoa > Arthropoda > Insecta > Lepidoptera > Hesperiidae > Spicauda > Spicauda simplicius. The sequence goes on along the minus strand of OX453063.1, from coordinate 6,904,522 downwards.
GCCACATGGAGATGGGACGTTGAGAAATTCGCGGCATTGCAAAAACCGACTCGTTCTGAGAACATCCATTGTCAATATTACGAGCTGTTTGTACGAGCGCGTCCCCTATGTAAGGTTTAATACAATGGCTGTTGTTATACAGAGAATATTGAGCTTTGTGTATTGGTATTTCGGGTTCATTTTAAATTGGCGGGAAGTTCTTAGCGAGATATTGATACCCTTTATGCGCGGCTGCGGGCTATCCAACTCCGTTGCCCGCTACAGTGCTGAAAAACAAAATACAGTTTAGCTAAAGTAAAAAAATAAAGTGCTTTAGGCTGCAAAATGCAATGGAAAAGGTGGCGAGCCAGGGTGCTTTTCAGTTTCATTGTGGAACCTTTTCCCTTTGCATTCGAAATTAGAATCAGTTTTGTGAAGGCATTTAAAATTTGACGTAGATTTTTTGCTAACCGAAACACATAGTTAGGTTTTTGTGTGGGTGCCTACCATCGTTTTTATGGCTGCCGAGGCGGGCCCATTATTTATGATTTGTTAAGAGATAATTATAGATGATGAGGTATTGTTTCCCGTGTTTTGTGATTATTGTTTTTTACTGAGTCAGTGTATTGAATCAGTTATTTACGTAATCCATTGTAGGATTTTTATAGGTAGGTAGATGAATTAGGTGTGTAATTTATGTACCTACCTACCTATCTACAGCGACCTACTTTTTTGGTGTTCGGTATTTTTTTCTAATTTTCTCGATACTTTAATAGACACATAATTATGTTATATCAATGTTGTGTTTGTTATATGTTACATATACGTGACGTGACAGTGTTATGATGATGACACGCGCGCCCTTATAATGTAATAATGCAATTATTCCCTTAATTATATGTTACCAAATTAGTTTGAATCTTTTTTTAAAAAGATTGAAATAGCAAACGAGCATGCAGTCATCCTGACGGTAAGTGTTCACTGCCGTCCATGGACATCTGTAAGCAATTTCTTATAGATCAAGGATTCTTCTGAAGTCAGTCACAGATGCGTCGTTGCGCCCGTGAACTAAGATGGTCGTCTTTTACATAAGTCACCCGGCAACCGCACCTATCTATTATTTATTATATTAAATCATAATATACCTGATTCCATCACCAAACAGAAATTAACAACCACAAAGTTTGAGAATTGTCCTTACGGAAAACATCGGTCAACATCAAATCGACCCAGTCCCGTTGCGATACAAAGTGATGCAGTATTTTCAAAGATATCCCATCCTGTAAAGCTCTTTCTAGATTTATCACTAGGTTGATATAAACAATGCATCTTTCCGGCCACCGCACACACTCCTCACAGCTTCAAGCTGGTATAGGTACTGGGATGTTAAACTTTGGGAACCAAGATCCTCTGTTTGGAGCTTATCCATATGTAGACTAAGACATCGGAATGACGTTGTCTATAAAGAGAAATTATTGGAAGTGCAGATTAGGTTCTCTTTTTTACTGTCACTTTAGATCACGAATACACTTTCCACCCAGGATCCTATTGGATACCTACTTATGATCATATAAGGTATAATAAGGATTATACGTCGTAAATCTGGAAATGGTTCTCCCCGCGCTTAAAGGAGTTCTGGTACACGTCTACTCTTACGGTTCCCATGGAAATTGATGCAGAAATCAAGTCAAATTCGTTATTGTTAGCCACTAATATCAAGAGATATGCATTTTATAGGAAATAACAAACGAACATGCAATCCACTCGAATATAACGTGTGATCACTGCACATCTGAAATCAACGTCAGAAGGGTTGTATCTGAAGGCTCATAATGAGTCAGCCGACATCTACTCCCTTCTATCGAAACACAAGAATCGTTCATTTGATATAAAGCTATGTGTGGTGTTGGTTTTTTCACAGTAGAACCCATTGGTTAATACATATTTCAATAGCATGTTAGGGTTGCAGGATATTCCTTCATTTACAGGTGGAGTTTGATTTGATACCATTATTAAATCTATTAAAATAGTCGTAAGTAGCGCTTAATTTTTGTTAATACGTACCTACATAGCTTGGAAGACCATTTAACAAAACGTGGACCGAATTAGGTTTGATTAGGTACGTGTGTCCTCGGTTGCTGCCAGTGTCATACTTTTTCACGTCATAGTTGCGAGGTTTGTCCTGTTGTAGGGCCTACGCTTTAGATCTTCTTTGCCACGTGGATTCAGCAATAACAGATCTCAATTAGTCTATTGTCAATAAACCCTTCATTAAGTCATATTTTTTGATTAAAATTGGTACATATACCACCAATTATACAAACGTAAAGAACTGCAACACTCATATTAATATTTGACGAACATACAACTCGTTAGTAGGTGTGTGAAAAATAGAAAGTGATACATGTTTACTCATTTTACACTTTTAAACATTTCCCTATAACAAATATCGAAGTTTGGTACGAAAAGTAACAATGTCATAAAATTTTGTTAAGAGGTAAGTATACATTTTACTATTGGGCACTAATTGTTCTATTGTTTTTGGAGATAGTTTATACAAAATGTAGGTGGTGTACCTACATTTTGTACAAACTACAGGTGCTTATTATTTTTACATCACAACAGTTTTTGGCTTAGCATTATGAGCAATTTTATTTTGTTATCTGACTGAAGTAGCACACGAGCATGCAGTCCACATGATGGTAAGTGGTCACTGCCGCTCATGGACATCTGTAATCAACTTCATACAGGACATGGGTTCTATCTGAAGTCAATCACAAATGCGTTGCTACTTCCGACGACTATGATGGTCTTCTCCGATAAAAGTGTGCCGGCAACCACACCCTTCCAACGAAATGCAAGGAATGCTTTACGCTAGAAATGGGTGTGGCGGTGGTACTTCCCCGGTGGAACTACACTGGTTCTACCACCTTCAGAAACTAAACTACTATTGTTTCTACTACTAAACGCAAGAAATGCTTCACGCTAGAAATAGGGCGGTACCTGCCCAGTCGAACCATACAAGTATTACTACCTTGAAATTAAAATGTATAAATCACCTTCCCACGTTGTTCAGGCCAAAATATAGCAGCGCTTAACTCTCAACAAAAAAGCTGAAATAGGCGCTTCAGTGCTTCCTCTGTCGAATCGCGATGGACTCTACGAACTTTTTCTCTACCTTCCTTCCTTTCTACTTCAATACCCAGTAATTTGTTCAAACAGCGTGTAAATTCCAAATGAAGCGTCGAAGGTGGCTATTATCACGCATTTGTAGAACATTAATGGTACTTACCGTACTCTACAATAGAGAGCGACCGATTAATTCCGGTCAGTGATGCATAGAGAATGATTGAGGCGTCTAATTGTCGCCGCCACATGGCGGACATGTGGCGGTTGTGGCGGAATAATGGCGCATTGTGGTTGAATGATAACTGACTTTTGGCTTTTTCGTTGTAGAGTTCTTGTAGTGGTTGTTTAGTAGATAATAATAATAATAAAATTTTATTTACGGAATACACCGCAGCACACATGTGATAAAAAAAAAACAACAAATAGAGTGTAAATATTCAGTAGTAAGTTCCTATAGTTTTTGTGTGTACCTTAAGTATAAAAATCATTTTTTACGTGAAATTAAATATATCAAGGGAGTGAACATTGTCAACAATTTCATACTCTGATCGAAGGTAGAGTCGTAACTCATTAAAAATAAAAAGGATGCAACGGAAAACGCATCATTTCAAAACGATTTACACAAAAAATATTTCATTTTCCGTTCACTTTTTTTATGTTATAAGAAGTATTATTTGTACTTTCACTATGATTCAAGTATGACAATAGTTTTTAATCTACTCAGCGAATTAAGTGGCATCGACTTAGTATCAATTGGCAGTCGTTTAAATTTTCCATGTCCAATATATAGGTACTAGTTGAATGTCTTTGATTGCATTAATACCGTGTGCCGCATTCACGGCAATTCTCCATGCAGATTAACCGGGCGCCTCGTTATTATTCGAGTCAACCCCTGCGCCCCATGTCCACGCCGACCCTACATGACAGTATCTGTTGGAATTCGTGTTTAATACTATGGTGTTGGGTTCGGTGTTTGTTAGGGCCTATTTAGATGGAGAGAGTTTCTCGTTTCGAAAATACGATTATCGAAGGAATATCAAACATTTTTTTCTTCTAAACATTCGCTCTTCTCGCTCGCTGCTTTGGGCAACAGTTGGCTTGCAATAGAATATTATTGTGTCCGTGTAAACAGGATTTCAAAGCAATAATCGTATTTCGAGATTCGATGCCAGGTGTTACCATGAGTGCAGTGCACGAGGGCGCCGTTTTTATGAAAAATATCACTAAACCACGAATGACAAATCTCGCACTGAAAACGTTTCAAAGGAAAGTAAAGAGTTAGTGTTGACTTGATATTAGAAAGCTAATCGAATATCTTATGTTATTATGTTATCTCATTAATATTATAAATGCATATATTATCGTGGATCGAAGTGATGCTTATTAAATAGACGAGACCGAAGCGGTCGAAGTCGCGCGTTTAATCTAGTACATATTACATAAATGATTGGCTTATATTCTTTAATAAAGTCTTAAAATGGTGGATCAAAAAATTGGAAGAAAAGTCCCTAAGGGACAAAATATGTACGTTGATTTATTATTGATATGGATACTTATTGATATGGAGGTAATATAATTTACAATGTTTGGAACGTAAAGTATATATAGCCTGTGAAACATTTACTGCTTACGGGATTTATCTGGTTGCAAGTGGAAACGAGATTCAAATTTATTACTGCTAAATTTTAAAGCGACCACAAAAATAAACTTGTGTAGGTACCTACCTACCTAATTTTCTGCGGACAAGAGGACTTTGACTTGATAATTAAGAATTCCAAAAGTACCTAAATATAATTTAATTCTTAGCAGTCCTCAGAATCTAGAATTTGAAAGAGATTTACAACAATACCTCTGAGCGTATACCTATAGATGCTGCGGAACTTCTAGACTAAAGCCTCTAGGACAACTTCGTATTAATTGTACTAAGAAGTACCTACCTAACATTATTTGCAGTTTCATTCCACCTTATACCAGCCCACCTTATATGGTGTGGCCACTACCACTAATGAACGAGATCATTCGTCTTTATTGAACGCGAAATAACAATTACGACTTCTTGCCTGAGGTTGGCCATAGTTGCCTTTCTACTCTTCATGACTAAGTTGGAATGAAAATGTATATTTTTACCACACTCTTGAGATCCGCACGCAATAGCGCTTATCACTGATGTCGTTAAGCCTAAATAAGTTTGGCGGTGGATCTTCGAATAGGCCTACAGTATATGCTGCCTCTCGTAAGAGGCGACTAAAAGGGGCTTCCGGGGTTGCATGCGGCTAGAGTCGGAGTTCGAACCGTTCCGTCAGGCGAACTCGCGAAGGACGGCGGTATCGTCGCATACTGTCGTAAAGACCAGGCGGAGCGGTGGGCCTAGCTGCATTTGTGAGGAGTCCAATGGGGCAACGTTCAGAGTTGCATTCTTTTGGAGATTCCGGACTCCTCTTTGTAGCGCCGAGAACGGTAAAAATGCCACATAGGTAACCCTGCGTCACTCGCACGGCGTCGGGTACCTTTTCAAGGTTTTCCCCTCGAGAAAAAAAATAATAAGGTGTGTCGAATTATCATTTTGACTCTGAATTGACTACCCCCTTCAGAGTCAAACGGATAATTCGACTACCTAAAAATCTACCTTCATGCTGTAGGGTTCCTTTGCTATAGCTAACTGAGATTCAATATTGGAGTCAAGGACGGGCGTTCGTTGTTTTAATCTTACCTTTTGTCAGTGGGGCAGAGTAGTGACACTTCAATGGACACGGGCATGACGGATCGACCCTTCTCCCATTGTCTTGTCCGTTGTCCCGGGTGTTTGGTTACGGTTTACACTGGGGTTACATGATTTAGGTTCAAATGAGGGTTTAAGGATTTGGTGTGAACTTAACCAAAGTTATTAAAAACAAAAACTGAAGTGGCAAACGAGTAAACAGGCTACCTGATAGAGGTGGTTATTACCACTCAAGGACGTTTATAATGATTGGGACTATATTTGTTATGGCACAATTCTTTTCAAGAATTTAATGGGTAAATGATGCGTACGAATTTTCTATAGAAAATCTTTTGACTAGGTGGGAAAACTATACGTTGCTAATTGTCCTATGTTAATAAAATGTGTAGGTACAGTTTAACCAGTGATAAGCCTGTTGGTACAATTCAAACACGGCAGAAGTAAAACTTCTGAGAAGTAGCCTATAAATTAGGTATTAAAATTACTTATTAACCGACTTCCCATAGGAAATAGGTTATATATGCTTGATGTATATATAAATATTTTCTTAAGTGCGTGTCTATCTAGAAAGGAAGGAAAACCACATGTAGTATTATAATTTGTCAGAATTTTTGATGTTCATGAAATTATAAGCTTACTCTACCTACCCGTGGCGTTATTTAAGTAGACTATGAGTTATTGCTGAACAAACTCTTCCTCTCTCTTCTTTTCAGACATCGAAAGTGTATGTAGGTAGTGTATCTAATGTGGCAGTAGTAAACGGAAATGTAGTTCACCTGACGGTCAGTGGTCACTAAAGCCCGTTGATATCTGTAATCAACTTTAAATGAGATCAGAGCCTTACCGACTGGTTTGCTACCGAGGCTCTAGAGTTCTTAATGTACCAAAAAGTACCTAAACTAAAATATAACCGGGTATTGTATGACTACCCTCAAAATATAACCTCAAAATAAGAATTATATCAATTCAACTAATAGGTAGTATTTATTTGAGTTAGGAGCGGTTAAATGAAACTAAACAGATTATTTCAATATAGTAATTAATTACTTTATGAATTGAATAGGTAGGTAGGTAGGTACTATACAATTCTTGTGAATGGAATAGAAAGGTACCCATTCAGATGAATAAGTGTTAGTCGCAGACATTGAACAATAGTCAACAGTTGTCAGTTGCGATTGTTTGATATACGACTCGTGAGCCATGATTAATTGATTCTCGTTCCTATCTATCCTTTGTAAGCGGTAAGTTCAGTCCAATTATAAATTAATAGGATAAAAGATAAGATAATAATTATAATTTCTAATCTGCTATTATATTTATATACTAGGTTATTCTCGTTGACAGGCGATGGCCCTCTGTCACCATTGCGGTTGCATGACTAGAATTCCGCACAGCACATGCTGAAGGACTGCCCAGCTTGAGAGTCTCAGCGGCGGATCTTCGTTCAAAAAGTAGAAGCTAACCTTTCTCCGGCATCCGTCGTTGCGGCGATGGTTCAGCGGCGAGAGGCCTGGAACGGCATTATCAACTTCTATGAGGATGTCATATCAGACGCCGCATAAAAGACGCCGCGCTGATCTCGTTTGGAAAAGGAGCCGGCCTCCGGTAACAGTGTCACGTCCCTGTAGTTCCGGGATCGGAATAGGGCAACGGTGTCCCCTGCCTGTTGCAATTAAAAGAGGCTTCCGGGGTCCCGGAAAGGACGGGGATATGTGTGGTCGCATACCGTCGTGAAGACTAGACTGGGCGGTGGGCCCGGTTTAGTCTTCACGACGGTACTGAATTTTACCGTACGGTATTGAAATAGCTTACGAGCATGGAGTCCACCTAATGGTAAGCGATCACTGTCGCACATGGACATCTGTAAGCAACTTAATTCAAAAGAAGGGTTCTGTCTGAAGTCAATTGCTGTAATTGACTATATACGTATCGTATACGTACGTACGTATACGTATGTCCTATGTATTTCTATACGTTGTTACTTCCAATGACTCAGAAGGTCACCTCAAATGAACGTAAGCCAGCAACCGCATCTTTCAGCAACTGCTTCAACTATACAACTACAACAACAACTAACAATTCAACTAATTTGGCGGGATTTTGAATTCGGTCCTTCTCGTTCTCACTATGTCCGTTTGCGACAGAGTAGCGAGGCGTGACGTTGCGGTACAAGTGCCGTTGTTTGAGCAGTTGTTGTACCAAGATAAGGACGTCTCGTTCCGTCTAATGTAACAGTAGCCTTAGTACGAGTTTATTGCATTAAGTACATTGCAGAGTATAGCCGAAAACGGAAACATAAACGTGCAATCTATATATCTATAACGATTGTTAACAAGGATTGTTTAGAGAAAACGTAACAAAGTAATGGATACAAAGTACACAGAACGGGCAATGTGACACGTAACCATGTAGAGCACATGTTTAAGATTTTGTATGCTATTCTATGAGGTGAGACAGAAACTCAAGAGTTCCGCCTGAGTTCAAAAGCACATTAAACATTCCCGAAACCTATTTTATAACCATATATTGACTGTTTCATAAAGGAACTCACATTTTACCCGACTCAGTTGAAGGGTATTGTTTTTCCGCTTTCTATATATACACGCTTTCTACACTCATAGCCCCACACTAGGAGTTTCTCCTGTGTTGTGGGTACCACACACGCAAGACGAATACACAAACACACAGACACAGAATATGAATCTAAACTCATCATTCAGATACCAGTCTGACCGGGAATCGAACCCGGGACCCACTGCGCGTCAGACCGGTATGGTAACCGCCCCGCCATTCGGGTCGTCAAATATGTATGTATGTCCATTTCTTTGACACGCGCTAAAAGCAAAACAGCTTGACCGATTGTAACATATGACATATCATTAGAAGGCGCATGACATATGCCGTTTGAGCTCACATCATGCTCATAAACTCTAGCCAAGTTTTTCTCTCATCATGCTTGTTAACCCTAATGTAGCTTCTTATGTTTGGAACTAAGACACGTGACAAATCTCTCGTCAACCCATTATTGTCCCACTGCTAGGCACGGGTCTTCTCTCAGAATGAGAGAGTTTAGGCCATAGTCCACCGCGCTGGCCAAGTGCGAATTGGTGGACTTCACACACCTCCGAGAACTTTTTTTTTTAAAGAACTCTCGGGTGTGTAGGTTTCCTCACGATGTTTTCCTTCACCGAAAAGCAGTGATTATTAATTTCTAATACGCACATGAATCAGTGGTGCGTGCCTGGCTTTGAACCTCGGACCTCCCGATCGAGAGGACAAGTTTCAACCATTAGGCTATCACGTGACAAATACGTGACAAATAGTACTACGACACGTCTGTATTTTAACAATAGCATTTGCGACAGACAGCGCGTGACATTTCCGGAACGAGCGCCGGGCTTGCTGCCTGTCTTAGTCATAGTCTACGCTTCTACATATAGAGTTCAAATAAATGAGACAATAGAAAGTTATTACAAATTTACTGCGAATTCAACAAGAGAATAATTATATTATGTTATGAACAAATTGTGTGTTAATAAACATGTCTTCTTGCTTTTATTTATGAAACAAATAGATTTTAACTACGTAACCCGTGTGGCAGAGCGGTTACCATACCGGTCTGACGCGCAATGGATTCTGGGTTCAATTCTCGGACAGACAGGTATCTGAATGATGAGTTTAGATTTATGTTCTGGGTCTGGGTGTTTGTGTGTTCGTTTTGTGTGTGTCCATGGTACATACGATACAGGAGAAAGTCCCAGTGTGGGGCTATGAGTGTAGAAAGCGTGTAAGACGTATGAAAGTGGTTGCTGATGTCTATAAATTTAAGTATAATTCTGAATAGAAATTACCTGCAGACTGGATATTAGGTAAATATACAGGAGAAATCCATGAGACTTAAGGTGGGTCAAATTGTAATGCTACAGTTATAACTAAGGTATTTATTAATTGATTTATTTTGTTACGTTGCTATTTCCAAGGACTAAAATGCTTCACGTGAAAGTGAGCCGGTAACCAAACTTTTCCAGAGAACCGCGAAAACTGCTTCTCGCTAGAAATAGGTGTTGCGGTGGTATTCTGCCAAGTCGAGCCATACTTAGTCTACTACCTCGCTACCACGAATAGGTACTATGACGAGTACAAGCTGTAGATTTGCGCTCTCTGAACAGCAAATATTGAAAAAGCAGTTGTTTATCTCCTTTTAAGTTAGCATAAAAAGCAACCTAGACAGTCAGTCATCAGCAAAGGTATGCTGCCCCGTTTATCTCAACAGACATTGAACGTGTCAGACACCGGCCGAGACAATACAATTCCATACAGCATGTATTAACGTATTTACGCCTAGTTATAGCCGTTTAGACACGGGCCATGCCTGCCGTGTCACGTTCAGTGACTGAAGATATAAATAGAACTTAATAGATACCTCCCTTACCTTTCAGTTCCAAAAAATGGTAGCAGATAACACGAAGGTCGGAAGAATTTAATTAAATAGCAACAGTGCTAACACAGAGTGGTCATGAATCACAAACCACACTCCATTGAACCCATAAGAGTGCCGAGTGTGAGCGATAAGGGAGGGTAACGAAGCCGCGAGGTTTTCAATTTCCGCTCACCCTGTCACCCCCGCCACCCCGTCACCCCCGCCACCCCGTCACCGCCACCACCCCGTCACCCCGCCGCCTCACCCCGTTTCCTCCCCACGGGCTGCTGTAATTTTATTAAAAACACGAGCGGGGTTGAATTTTTATCTCCTCGAGCATTCCTATTACAAAAAGGGTGCAGATATTTCGATTTTAACAATATCGATCCCTCAACCCATCGTTGTTTTATTTAATTTAATTACAGCACATTACTACTTAAGTATTTTATCGTGTTTAATGTTCTACACAAACAAAGTAAATTAACTGCTGAATTTCGAAATGTGAGTAAACTGTCTTCTGTGCTGATGTTACTAGATTGCTACATAGTTGCATTCATAACTAAGTTAGGTATTATAGATACGGACTAGATTAGATTAGATTACTTTGCCTTTTCTTAATTGAAAATTTATTATTATGTGTAATTTAAGAAGGTGCATATCCATTAATAAAGAATTGATGTCCAAACAACGCAACAGTAAAAATGGGTCTCCATGAAATGATTTCGAGAGTGTTCTTCATTTTCTACCTTAAACTCAAGATTGCTTGCTAATGGTTTTGCTTGTTAACTAATTAAACACAGCTTATATTTGCGAAAAAATCGTAAACTTTACTTATTGATATATGTACATAGTCATATGTCGTTTGCCAAACAGGTACGGTGTGGAGCAGCTTGCTATAGATCTCTAAATGTGATGTTGGAATATACACCACTACACTAGGTAATTTGCAATTATATCTACTCGTTTATAACATAATCATTTTACAACCGAAATTAATTGCAATTTCAATATATTTTGTATATAGAAATAACGCCGGAGTCTTTGCTTACAAAAACAAGTAAGCAGATTTAGCCAATGAAGCCGGCGTAGAAGAAACTTATTCTAGCGTCTTTTTGTGATCTACTTGTAATCTACAAAGCTACTTATAATACGAAATTATAAGAGTTCTAAAAGCAATTTTATTTAGTGGAACTCATAAAAGTAGACGGAATACCTAACAAGGTGTAAGCATTGCCAAGCTGTGATAACAATCTATCAAACAATCATTTTGTTTGCGAAAAAGCCATAGAATCCCAGAACGCCTCGGTAGCATTTATATACATAAGTAACCAATTAACCCTGGTATTACGTATACCAAATACCAGCACAGCATACGAGGCAAGAGGCCGTCTAAATTGGTTGGGTTACCTAAACTCCGGCCGGTCAGCCGTCCGACTGGTTGTCGGAGCAGGATTCCAGGGGCCGCTAACGAGCGCCGCACACGTCCGTTCCTAGAACTTGGATAATCGAATCTTTATCGGTTGTATGGTACTGTGCTATGAAATGTGACTTCAATTAACGTTACGTGTTCAGTGACTTGCGTGGCTGTTGCGTTTGATGTAATTCGTAAAATTGTAGCCTTTCATGTGTTACAATTGTATAGACTCGGTAAGTTTCCCGGCTCCACCCGCTTGGATCACGTTTACCATGGTTATGAGTATCCTGTGTGATAAACCATGGTGTAAACTATCTTTATGCCAAATTTTAACTAAATCCAATCGATAGTTTTTGGGTGAAAGGGTAACGAACACCCATATTATGTTACGATAACATAAATTCTCATTTATAAGATAAATAAGATACCTACTTACGTCATGACATAGGACCTATGTCATAACGAGTATTTTGGGTTCGAGTCCGAACCAGAATAACTATTTAGTTAAAAATTTCCATTTCTATGCTGTCTCTGGGTTTTTCTGTTCTCTGTATCTATGACGCAGAGAATTCTAGCTGAGAATAGAAAACATTATTTGAAAATATACGTATACTTATTAATTTTTATATGTTTTTTTTACTTTTAGATTTAAAATTAAGCATATATCTAACATTATTTAGTAGATCTACCGCGGTGTGGGAGCCCTATGTCTAATATACGGTTCACCCAAAAGGCCGTAAGGCGAGCTCTATTGTCCCTTGATGTCAAGAAGTTGAGTGGGCCAGACGAAACACCACTGTTGAGGACGTGCGCACCCGAGTTGGGTCCCATCTTGACGCGTTTGTTCTCACTTTTTTACACCTCAGGACAAGTACCGTCTTCGTGGAAGGTAGCCATTGTTCACCCTATACCCAAAAAAGGTGACCAAAGTGACCCGACCAATTACAGGCCAATAGCAATAACCTCCCTGTTCTCAAAGGTAATGACTTGTGTCATTAATACACAGCTCCTGAGGTACCTCGAGGACTACCAGCTGATTAGGGATCACCAATACGGTTTTCGCAAGGACCGTTCAGCTGGTGATCTTCTAGTGTATCTCACACACCGCTGAGCGCAAGCCATTGGAGGAACGGGGAGGCATTGGCAGTGAGCCAATATATTGCTAAGGCTGCCGGCCGGGTCTAGCACAGGGCCCTTCTCGCGAAGCATCCATCTAAAGGTCGTGGATGGCTAATCTCTTGTATGAGCGGTAAATCAAATACGTAGTCGACGGGTGCTGCTCACAAACACACAAAGCCGATTAATGCTGGTGTGCCTCACGATTCCGTCCTCTCTCCCACACTATTTATTTTGCATATAGACATTTTGCACAAAGACATAAGTTTGCGCGTTTACCATTAAAAAAAAACCCATTCGTCATAGCGACAAAGTTTCAGGAAATTCCGCTCACTATTAATAAAAGCGTAGGTATCCTGGGAGTTGACATCCCGTGTGATGTGCAGTACCGGAGTCATTTGGAAGGCAAAGCCAAGTTGGCATCTAAAAAACTGGGCGTTATTAGTAGAGCCATTTCATGCAGCCATGCAGTATTTCACTGGGGGCATTTCCTTCTGCTTTATTAGGCACAAATGAGGCCCCACATGGAGTAAGCCACCCTTAAGTCTTAAGCGGAGTTCTACCGGCTATAATGGTGAGTTTTTCGACGAACTGATCGGTTTGCGCGCTCCTTTCTGCCGGGGACATGCAAGATGTGGAATGATCTTCCTCCAGAGGTATTCCCTGAGCGCTATGAGATGGGGCTCTTCAATAAAGGTGCAAAAAGAGCTCTCCTTCAAAGCCGACGATGCGTTGGCGACTCCTCTGGTGTTGCAAAGGTCCATAGGCGACGGTGACTGCTTTCCATCAGGTGGCCCGTTTACCTTATCGTTAGGTCAAACTATAAAAAATAAGACAATTTGAAAAACTTAAGTATATTTGAATCCAGTGATGGTTGGATAGAAGCAGCAATTACTACGATATATCAGTTGGGTTGGATATTCGTTCAGTTATGCTTTTAAGGATAAATGTGCACTTAGCCTCCTATACTCACCCTCTGTAAAAGTGATCCTGGAATTGTTATTATTGCTAGTCACAAGGAGCAAAAGAGTATGTAGGCGATCAATCACATGGTGAGAATTCATCACCGCGCATAGATATTTGTAACCAAACTAAATAAGATGGGAATTTTTACTGGCCTGGTCGACCATAATTTTGTTGTATTTTGTGAAAATTACGTTAGTAGAAACTTCTATTGTTAGTGCCATTGTTCAAAACGATTCGGGTAGCAAACGTGCATGCAGTTAACCCGGTAATAAATGGTCACTGCATCTGTAATCAAATTTATACATAAACTAAATTTAAACTAAGTCCAGTTGTAGATTTAAACTGAAGTTTATCACATATGCGTTGCCTGGCATGACTTATTGACTTGTTTACTGTGAAGGTACATGTGAATGTGAGCCGATAACCACGTGTCTTAGCGTCGCCGCACACGGATTACATGTGGCGGCCACAAATAGCCGCGTTTAGCTTATTTCTTGCAGTTTTCATACATTTTATATGTACACGCAGCACACGGTAGTCGCCGGTGGCCGCCACTCGTTACAATTCGCCGCTTCACGCGATAAGTGGCCGCCCCCGGCAACTAATCAGTGAAACTAAACGTAGCCACCGGTCACTCGCGCAACTCCTCGCCCCTCTCTCCCTTACCTGAGTTAAATAAAGTAGCGACCACCCGGCCACAAGGCGCGGCCACTAGGCACTTCTAGTAGCAGCGATTGTGGCTGTCGAGAGTGGCCCGTGTGTGGCGACGTTTACACATCTGTTAAAGCAAGGCACAGTGCGAAACACAGTGCGAACAGGTGTATTCTGTACGGCTCAGTGTAGCTTAAGAAAATTGTGCCACCTCTAAAATTATATTATTTGATACCTTCACTTTGATTAAGCAGTTAAGCTTCGAAGACGCTTCAGCTTATCGACCCATAGTAAGACTAACACATCAAAATTTACCTTATCGACACATCGTAAGTCTAATACATTCATCAGAAAATCTTTCTGTTAAACAACTTCATTGAGACATCGGACAAAGCCACGAGCCAATCACAAAGACATGCACACGATCAAAGGATTAGCTCTAAGTCATAAATAATGGACGTCACGGCCGTTCCCACGTCAGAGACGTCTTTATAGGAAGTAAGGCTGCGGCCTGAACGGAGCGTGACGTGTTAGTTGATTTGAGAACAAATGGAGTGGACGCATTTGTGTATGTAATTGGTTTAGAAACAAGAAAATAACATCAATCCTGTACGTTGCTATACACAAAATTACTAAAAAAAATGTGTGATTTCAAAAAAATAATAAAAATATAAGTTCCGACAATAACAGTCAAATTAGATTTAGCTTACCAAGACATCTCAAGTCATATTTATCTAAAAATCATTCTAATAAACAACTTCATTGAGCAGAAATCGGACAAAGGCGCGAGCCAATCACAAAGACATGCACACGATCAAAGGATTAGCTCTAAGTCATAAATAATGGACGTCATGGCCGTTCCCACGTCACAGACGTCTTTATAGGAAGTAAGGCTGCGGCCTGAATGGAGCCTGACATGTTCGTTGATTTGAGAACAAATGGAGACGGACGCATTTGTGTATGTAATTGGTTTAGAAACAAGTAAATAACATCAATCCTGTACGTTGCTATACACAAAATTACTAAATAATTAGTGTGATTTCAAAAAAATAATAAAAATATAAGTTTTGACAATAACAGTAATATTAGATTTAGCTTACCAAGACATCTCAAGTCATATTTATCTAAAAATCATTCTAATAAACAACTTCATTGAGCAGAAATCGGACAAAGGCGCGAGCCAATCACAAAGACATGCACACGATCAAAGGATTAGCTCTAAAGTCATAAATAATGGACGTCATGGCCGTTCCCACGTCAGAGACGTCTTTATAGGAAGTAAGGCTGCGGCCCGAACGGAGCGTGACATGTTAGTTGATTTGAGAACAAATGGAGACGGACGCATTTGTGTATGTAATTGGTTTAGAAACAAGTAAATAACATCAATTCTTTACGTTGCTATACACAAAAGTACTAAAAAAATAGTGTGATTTCAAAAAAATAATAAAATATAAGTTCCGACAACAACAGTCAAATTAGATTTAGCTTACCAAGACATCTCAAGTCATATTTATCTAAAAATCATTCTAATAAACAACTTCATTGAGTAGACATCGGACAAAGGCGCGAGCCAATCACAAAGACATGCACACGATCAAAGGATTAGCTCTAAGTCATAAATAATGGACGTCATGGCCGTTCCCACGTCAGAGACGTCTTTATAGGAAGCAAGGCTGCGGTCCGAACGAAGCGTGACGTGTTAGTTGATTTGAGAAATGGAGACAAAGGTATTTGTGTAATTGGTTTAGATAAAAGTAAATGGCATTAATCATGGATGATGCGATATTCAAAATCTTATTAATATTGTAACTGTGACAATTTGTAAGAATATATGACTGTTTGTTACTCTTTCACGCAAAAACTTCTGGTTTGATGTCGCTGATATTTGATACATATATAACGCTTAACCTAGATAGAACTAGGATTAGATGGGGCAACGCACTCATAGGACTCTGGTCTCGTTCCTTTTGAGTTCCCGGAGTCCTCTTTGTAGCGCCGGGAACGGTCACTGAGGGGGTTTTAGTGCGGTAAAAATCCCACATAACCATGCATAGCTCCCACGGGGTCGGGTACCTTTTGAAGTTTTCCCCCTTGAGAAAAAAAACCTAGATGGTAGGTAGAGGTAGACTTGACTGAACCGGTCGAAGTCGCAGAAATAATCAAGTTTCTAAATAATTTCAGGAATTTTAAAACAATTACATTTTTTTTATCCCCATGAATAATTGTAATAAGACAGTCTTAGGATGACGGGTCGTAAGAGACTGGGAAATAAAAATGATACACGGAATCAAGAAACGCAAAAATCTGTTGGTGAGATGGATATGGACGTAATGATCAAAATTTAATAACGAAAGAAGAAAAATACTTCAAAAAGAAATGATGTACAATATAATTATGTTGGTCCATTTAGGTATTAGTGGAATTGCATGTTTCTCACATTTCAATTTCCCGTTTTGCCGCCTTTGTGCTTGCGAAGTGTGCAGGGAAGTTAGTAGTCGTAAAAGAGTAGAGTAAGTACTTAGTCCAATTCAGTCCTTGACAGTAATACCTACGCATCTATGTTCGACTTGTAAGATTTTGGAGTCGGTAAAAGAAGTGATTTTATAAGGTATATAATTTACACGAAGAGTTTAACTTCGTCTTCAGAAGTATCGATGCATCAAAGACGACGACGGGGTTATATCTAATAGGTTTGAATACAACAATATAAACATCTGAAAATTGTGCGATAGGGGCTTCTTTCACAGATGCAATCCATGGGTCTTCTTATGTTGCAAATTATCGTGAATGAAGATAATGATGACCATTTACATACAGGTAACTGTGTGCGTATTTCTTTACAAAATGCATAGAACTTATTTCTAAAATTAAGCATATCCTTGTAGGTATATAGAAACGTTTCACTCAACTAATAATGACGCGTGTCAATTGTTCAACTATTTCACTTTTTAAAACTATATTGTTTACCACGACACAATATCCCAGTTTCCAAATAACGTAGCATTGTAAGTGAGGAGACGGCTTTATCCACGCACTTGACCCTTTCAGTGAGAAACCGGGACGCCGAATAAAATTATTAAAAAGAATAAAACCCGAACCAACTGTGCCCGAACCCTCGCTCTATCGCACACACGCAAGCTTGATAACCTCATTCGGAACGCACACATGCGCGCGACGTTCTCAATTTGAATCGCACGCACACATGCTAACAACAATATTTACGCAACAAGGTTACACACACTTGCATAAGCGTTAGAACTATACGGTCTTTAATTTCATTTCACGAAGACACGTAGTATAGTCTTTATTTTGAGGTACACAAGGGTCAAAATCGCTTGAATGTGCAGCATGAACAAGAGAGTGTAGCTGTAGTCGTTAGTTCACTTTATCGCAACTCTACGCACACATGGGAACGGTAGTGAATGCATTGGAACTCTACGTGTACATTTGGTAGAGCCGGGTAGAGGCGGTATTAGCTTGGAGTGTTTGTGGAGAGTATTTTTAGAGCTGATGCGGTGTTTTTGCCACGCGTTACCGTTCGCTTGGCGCGAAGTAAATGAAACTCGCTAGTTTTTATACGCTGCGTCGTTTCATATTTACATGTTAAATATAGAGTACGTAGTCAAATCTTATTCACTCGACACGAATTACAAAACGACGGTATGCAATCACGTTAGGTATGTCTCGAGAAATACCATAATTCTATAAACTATTTATAAAAATGTAACTTATTAATTAGCTGCTCTACTAGTATCTTACTGTGTAAATAGTTACAACTGTTACCTACCTATATCTAATCCGTGAATCTATTTCGAGATTAGTGTAATTGATTTTATGTATATACCTAGGTACTTAAATTTATATTTTATCGAGATACCTACGATAAGTTCCCTTTCCGGTGAAAGCTATAATAATTTCATTAATATAATGTCATTTTTGCTGGCCCTGTGGTGTCGGTCTTTTGAATAGCACCACTCCCTCTCTACCCGTGGATGTCGTACGAGGCGACTAAGGGACATAAATCCAAGAGATGGGCAGCAGCATCTTCTTGTGTAACTTACATCTACTGCGGTCACCAACACGCTTGCCAAGCGCGGTGACTATCGTCAAAAACCCCCAATGGAAGGTGCAATGGAATGTCATTTTTGTACATAGTTCATTAAACACATATATATAAAAAACTGAATTTATTGGTCTTTAAATCTATGTAAGAACACAAATTATTATCGCCAAATAGTTGATGTTGCTTTTAGCTGGTTCAAATATCGGTACATATCTTTGTTAAATAAGTATACCTACATTTATAAACTCTATAGGTAGGACCACTTGGGGACCAGAAGCAAGACGGTTTCACAAAGTCGTCGCAGTCTGACATTTTAGAAAATCCAAAGGCAGTGTACATTTTGGCCAAAGAGTGAAATGAAATGAAATGTCTTTATTTTGTATAGGCCTACGGGGGCACTTACAAATGTTCAGTTAATTTTTTTTTCTTACACTACCACCGGATCGGAACACGACCTCAACTGAGAAGATCCGGCAAGAAACTCAGCGGGTTTGTCTTTTTTGTTGTTTATATCTCAGTAATTTTAACATGCAAATGGCAAACATAGCCAGCATTGGCCAGATGGTAGAACTAGTGTAGTTCGATCGGGGAGGTACCACTGTCACACCAATATCTATTAAACGTGAAGCATTTCTATTTATTTCATTTTTATTTCTATTTCCTTGGGCAATTAATAGCAACGCATTAATTTCAGATAGAACTTCATGTTTCATATAAAGTTGCTTACAGATGACCATTTGCCATGAGGTGGACTGCATGCTTGTTTGCTACTTCAATTGCACAAAAATAAACTTGCGTTTCGATGAAAGGCTGTGGTGCCGGCACACATTTATATCAGGCGACCATCGTAGTCTCGGGAGTAGCAACACTGCGGATAGAACCTATGTTCTAAATGAAGTTGCTTACAAATGTCCATGGGCGGCAGTGACCACTTACCATCACTGCATGCTCGTTAGCTACTTAAATTAGATAAAAAAGAGTCATTGGATTGTCCCAAGAGGCAGCCATTTGGATTTTGGCTGTTAATAATATATTAAAGCAATATTTTTATTGTTCTAAGGCTCAAAATACTATAGTTCCATTTTTATTTATATCCCTCCCGAAATAAGTTCTCTTTTATGTTTAAATTACGCTACGTTTAAAATGTTTCGTCCCTGTAGTACCGGGATCAGAATAGGAGTACGGTATCCTCTGCCTGTCGTAAGAGACGACTAAAAGGGGTGTTTAGGGGGTTGCCATTTATGGGAGGCCTGTGTTCAGCAGTGGACATCAAAGGGCTGATGGATGGATGGATGGATAGGGGGTTGTGGGAGGTAAGAGTGGAAGCTTGTAACGTCCAGCTAAGTTACCCCGGGAAGGACGATGGCATGTGTGACTGCATGCCGTTGTAAACACCAAGAGGCACGGTGAACATTAATCGGTCCCGGGGAAGGGCCCAAAAGGGGCATTGCTCTCTGTGGACTCCGGTTGTGTTGCGTTGGAGATCCCGGAGTCCTCCACGTGGCGTTGACGACTGTCACACTTTTTACTGAGGTAAAAATCTCACATAACCCGGCGTTTCTCCTACGAAGGCGGGTACACTTTGAAGATTCTGCGGTTAGCTATATCGGACACATCGCAGTTAGATTATGTTTTAGGACCTCAAGTCTGTGTTATACTTTTTCTAATTACAACGATGACTTCACGATGCTATAGTACATTATTCTTAAAAATCATCATAAAATAAATTGATTGCATAGGAGTTAGATTACAATTTGGTAGAAAAAAATCGTCCAGGGCTTTACCGGGCCACACCACCCAACCTTCAACCTCCTCTAATATAAAACTTTCTTTATTATTATTAACTCTTGCCTTTCAGTGATAAAATTGTAGTATTTATCATTTAGCAGTCATGTTCGTATTTAGCAGTCGCAATGCAGGTATGTGATTGACTTCAGATAGAATCGCGACATGGCTCATTTACCATCAGATGTACTGCATCTTCATAGTTACTCCCTAAATATGAAAAGAGTCTACGAAGGTCTATGAGTTTAAGAAGTTGGTAGAACCCGTGTAGTTCGACTGGGGAAGTATCATCGCGATCGGTCATGGGCGATAGTGACCACTTACCATCAGTTGGACTGTAAGCTCGTTTGCTACTTCAATATTTAAAAAAAGATTAAATAGGCCGACAATATTTGTTTCTATCAATCCTGGTAATGCTATTGACTAAGTGACGAGATATTGCTTTCAATATCTATTTTATCATATTATTTATGCCTTAAATGTTATCATTTTCCGGTGCGTTATTTCAAGTTTATCAAGTCTCTTTTAAACAAATATGGCTTACGATTTCGCGCATCATTGTAAAGCACATTGCAAGGTACGTCCGGAATCGAAAATGTAAATGTGCGATGTACCTTCACTCTTAAGACTAAAATGAAAACAATCACGCTTTCTACACTCATAACCCACACTAGGGTTTCCTGTGTCGTGGGTACCACGGACACACACAAGACAAATATACAAACACCCAGACCCAGAATATGAATCTAAACTCATAATTCAGAAGCCTGTCTGGTCGGGAATCGAACCCGGGACCCATTGCGCGTCAGTCCGGTATGGTTACCGCTCCTCCACGCAGTCAACAATGGTCGATTTGAGAAAAAAGTGATCAACTTGTCCTAAAAACCCAATAGGTTCAATAAATGATTTGAAGTCATAGCTCACGTCGGCGTCAATTATATATGAAATACTTTATAATATTGTGTACCAATGTAGTAGTAATAACTAAGCCTTATTTTACATTAATATATTCCGTAATAATACGTAATGGTGTCTAATGGATTTATGTAAGCTATGCGCAATGTACCGACGCAACTGTTGCCTCACCATTACGTTGGCTCGACCGTCTACCGTTTCGTCATGCCACCACTTTATGATAAAAATTGGTTGAGAAATCTGTACATTTAAATATAAATTAAGTGTGTTTGGGAGATTACTAGACTTACCTTGAAAAGTATGATTGGAGCGTTATTGCATAACTTGGTAATATTTGAAATTTTCTTAAGATTTTCAAAGATTTTAATACAATATCAAATATGTAGGTATATAATGAAGTGTGTGAAGTCCACTAATTCGCACTTGGCCAGCGCGGTGAGAGAATTCTGTGAGAAGACCCGTGCCCAGCAGTGGGACAATAATGGGTTGACGAGAGAGATAGATAGGTATTAAAGATTTTTATGCAATTTATTTACATTTTTGATGCAATTCAAAAACCTTAATATTTTGAAATAGGTAGGGGTCTTTCACGTCCATGGTATCTCTAAAGAACTTTCTTTTGGTACTCACCAATGTGGCGCTTTTATCGTATCTCTCGTCAACCCATTACTGTTCCACTGCTGGGCACGGGTTTTCTCTGAGAATGGGAGAATTTAGGCCATAGTCCACGTGGCTGGTCAAGTGCGAATTGGTGGACTTCACACACCTCCGAGAACTCTTTACGTTGTTTTCCTTTTCCGAAAAGCAGTGTCAATTAATTTTTAATACGCACATAATTAAACAAAAATCAGTGGTACGTGCGGACCTCCCGATCGAGATGGCAAGTTTCAACCATTAGGCTATCAATGCTCTGTGATAGCCTAATGGGCGAAACTTGCCTCTATTTTATTGTATAAATAGTTATTAATTTAATAACACCTCATAATATTTTTGTCTTTTTCTCTTTAACCCCAATAATTTAGTTCTCTGGAACAGCTAAGCGTTATGTAATTTGTGAAACTAACTTAATAAAACACAGCCTACAAAGTTTGGTAGAGTTTAGCGAGAGGCGGTAAGTTTCTCCAGTTTGTTTGTTAGAGTAAGATATTTGTATTATGTGAATAATCACATGTTTCAAAATAACTTTATTTATTCATCAAAGCTATGAGATCTCCTGCTGGCCATATACCACCATTAAAGGTATTTTTCTCAATTTTCACTGTGCATGGCTTGCGTATTTGTAGGGGTTGAAGATGTTATAAAGACAGTCGCTTTGTCATAGTTATTTTTCCTATTCATCTTTTGCGAGATCCACGAAAACAAAGGGAATGATGTGTTTCAAGACAATCACCACTGGTCCTTAAAAGTGTTAGCTCGCATGCCGCCGTAAAAACCAGAAGGTGCGGTGAGCGTTTTAAGCCCACTAGGGAAGAGCCTGAAAGGGGCATCGCGCTCACAGGATTCCGGACGTGTTCTATTGGAGATCACGGAGTCCTCCAAGCAGTGCTGAGGACGGCCGCCGGGGGGATTTTAGTGCGGTAGGGATCCCACAGAACTCGCGTCGCTCACACGATGTCGGGTAACTTTTAAAAGTTTCCCCCTCATAAACAAAAAAAAGGGATATGTGTAATATACCTACCAAAATATAGGCATACGAAAAAAGGGAGGCAGTGTTACGTAATATGTTACAGTTCTATGTACTTGAAGGAACTTGAATGTAGTGCCACTTAACGGTAAGTTGTTAAAACGTTATGAGTCAACCCATACATCCATATTTGTAAAATAACTGTAATTAAATAACAATCCTATGTAAATTATATTATAAACAGTTTTTGTACAGATATGTTTAATTTAGAAACGAAATTAACTTACTCTTAATAGTTATTACTTGGAATAATTCCCCCGATTTTGGACGTACGGGTTCATACCTTATGTATACCATACCAAAAAGGTATTGTTATAAAGGTACGGATGCCGTAGTGTCGCTGCCACGACCTCAAGATTTCTACTCCATTAGGCCGTTCTTAGCGCTACATCGAGGACTCCGCCGTCTCTTAAGACGCTTACATATGCTTCTGAGACCCTAGATCGCGTTGGCCCGTCAGGTTCTATCCAGGTGAGTTAACCTTTTAGTTAACATATAATGGTTTGGTTAAAATATAATGTGTGTAAAATACGGCTTATAGCGCAGTTACTATGTACACAACCCGCGAGGCAATGCATCCATCCGCATTTATCCGCAGTACTTTGGAATTAATATAATATACCTACATGTAACATACTATATAAAATAACTACTTTGTTTTCCGTTTTCACATTAAACATATTTTACTAACTAAATAACCTACCTACCCATATTTCTATCTGTGTTATTAACTTGAAATCTATAACAGATAGAAATATGGGTACGTAGGTATACATATCTCACATAAAAGTCTGCAAATACTCCTTTTTGGTTATTATAAATTTGTATATACCTACCTATGTATAGGTATGTCCTGTGGATTGCCGATAGATCCATAACCTCTCTAGCAAAGAAAACAATCTCGTAGGTGAATACTTTGGTGGGTAGGTAGGTATATGTTGACAGCTGCAATAGATTAATAGCGTACTTAAGACTGCTACTGATTTTTCAAATGTATTACCATCTGGCCGTGCTCTGCGGTTTCTGTCGCTATTAAAAAAATATCTACTTCAAACACTAAATAAACAATCAATGTTGCCTCAGAATACAGACTATAAATATATTAACCCTTTCAGTATTTCAGTAGTGAGGCATTGATACGATTTAAAATACACATATAGACAAAAATTAAAATTAAAAACACAAGTGTCTGTTATTATATACTTATTGCATGTTTGTCAGTGCCCTAAACTATCTTTGTTGCAAATATGATTAATAGATATCGGATTATATGCATTTGCATATTTGCGTATACAAATGCATATAATGACAGTTTTATCGCATATTTTTTCACTTTTTCATCAGTATTGGATATAATAATAAAACAAATAATAATAAAATAATATAATAATAATGTAAAAACATTTTAGTGCATATAATCCGATGTCTAATAATTAATCTATATTGCGGCATCTTGGTGCATTCCGGAACAATTTGTCTTATTCCGGTCATCAGAAAGGAAGTATCGATAAACTTAGTACCTACCTACTACCTATAGGTATTAAATTCCGTGCTCCAATCTAAATTTAATAAGTATTTAGCGTTTTATTTATAACTTGTTTTTTATTTTATTTATTCACAAAATCCACAGCTTATTCCAATAAAATTACGCTCTCAACTTATAATGTAGATCTTGAAGCCAATTACGGATTTATAATATACTTATTTAGCTAAAAAAAACATCACAAAGTATTCATCACATTTCTTACTAGTAGATGTATGAATATAAGAAAAATATATTTATTAAAAGTAAAGAAAACGTTCGACAAATGTTTATTTGCGGAAATTTGCGGAAGAGTGGGCACGCGCGCGCGCGCGCGTGCACACTCTTCCGCAATTGTGTGTGTGTGTGTGTGTGTGTGTGTGTGTGTGTGTGTGTGTGTGTGTGTGTGTGTGTGTGAATGAGTGTGTACGTGAACGTTATACTAGTATAACTATATAACTATATACAACGCTATATTGTTTTTGCAAATTTATTTATAATAGAAGGCGGATAAAAATATTTACGTTCGTACTTCCCCGACTATTTCCTTATTGCAATTAATTAATAACGTGATATTCACAGCTTGATGCGCATAAGTTAAACTGGGTTTCTCCCGCCTTTGATTTTTCTTTCTTTTATTTTTAACTAACATAAGGCAGACAGGTTACCTGATAGAAAATAGTTATCGTCGCCTATCGGCATTTGTAAGAGTAGCCAATGCATCGTCGGCTTTCAAGGCGAGATTTTTTTTTGTATTTATCTCGAAGATGTACCTAAGTACTCTGCGCTTTGGGAATATCCCAGGATGAGGTTTATGCCACATTTTGCATGATCGTGGCAGGAAGCACCCAAAAAGAGGACTTTGTTGATTAATATTGCCATTTTCTTATTGACGTTATACCATTGTAACTCTACCGCTGAGCATGAATCTCGTAATAAATGTTTGGGTTATAGTCACACAACTAAACAAGTAGCTAAACAGACTTTTTCGCGTTGTTTTCATTTACTATTAAAACTAATATTAATATTAATATATTTACAATATAAATTATAGGCACCTAATACTTTAAAGAAGAGACTTTATAATCAAGACGACATAAAGTCTGTCGTTATAATTGAGTAGGTAGTTTTTTAAATATAGGGATTTAGGTACAGACTCAGGGAACCACACTCTATCTAAAGTCAATCAGAGATGCGTCGTGGTCCCGGAGGCGACCATTTTAGTCCCGAGGACTAAAAAACTGTTTAACGGTAGAAATAGGTGAGGCGGAAATAATATAATTGATAAAACAACAACCAACCCATAATTTAAAACAAATTGAATAACACGGAAACAAGTGTAAGCTAGCACTAATCTATTATAACAAATTAGTATTCACTTACTCTGTCCTTACATGTAAATATTTAAACAATGTCTATTCGTGCCAACACTATTACATGGGTTCCTACTTCGAAGAAACGGGTTCTGAGTGTCCAGCCGAGTGTTTGCTCTCCCAGTTAGAGTCCCGCTACGACCAATTAACATTAGATGGTAACCTAGAGGTAAAGATGGTAGAACTTTTCGAATGCGAACCGCAATGTATTAGTTTATGTCCCAGCGCATATAGGTACACTTACCTACAACTTTTAGTTTTAGGTATAACTGTTAATGTCCCTGTAGTTCTGGGACCAGAATAGGGCTACGGTACCCTCTGCCTGTCGTAAAAGGCGACTAAAAGGGGCTTCCGGGGTTGCGGGCGGGAAGAGTGGAAGCTCGAACCGTCCGGTCAAGTGACTCCGGGAAGGACGGTGGCATGTGTGGTTGCATGTAAAACCAGAAGGTGCGGTGAGCAGTTCACGCCCACCAGAGAAGAGCCCGATGGGGCACACGCTGAGGACACCGGCGGTGGTCAACCGGAGTTCCCGGAGTCCTCTTCGCAGCGTCGAGGTCGGCCACCGGGGGGGTTTTAGTGCGGTAAGAATCCCACATAACCCGCGTCGCTCCCACGGCGTCGGGTACTTTTTGAAAGTTTCCCCCTCGAAAACAAAAAAAAAAGGTATAACTGTTAAAATACTTAATTAATTTAATACGTGACGCAAAAACTTGTGATCCTCTTTTAAGATACTTGTCGCAGACGGAGGAGTATGAAATTACGCACGGTTATAGTTGACGTAGAGAAGGATTACGCAATGCTAATATTTTCTTTCAAATAATGCATAAAACATACATTAAATCAATTAAAAATTACATACTCTACCTTGCAATTGATACAAACACATACATAATAAACAAAATAGAACATTCAATATCTTACGAAGAAAACACATAACCTCAGAAATGTCGGATGTCATTGTCAAAATACCCGCTATTGCTTTTAAATACAGCTTAGGTAATTTTACCTATAACTGGTGCGTTCAAAATAACTTGGAAATTGTTACAATTTATTTGAATTTGAGAAAAAATCGTGGTACTTTGAACAATATGAAGCTTAGTTTTTAATTTAAATTACGGTCTCATTTCGAACGTTGCGGGTGACTAGTACGTTAAAATACTTATTTTTATTCGCAACTAAACATATCCATACCTATAGCTACTTATATGGATATGTTTGTAGATTAGATAGATACATAAGACCAACTAAATAGTTGTTCAACTAAAAATCGAAAAATAACATCGATCGCGTTTTAATAAATAGTCGTACAACCATTTTTTTTTATTTTATCTGACTGAAGTAGCAAACGAGCATGCAGTCCACCTGATGGTGGTCACTGCCGCTCATGGACATCTGTAATCAACTTCATACAGAACATGGGTTCCATCTGAAGTCAATCACAGATGCGTTGCTACTACCGAGGACTATGATGGTCGCCTCATGTGAAAGTGTGCCGGCAACCACACCCTTCCATCGAAACGCAAGAAATGCTTCACGCTAGAAATAGGTGTGGCGGTGGTACTTCCCCGGTCGAACTACACTGGTTCTACCACCTTGAAAATTTATTCGTCCGTCATTTCATTGTGTATTTTCTTAATTAAACAATGGGTTCGTAACTTATTTACTAAAGACCGGTCAGTTTGCAAAATAGTAAACTAGTAGGCAAATTATTCGATAACTACTGAATTGACATAAGATAGAAAGAAAATGAAAGGTTTATATTATAACGTCGACTTGACTGTTTGATCGTCCTGACATTGTCCAAGCACTCTACTTAGCTTTTAAACTAGGTATTTGATTTATGTAAAAATTTTGTAGTTGCGTTAGGGCATAGTGTGAGCACTAGTGTGCTTAAATGCTTGCCCTATCTGGGGTGTGTGCCTTAGAAGGTGTCAATGATAGAGTGTATTAGTCATTTAACTTCGCATGTATTTTTCCAACTGTGGGGGAAACATAGTGCTATTTCTGATTTACATAACACTGTTTTGTCCATAAGGTTTACAAATGTTCCCTATTATGGACCTCAGTGGTACATCTAGAACTTTGAGGATTTTTCTCTAGTTTGGTTTTGGTGAATGCCTGGGTTGCAGTAGGTACAATAAAGCGCCGTCACTCAAAATAATGGTTCCTGATTTAAAAACGACTTCACATATTATTTCAATTAATCAAATTAACGTTATATGTGAACCAAAAATTAGTGGTTCATCATATGGGACACTTATCTGAGCCAATTAGCGTGTAACCCGAGCAAATGAGCGTGCAGCTTAAGCCAATCAGCGTGTACTCCGAGCCTGCATACCGTACTGTGATTACAGAATTATTTGTATTAAAAACGTTATATCCCGACTATAATAAAGTAATTTTGTTATAAGATCTTTTTATACAAACGTCATGTTCATCATCAATAAAAGTAAAAATAATTTAAATATATTGTAGTACCTACTTAGGTACTCAGTGTAGAAATCGGTAGACATTTTCGCTAAATCGCGATTAGATGTAAGTAAACTATGTTTTGTGTAGCGTCGACTGCGAAATTTTGTGATTGATAATATTTATGTGAAAATAGCAGGGTTGTAATAATTGTACATAAATATGTACCAAATTGAGTGATAGCCTAATGGTTGAAACTTGCCCTCTCGATCGGGAGGTCCGAGGTTCAAACCCAGGCACGCACCCCTGATTTATGTGCGTATTAGAAATTAATTATCACTGCTTTTCGGTGAAGGAAAACATCGTGAGGAAACCTACACACCCGAGAGTTCTTAAAAAAAAAAGTTCTCGGAGGTGTGTGAAGTCCACCAATTCGTCCTTGGCCAGCGCGGTGGACTATGGCCTAACCTCTCTCATTCTGAGAGGAGACCCGTGCCCAGAAGTGGGCCAATAATAGGTTGATCAGATGTACCAAATTAAGACCCCCCCTTTCTAAGTCGGTTGAAAGAGTAAAGACTTTTAAATCCGTGTTCATCAAGGAGCAATTTTATAAAACCAAGGCACGAAAATGTTTAATTATTACTTTATTTTACAAAGATATTTGCGTATTAGAAAATAAACATCATGATAAATGTTATAACGTTGAAGGAACCATCCTTCAAGCGTTAGTAGGTGACTGCATTTCAGAAGCTCCAATTTACCGCCTTTGTCCCAAAATTGTTTGCGAGCAGGTAACGTATTTTGCGTATTTTTTTGTCTTTAGAGTATAGACTCTAAAGACAAATTCTAAGATATGAACAACTGATAGCAGTTGTTCATATCTTAGAAGGAAATATGGTTGTGAATCATGTTAATGATATCTATCAGAGATAGATAGTAGATTTGATAGTCGTCCAATTTGTAATAAAAAAATTGATCCTCTGACACATTTTAAGAATTGACGATTTAATGCTTATTTAAAGTATGAAATAAAATAGGTAGGCAATGAAGAACATTACTAGGAAAGATGCGGGTTAGACATTTTTTTTGGTTAAATAGGTAGATTTGTGAACATTATTATCATGCAAGTGAACACTAATAAGACGACAGCTTACAATAAACAGATATCTGTAAAAATATAAATATTTATCTTTAGCAATTGATACAAAAATGGTACCTAATGTGTCTCAATCATTAACGTGTTTAATTTGTTTCATGTAATTTAATGGACGTAAACTTGGAATCAATGATACCAACGATAAATATGCTTTTTTATCCATTATACATTGTACTGTAACAAGTATTGAAGGCCACAAGGTTTCAGCGGTAGGTTGTATCGATTGGATATCGTTTTTATTCAGCGACCTCACGCACAGCATGACGCGTTACCCACACTCCACGCTTCCGCATTGTCTGTTATCGTGAAGAAAATCTGAGGCATGGACGTGGAATGACAATTTGTCGAACAATCGCCTCGCCGGGCATGCATCCACGAAATCTCATTGAATTTCAACCGGCGCCGATCTCCAGCTCATCTACATCTCGCATTTGAATTTGTAATCAGATCCCTTATTCATCATTCATCGCCTGAGCCCACGCTCGTGTACCGACGTTTGCTAATCAATTAAAGTTTTGTAAAAAAATATGAAATCGTCTCGTCTCGGCTCGCCAGTAACCGCTCATTATTTCTTCTCACACGTTTTTTATTGCGGCAACATTATACGTGGGTGTGGTTGTAGTTTCCTTTCACCGACGTAAGGGCACACACGCAATCCGAATACTTGTTGGGTTATTCTGAACCTTGCTCGTTTGTTTTAAGGTTTCCTCTGGAGCGTCGCGGAGCGCGTTGATGAGGAGATGACTGATAAAATAGAGTTCTCGGTCCCTTTCCGTCCCGCGGCCGGTCTCCTCGCTCTCACCCGGCGCGGTGATGTTTTTACGCGCGCCGGGGGGCAAAATGTTCGTTGTTTTGGCGGCAAAACGCTTCGGGGATCACGTAACTCAATAACGCGAATGCTTCGAAGGGACCGTCGCGGCATGTTTTATTTACGGCGTTTCAATCGAGTTTATGTCGGTTTTCCGAGGCGTTTGGTGAGTCAGCGGTACGTAGCGTGCGTGCCGCGCCGGATTGCGTATTGCTGATATTGCCTTAAGCCGCGTTTATGAGGAAACTTATTCGTCACGCAATGCTATTCTGTTTTCCGCGTTGTTGCATGCTTCCATGATTTTACGCGATTTCCCCGAGACTGCCTTTTATCAGATCTAGTACCTACTTACCTTTGATCTATCGTATTTACATACATGTGAATGAAGATTTGTAACACTCTTAACAACCATTGTTTTAAAAGTTAGTCGTTACATATAATTAACAATCTACTTTTAAGATGTATGTAGTTCTATTCAAATAAATATGTTTAAAACATAATTTAGAAAATGTATTCTATTCACTTAAAGATAACTTTTACCTAAACCAATATCAATAACGAATGCAATAAAACACACAAAGATACATCTTAACGTACGTGCAGTAATTAACATGCACTAGCCGAGCGTTAGTATAATTATTCCAGAAAAATGCGACCAGGCATGCATGAATATGCATGGAGTTTAAATAAGGCGTCACACACCGGTCTTGTCCATATTAAAGCGAGTGCCGGATTACGCTAGACAAGCAAAGCCTCGCTAACTAAAACGAATGGCCGCTTTGATCCGACTTCATACTTTATTAAAATCCAGCATGCATTACCCCAATTTAGACGCGCAATTAGTGTACGTTCCCTTAGGGGGTTGTGGGGTTAGGGGGTTGCCACCCCTCGCGGAGGGCGCGGGGTTGGGACGGATAGCCTTTGTTCTGCCATTTCCAGTGGACGAGGAAATGAAATTGGAAAATGATTTCGGCTTTTAGCTGATTGCGCTGTGGAGGGCTTTTAGTGGGGAGTATTGGAGCTGTAACGATGTTAATGAAGAATTCTGGATACGGGTGCGATTGAGGCACGTAAAGATGGTTTGGTTATTGTCCTATCTAATGGTGTTAGTTTATCTTTCCTCTTTAACGCTCTTTAAAAGGAGAAAATTTGTGCAAGTCACTTAGATTTTAAGGCATAAAGCGAAAAATACTTCGGATAGTAGATAAATTTTTGAAGATTTCGTGGCAGGTAATATTCATTAATAAATAGCAAAACTTCGATTTTTTTCGACATAAACTTACAATATAATAAATTATCTTTGCATATTCCAATGGAACATAAAATTGAACAACAGTTGGTCAGCGTTGACTATTGTTTAATGTTGAGTATTGTTTAAAGCCTACAGATTCCGTTTACCTTAATTTGAAATTCTTCTAAAGACGGTTAGCTATTGCCAGATGAGTCCGAAGAAAATATAATTATGGGCAAAAGGTAAAATCTGGAAATAGCAGACAGACATCTATTACATCTTTAACTATTTATTTCTTTTTACAAATAGTGTTCATAGATTTTAGAAAACAGAAAGCAATTTTACTATTTCTCCAATATTCTAATAAATTGAATGAAATGTTACCTAACAATTCATTAAAATTGTCGATTTTAAATTCAAAATCCATCTCTACAACCCAGTTTCAGTAGAATATAATCAATTCTGCGGCTAGCTCTCGAAAGCACTATTTTATCTCGGCATTTGGCGAGCAGCCAGCGCGCGGTTACTACGGCATCCACTCTATCATAATATCGGTTATGGTAGAGTCTCTACGACTTTAATAATTTTATCTCAACGACTTTATATAACTTTATTTTCAGATATTTTATTATATTAACAGACTTGGAAAGAAGTTCTTATGTATATGTGTATGTGCATAGTAAGAGTTGCTATCTGCATAGTTAATCGTTCAAAGTAGTTAAAATTTACTAAATTGTTTGACATTTAAGCACCAAAAGAAAATGCAACTTTTTTTTTATCTGACTGAAATAGTAAACGAGCAAGTAGTCCACCTGATGGTATACGGGCACTGCCGCCCATGTACATCTGTAATCAACTTCATACAGAACATGGGTTCTACCTGAAGTCAATCACAGATGCGATGTCGCCTCATATAGAAGTGAGCCGGTAACCACCCCCTTCCAACGAAACGTAAGAAATGCTTCACGCTAGAAATAGGTATGGCGGTGGTACTTCCCAAGGCGAGCTACACTAGTACTACCATCTTCAACTGCCCTAAGAAAGGGTTGAATACGTGATATTTCTTACGCTTAAAGTCGGGAACAAATGCGTTACAATCCCTGAGAAGCAGCTAAATTGTATCGAAAAGATATACCTATTTAAAATATATAGTATTCAAAGTATACAAAATAGGTAATATAAATACTGAAGAAGCACTTTTTCCTAAGCTAATCAAGTTGAATTTATAAATTACGAATAAAACTAAAAATGCAAATAAGGGCTCATAAAATGGTAAACATACATATTTAGATGTATGATAATAATCTGTATACAATGCAATTACGAATACGTGAAGAAATAAAACAAAACATCTACAATATACCGTATTTGGGCGAAA
Source organism: Spicauda simplicius (assembly GCA_949699795.1). Lineage (NCBI taxonomy): Eukaryota > Metazoa > Arthropoda > Insecta > Lepidoptera > Hesperiidae > Spicauda > Spicauda simplicius. The sequence goes on along the minus strand of OX453063.1, from coordinate 6,871,804 downwards.
GAATTTATATAAACATGAGAATAGGACCCAATTATCATTCTCTAAGTACAAACAACTCATGTAAATGCCGGGTGTCGTTACATATGAAGCGATTATCTTCACGAATGGCAACACTTTTGTAGTTTCAGATAGAACTGTCGTCAAAAGCTAATCGACGGCGATGACTACTACTATTAACCTACCATTAGTGCACGTTTCGTTTATTACCCGAGATTTAAAATATCTTGGCTAGTTGTCTGGCTGGATAATAGGCAATTTACTCTTCTATCTGCTGTTCCATTGGCACTCAATTGAGAGACTCTAGAGTACTCTCGTTTGCGAAAAGAGCTGTTTTCACTAATGGTACTCATACAACTTATTTACCTATAAGTGATTAATGATATAAATGTACTTTGGTAAAAAATAATGAATAAATCGAGGCATTTGTCTATATATTACCTTGTACCTCTAACGCAATAGTTACTAATAGTCACCGCTCCTGCCATGTGACCACATATGTGTTCATATTGAGATTACAATTGTTATTATAATATTACTATTATACAATTTCAGAAAACAACTATAGGAATCTGAGCGACGTCAATAATGTTAAAAGCATCTGCTTAAATTAAAATAGCACAGCGAGTCGAGGTATTAAAATTGGTCGTATTAAAACAAATAACAGACTTGTCAGGTTGTACATACCCGGCAATAATTAGTTGTAGCAAAAACCGGGCCTCGCTAAAACTGGCAACACCATTCGGCTAATTGACAGGCGTCCAGGGCATACTAATGGCGGGTTGAAATAGCTTTACGGCCATAAACGTTTCTCACCGCATGTGATGGTGTGCTTTTACCATTAAAATAAAATACGCGTTGCTTAAAAATATATCACTAATAGCTGACGGGTACGGCAATCAACTGATGACATGAACAAAATTTATAAAAGGATTTAGGATTGATGGCAAATTTTCAAATCATGCTTGATAATTAAAAATCAAATAAGTACGATTAGAAGACTTTTTTGTTACGTAAAACAAAATATATGCGGTCAAATATATAACATGTATATTACAGAAAACAGGTGGTGTTAAAAAAAAGTACGATTATTGGTAAGAGATTGAAGATTTGTACAATTTTTAATTAGGAATCATTTTTGATATTTTGTACGTCAAAGGGCCTTAGCCGACATGCTACTTAGAGAGATGATGTATGATTTATATGCTTTTTTAGAGATTAGATATGATTGAAGACTACACTCCGCGTATATTTGAGCACCCGTCGTAATTAGTTTCGGGCGCTCGAAGCAGCAATTGAATGTGAAAAACGCGACGCTGCATTGATGTTGTCGCCAAAACGCGAGTGGCCGATACTATAAGTAGCATGTCTGGGGCTCTGAAACATTTTTGTTTGTCTTTTTAACGCCAATTTTGAGTTGTAGGGAAATTTTATATGCAGGGCTACATTTTATAGGATTTATAAACCTTTTAATAAGAATAACAACAAAAGTAAATATGCTCGAAATTCACCAATTAACATCATGCAAGAAAATTTTAATGTAATATTTCATAAGATTTATATTGATATCTTTGCGGAGTCTTTGTTTGTCTTTAAGAGGTATGTCTGTATGAGGCGTTGTCAGACATCACATTTAATTAATTTTATCCATCCCATCTCATCTCATTCATTGTTAAATAATGCGAATAGTGACTAACTGATTACAAGATCCTTGTGAAAATGTTGTGCAAACCTGTAATTTAAGTGCATATAACTGTAATGTTGTGGAAAATGCATTTTTTTATATGTACTTAGTTGGTATGCCTTTATTAAATAAATAAATAAATAAGTAATTCTACGTATTAGCATGTCACATTGATTTTTATATTTGTTTAATATTAAATTTTCAGTTTTGTTTATCTTTATTAAATGAAATGTCTTATTGATGTTTCGCCATTATAGCACTTTTTGTGTTTGTAATACAAAGAATTCGCACAATTTTAAATATAGATTCTCTATTAGGCACGTGGTAGCTCTAGGTTTGCGTAATCAGCCAATTATTAAAAACTGCAATTGTAAGCCTTGGTTTCATTAGTGGCAACAATTCTATTCAACTAATTGGCGTCTGGCCATAGCGAATTGATGGATTAGAATGGCTTCACGGGCCATAAACATTATTCAAGGTGTCGGACGTAAATTGGATAGCTTACTTTGCAAAATATAAACAACGGCATTTCAAATTAAAACATTATTGTATTTACTTGGACGTACCTATAGTGAATAAAACATTATCGTTATATTAAGACGTATATTGTTTGTTTTAACGATCGACAAGTTTCGTTTACTCTTTGGTTTTTTGGTTCTCCGTGGAGACAATATTTTTTTAATCGGTTTAGATAATGTTGCATCATAAGAACGGATTTACATACGGTTTTAAGACTTAAAATTTTCGGATTATTTTATGAGATTTATTGGCCTGCAGTCTTGCATGAGCAGTGATCGCCTGATAGTTTAAACTTGCCCTCGTGATCAGAAGGTCCGAGGTTCAAATCCCAGGTATCCACCATTGATTTTTCCAAAATTATGTGTGTATTAGAATTTAACTACCACTGCTCTATGGCTAAGGAAAACCGTTATTAGGAAACTGTACCTATACCGCACGATGTTCCCGAGAGCTCTTTAAAAAAAGTGCTCAGAGATTGGTCTACCAATTCGCATTTGACCAGCGCGCTGGACAATGGCCTAAAACTCTCTTATTCTGGGAGAAGACCTGTGCCCAGCAGTGGGACAACGAGGTCTACGTCGAGACTTGCATAACGTGTCATACAAGAGTAATAGGCAAACATCTAATATTCTTGCTAAATCACATTTATACTAACACAAGCATATATATAAAGTCGCAAGGGACACTGAATTGGTTAGCTGGTTATGTGAAATGCAAACAGTTTAGTTTCGCGGTTTGTGTACTTCATTATATCTACTAAGTTAAGCGACGTTGGGTGAATTCGGAAGTTGGGTGGGTGACAATTAATGACCAAGTTTCAAGCTAGGTTCATTGCTTCGGAGTGTATGTTGTTCCGATAATCCTTAAACTATGTCAGGAACGTTACGAAATCACATGGGCTGGCCTGGAGAGTATACTCCCTCACTTTCCTCTACCGATCCAAGTGGGTGTTGTGTAGTTAAGTATGCTTCAGGCTTCCGTGCCTGGTAAAGACACGTACGCATAAAGAATTGCAGTCTAGCAAAAACTGGCAAAAATGTAGCCAATAGATCTCATGGACAAGGATTCCACTTGGAGCCATTCTCATTTCAAAATCACTGAAAAAAGAAGTAGGCATTTCATTATCAAAATTGAAGCAGAAAAATTGTCCCTATTGTACCTATTAATTTCAATATTTCCATTCCATTAAAGTATGGTTGTTAGAAAGTGGGTTTATTTTCTCCAACGAATCCCACGTAACTAAGCAAGTGACACAGATATCGTGTTACGGAATGCAATCTCGTCGATGCCAGATGGATTACCATCGAGATAAGCTGCACGTCCGGTTGACCTTTGCACCACTCATTCCACGTTAATTGACTTCACTCGGCTACTCATTCTAGCCTATATAGATCGGAGATAGCGCTTCATTGACTGATGACACGGAAAAGGCCATACTAGGATATAATTTAAAACATACTTAGGTATTCATGAATTCGACAACCGCACTTTATATTGGTTAGGTTAGGTTCGCTGTTACGGAATGCAATCTCGCCGATGCCAGATGGATTACCTTCGAGATAAGCCGCACGTCCGGTTGACCTTTGCACAACTCAATCCACGTTAATTGACTCTGCTACTCATTCTAGCCTATATAGATCAGAGATAGCTCTCGCTTTGTTATGACTGATGGCATAGGAAATGCCAAGCTTGGATATAATTTAAAACATCTTCACGAATTTGCCAATCGTACTTTAAATTGGTTAGGTTAGATCTCCACCTTGTCGTGAGGAGCTTAGTAACAGTGGTTTGGACCATCTCGTTGAAGCCAAGAGGAATCACAGGGAGGGGGAAAACAAAAAAAAGGTTAGGTGGTACAGAATGCAATCTCCTTCGAGATAAGCGGCCAGTCGCACTTGGATTGGTTAGTACATTTTATAAGTTTTTTTGTAAAGTGATGGATACCATTATTTGAAAAATGAGCCAATTTTGCAATAATAACATTAGTATCCATTGAAAAGATAAAAGTATTTATGTGGATGCGTAGTTGAGGATACTGATTCGATTTATTATTAGAGGACTCCAGTTGTGTTCCGTTGGAGATAACAGAGACTTTCACGTAGCGCTGAGGACGGTCACCGAGGGGGTTTTTGTGCGGTAATATTCCCACAAAGAGCAACGCTGGGGTTGCTCTCACGGCGTCGGGTACCTTTTGAAGGTTTCGATCGATAATATTGTACCGAATTGTCCATCCAACAACCAAAAAATCGATTAGTTTTTCTCGATCTCAATCCGATGGAATTTTTGACATCACCCATTTTTCTATATTCAATCCGCAATAGGTAACCTACAGTGAAGGCATTCACAGTTTTAACAAGTTATCATTTCACTTTAAAATAAACTACTCCGCCAATATTTCTTAATACACATAAACGATTATTTTTGACTGTACTTACCTGGCTTAGCTTCATGCCTTGCCTGCCTTGCATTTTTGATAAATACTACATTTACCACCTGATTTTATTTATACCTTTAGTTACCGAAAGATTGAAAAATACTTTGAATAATATTGTTTTAAAGCAATATCATTGCATGCGTTGGATCGATTAACGTTGTTTTCTTAGGGCAGATTATATGCGTGAACCAAACATTTCCCTTGCTTACTTTAACATGCCTTAAATGATTATTGGTTGTTGTGTCATGTTGAATAGTGGGACAACATTTTGATCGTTATAAAGTCATACGATTGTGTAACATTTTCCCTATACCTACTAATAAATACACTCATGCAAAGAAACGACGTTACATACGACAAAGGTAAGTACAAAAACATCCGGTTATATGTTAAAATATAGAGGTAACACATAAATAGCTTGGGCGAAGAACAAAACCATTTTTATCTTAATCCATCGAACAATTGAATTTGAGCAAAAAGTTCCTAGTGTACCTACCTACTAAGTATAATCTATATGGGAGAGTTCCACGAACTTATTTCTTAGGACCCCGCCTAGAGGAATAACGCAAATAATAATAATAATACCGCGATCCCTTCTAGCTGCAGAGGCCAGAAAGCTCCTTCCTCCGCAGCCCCCTCGGATGCATCCAGAGCGAGCTCACAGCCAAGCCCACTCGGAGCGTGCCCTTCCTGTGATTCCTAGATCGTGTCTCCTACACACTTCAAAATATACCCTGAATCCACAATATTCCTCCTGGATGCAATAGCAATTCTCGAAATACTGCAGAAGTAACATTTGGCTTTTCGAAAAACGATCCAAACGAACAACGAAAATGCTATAAGTGTGACTCAAGATCTTTGCGGCGTGTCATTTATTTTCCATTACCATAAAAAGCCCCGAGAGGCAGTTACACGATGATCTACAGTTGCTACAGCTTCGCAACAGTTATCTGTCGTAAAGCGAGCGATAATGCCGCCAAATTACCACCTTATGTGATGTTACCATAACCGGTTTTCTGACTATGTCAAGACGGAACGTTCTATGATGGTAGTGTGCGAACATATAAAGCTGTATTTGTCGGTATTTTCAAGTTGAATTATGGAATATTTTTATCTTGAATAATTCTGTGGAAGGGTGTGGTTGCCGGTTAACTTTTGTATGAGGCGACCATCTTAGGCCAAAATTACAAGTTCTTTCAGTGATTGAGCTCAGAAAGAAACCCTGTTCAATATGTTGTCGCTTACAGATGTCCAACCGGTACTGACTTACCAACGGGTGGACTAAATGCAAGTTGGCTACTTCAGTCTTTTTTAAAAAGACGTAAACCTTTTTAAACAGAGTAAGGGCAAGTGTCAGCTAGGCGACGTAGGCCTAATCTGTTACCAGAACTATAGGGGCAACAGTTTGTAATCCAAAAGTCAGACCAGTTGGAATATATCGAAGACTATTTGCATGTAATGAATACTTCCATTGAAGGACATGCCATTTCGAGGCATCCATAAAGTTAACATTGCATTTCAAGGTGGTAGAACGAGTGTAGTTCGACCGGGGAGGTACGTACGTACTTCGATGGAAGGGTGTGGTTGCCAGCACACTTTATATGAGGCGACCATCCTAGTCCTCGGGAGTAGCAACCCATCTGTGATTGAATTCAGATAAAACCTATGTTCTATATGAAGTTGCTTCAAATGTCCGTGGGCGGCAGTGACCACTTATCTTCAGGTGGACTGCATGCTCGTTTGCTACTTCGTTATTATAAAAAAGTGCGCCGGCAACCATATCCTTTCACTGAAACCAAAGAAATAATTGTAGCTTCTTGCTTGCACTGCTTCACGCTAGAAATAATTGTGACAGTGGTGCCTCTCCGATCAAACCATACTCTCTCTACCACCTTTGTAATTAAAATAATTTATTGGCATCTGTATTGAGAATCTGAAAATTTGAATTTGTAATTAGGATTTGTAAATTTGCATGCCTTGGCAGGTGGAATCTACACACTGCTCATTTATCATTTCATGTAGTCATGTTTATGTAAATAAAAATTTTGAATTTGAACATGTGAGTGCTTTGAAACATTGTTACAAGTCATTTACCCAAGAAACGATGACTTGGACGTGTATTGTATTTGCTATAGTAAATACATATTTTCACGTATTCTTCTTATTATTTCGGTCATTTTTTATAACATTTAAGTAACAATGCAGCATACAGTCCACTTGATGGTAAGTGGTCGCCGTCGTTTGACATCTATAAATAACTTCATGCAGAACAAGGGTTCAATTTGAAGTTCATCACAGATGCGTTGTTACTCCCGAGGACATGGATGGTCGCCTCAAATGATAGTGTGCCGGCAATCACACCCTTCCACTGAAATGCAAGAACTGATTCAAGCTAGAAATAGGCCTGTTTGCTACTTCAATCATATAAAAAAGAAGGAACCATTACAGTTAAGTAGAAACCAAACTATTTAAAACTATACGCTGTACCAATTTCGTGTTCTTGATTATAGTGATCTTAGTATTACAGGTGGTAGAACCAATGTAGTTCGACTATGGTAGTATTACCGCCACACCTATTTCTAGCGTGAAGCATTTCTTGCGTTTCGGTGGAAGGGTGTGGTTGCCGGCACATTTTTATATGAAGCGACTAGCATAGTCCTCGGGAGTAGCAACACACCTGTGATAGACTTCAGATAGAACCCTGTTCTATTTGAAGTTGGTAACAGATGTCCATAGGCGGCGGTGACCATTTACCATCAGGTTGCTATTTAATCAGAAAAAAAATGCGTTATTGATGTTTATTAAACCAAATTTGTAGGTATACCTAATATTTTAACAATTTTGTATAATATTTTATAGTCTTTGCATGATAGATATTTATTATGTTTTTATTTGGTTAAATGTTCACATTTAAATCTAAGTACGGTGACGTAAAGATCTTTGGACTTTACATGTAAAAAAATATATGGTATCGGGACGCATTTGAGGCAGACGGTAGACGTTTTCTGTACAGCCTTAACACATCGGATTTCGGGTTCGTTCCCCGGCCAAACAGACATCAAAACATTATATTAAAATTACTACAACTACTGGGTAAAGGAGCATATTTTCGTATTTAACGATATCACTAACAACTACAGGGTGTTGTAGTTATTCATATGTTTCTATACACAGAATGTAAGATGCGATATTATCATTGTATAAATGGGTTCTAAGTTGTAAGGATATATTTAAATGTCTCTGTTGCAAGTTAAACACCGATAACCGAGCGTGCAAGAGTAGAACGGCTATAGTGCGTAAGTTGAAAGCCTTGACGACATTCTCGCGGCGGCAGTTAATAGCAATTTGCTTTTTTCTCCTTTTCTCGATGCCGCGGTTCTGCGAAGCTCGGAACTGGTCCGAGCGACCAGTTTTTTCGGTGGCAACCCAACGCGGTACCGGGCTGCAAATTAATGACGTTTGTTTGGGTAATTGTTTCAGTTTATGTTAATTTTTAATAATAACAATAGAAACCCGCGACGACCTGCGTGGCGGCGCGATTACCATACCGGTCTAATACGTATGTCTAATAGGTATGTCTAATACGTACGTAAGTCCTGGGTTCGATTCCCTGTTAGACAGGTGTCTGAATGATGAGTTTAGATTCATGTTCTGGGTCTGGATGTTTGTGTATTCGTCTTGTGTGTCCATGGTACCCACGACACAGGAGAATATCCTAGTGTGGGGCTATATGTGTAGAAAGCGTGTTTTTTTTAAAAAAAAAAACACTTTAGACTTGGATTCTATACTACAATCTACCAATAAACCTGTTAGATTTTTAGTCTGTCTGTTGCCATTATAACAGAACATCCATGTTCCTAGACGGCACCTGTCTACGGTAGCACTATATTTTTCGTTTTATTTTATTTATTTTAACGAAATTACAATTGTGTATCATGTTTCGAGGTTTGCAAATCCAATTATCCGCAAAAAAAGTATGTACTTCAAAATTTCTACGAAGCATAGTAGGAACATATCTTTTCAAAAACCAAGTAGGTACGCCTATTTATGCTAAGTTTCCGACAAACACACCATGTAACCAATGTTTGTGTAATTTGCAGATTTTGTCGTAAAATATTTACTTTCAAAAACAAAACTATTTTAATTACATCACGCATTTTCGAACAAAAGGTGTAAGTGTTTATCGTATTAAGATATGTATTTATTTTCAAAAAAAAATTGCACTGTTAACAACTGAATACATTTTTGAAACGGAAAAATAACATTTTAGGTTCATTTCATTTACAAAATGAAACGTTGTTTTCCGTTTTTTGCAAACTGTTGAATTTCTGAAAACTGGGCATTATTAGCCATGGAGCGTATTTTCAAATGTTTTTAAAAGCATTTGAAAATATGCTCCATGACAATTGAAAATACGTCCACACACGATCTAAATTTTACATATTCTTTGCATTTTCCAGTAAAATAAGTGATTTCGAAAAACTCATTCTTTGTTAAGACTGCAGATGCATTTTAAGCGCTCAATTAATACTATAGGTACAACTATTGTACTTGACTATTTCCCAAAGTTTTTTACAGTTCGATGACATATAATGTAGGTTTGCTTTTGGAACTATGGCATTTTTAAGCGAACAACAGTACGTGCCCTAAGTTTTTTGTCACCTGCATAACGCAAAGATAATTATCACCTTGGACGGTCAACATAAAAACTGATGGTAAGATGAATGGTACTTTTTACGAGGATTCAGCCGAAGAAGTGAATTTATTTTTACGACGGCGACCATATTTGGCTCCTTGCGGCAGAAAAGGCTATGATTAAACTGGAATTTATGTCACGGCCTTATCTATATTGCTGCTGCTGAGTTAAGTGAGTTATGTTTGTGTGATTTTTAATTATACACTAGTTGTAGAAGGCGGTGTTGCTTGTTGCTCCAAGTTCAAGTTAATAACCCTAGAAAGAAAGAAAGTGTTTATTTTAAACTTATTAGTTCAAACAAAAAAAAAATATAAATAATGAATGAATTTGAATATAAAAACATTCAAAATGATCGCAATCGAGGTACACGGTCCACCATAATCTTCATTAAAATATAGTATGCAGAGTGTCCCTTTAAAAGAGTTTTAAAATTATTTTAAACTAGCTGAACCCCGCAGCTTCACCCGCTGTAAAAAAATCGATGTATCTATTGTCCCGTAGGAATAAGATATTTTTTCACAGGAAAAAGTTGCCTGTATGTTAACTCAGAGTGTCAGCTAACTTCCTACTAAATTTTATTAAAATCGCTCCAGCCGTTCAGACGTGGAGAAGTAACTTACAAACTTTCGCCTTTATAATATTAGTATGATAAATCACTTTAAAAATCGTTCCATTCTAAACTTTGATAACATAAAGATATTAAGTATAGTACCTACCTACAGTGTGCCAGTTGAAACCTCTTTCCGTTTAGAAGTGTAAAAAAACTCCCCCATGATAAGGGACATAATTTGACATTAATTTAATATTAAACAAACTTACATACGTATTCGATTCGTATATATTAGGTGACTAGACATAACCCTAGGTTGGTCTCAAATTGACAATTAACTGGATAATGATGCCGTTCTTAATTGACTGCAAGCCAGTCGTCTTATCGTGATGTATCTGACGATCGCTACTTTGTTGTTAAGTAACTGTCGTTTTTGTTCCTTTTTGAATATTTGATTTATGTAGAAAATTGGAATGTCTTTTTTGTAATAACTAAAGAGTAGTAAATGAGCATGCAGCTTGCTTTGTGGTAAGTGGACACTGCTGCCCAGGGGCATCTATAAACAATCCAGATAAAATTGGAGTCTTAAGTGCAACTTCACGTAGTAATCCAAAGTAGTCTCACTACTACTTTGTATTGTCTCCGACAAAAATGTAGCACAGAGCAAAGGAGACATTCGTTTGCCTTCCCTTGCTTCCCTTCGCTTTTAGAAATTCGAAGGAAAGTGTAGTTGCCAGCTCTCAATAAAGCGACTGTCTTAATTCTGGGCAATAGCTCCGCATCTGTAATTGACTACAGATGAAATCCTTGTTTTGTATGAAGTTGGTTGCAGATGTTCACGGGCAGTCACCGGTTATTAAGTGAACTAGTTGCTCATTTGCCAACTTTATTCCCATAAAACAGTAGAATCAGATTCTTAGATACTTAAACTTAACTACAACATAATAGCCGTCTTATTGCGAAATACATACGTATTGAAATACGTATTGGAATGCATACGTAATATAAGGCAAGATACTGAAGCTAACTTTTATAACCAATGTAAAAACAATATGAAAAAAAGATATACAAAGAAAAAAGATAAATCCACTGAGTTTCTTGCCGGATCTTTTAACTTGAGGTTGTGTTCCGATCCGGGGGTAGTGTAAAAAAATATATGTAACTGACAATTTGTTAAGTGGCGTAGGCCTATGTCAAATAAAGACATTTCATTTCATTTGGTACATGTTTGAGTTGTATTTGTTTGGTCATGTCCTTAAATATGGTTAGCACGATAGAAGCCAAGTCATATATGGTTATAGTGTTAAATATGGTAGACGCAAACCACATATTCAGTGAATATGAGAGGGCAGCGTAATGCGGTGGGAATCGCAGCGGTTTTGTTGCATAACTAATAACTATAAAGTGGCAATGGGAACGGTTTCACGTTATTAGGTAGCAATGGGAATTCCCGATACATAATACGGTAGCCAATGCCTGTAAGCGATCGGTAGCTAGGGTTGGCGAGCGTAGAAAAATATGGTAGTTTAAAGTATTTAATTAAATTTATGCAGTTTTATGAAACTTACGTAAAACTGACTAAAGAGAAAGAAAACCTTATAACGAGCGGGAGATTTTTGAATAAAGACTGAAATAAAACGTTATTAGTATTTTGTCTTACCACATTAGTTTCTAACCAGAATTTAGCTTCGTATAACAATCCTATTAATATCCCATCCCATGCTTCCCAACCTTTTTTTTGTTATTGAGGGGGAAACCTTCAAAGGGGCAAAGATGCCGTGGCGACGCAGGATTTTGTGGGGTTTTTACCGCATTAAAACCCCGCCCCGGTTGCCGTTTTCGGCGCTGCGTGCAGATGGTGCGTCCGTGCACTTTAGTTTTCGGCAATTTTTAGAAAACTATGTCCGTAATCTTAGTAGCGAATCATGTTTCATAGCCGTAATATAAAGCATCATTTTTTCCATAATACGCTATGTGACAAAGCATTCGAAGGATCGTTTGCACAATGCTTGAAAAGTTTTGACCTCAGGCACTGATAAAATTTGGCCGAAAAGTATGTAATGTAATTTACTGCGATAAGACCAGCCTAGTCTTACATCGGTAATGTTCCAGGTAAATTTACTCTTGAAAAACTTCGAGAGGGCCGTTAGCCACTTTAAAAACTTCAGCACGCTTATATAAAGTCCTTTACAAATCTCCAAATAGCTAAATATTTAACCAAAATTATGATTAGTTTTAAAGTCACAGTATAAAATCCGCGATGAAATTTGTCATGCAAAAGTAAATAATATTTATATTAAGAAATACAGTAGTTAAGTGACAACCCTATACAAGCAGCTACTGTTAGCCTTCCGCTCTATTGCTCTCGTGCTTTGCTTATCCGACTGTCTAGACTGGACTATATAGGCACATAGGTATGTCTGATATGAATACATGATGTGTGCTTATGTTCGTGTTTTATTCATCCTTTTTCTGTAATGGAGAGCATACGAACATACGATCACTGATGTAAGTAATACACTTACCTCAATGATTATTATGAGTTACAAAGTATTACTAGAAATTGACTGTCTAGACAGATAAAAAAAACTCTTGTATATACCTAGGTTAAGTTGTTTTTGAAAGTTAAATATTAGTGTTTGATTTTTATTGACTTTTATTCTTCAGTAGTATATGAGCGAGACACCAAAATAAAAACTAGAAGACCCCAAAATGTCTTAAGAAATACCTCTTTTTTGGAGAGGGAAGAAAGTAAACTTTTAATTAACTAGACAGCTGTTTGAAATTTGTTATTCATTAAATAGCTTCTTAAATATAAAATCCGTCAGTGTTAGCTCTATTCCGTCCCGTTGCATAGGAGGCAGAGGAGGAGAGGAGCTCCCCCTCTGTCCCTATGTTTATTAGGGCCTACACCTACACTGTACACATTTTAGCGAATCAATTTATTTTAGTAAAGAACACTGACAACCTATTGGTGTGAATGTCAGTCTTTTAAAACGTAGGTCCGAAGTTCAAATCCATGCAGTATGTTTTTTTTCAAGGGTGGAAACTTCCAAAAGGAACCCCACGGTGTGGGAGCGAAGCAAGGTTATGTGGGATTTTTACCTGACTAAAACCTCCCCGGTGGCCGTCCTCAGCGCCACAAACGGGACTCTGGGATCTCATATGCAATCGGAGTCTTCTGAACGTCAACGCGTTCAAAAGACTCCGGTTGCGTTCGGGCTCCTCCCAGGTGAGCAGCTGGGCTCACCGCTCCATCCGGTCTTTGCGACGGTATGTAACTTCACATACCGCCGTTCTTCTCACTCGAGCTGCCGCGACCCCGGAGGCCCTTTTAAGTCGTCTCTTACGATAGACAGGGGATACCGTAGCCCTACTCTAATCCCGGAACTACAGGGACGCGGCGCCATTACCGGCGACCGCGGCGGTACCTTATCCAAGCGTGTTTAACGCGCTCCTTGGCCGTTCCAGGCCTCTCGCCGCTGAACCATCTCCGCAACGGCGGCCGCCAAAGAAAGGTCGCCCCAACCTTTTGGACGACGATCTGCCGCTGAGACCTCGAGTGCTCGAGTACTGCACCAAGCTGGGCAGTACTCGAGCGTGTGCTTTGCGGAATCCTCGTTGTGCCCGCAAAGGTTACAGAGGGCCGTCACCTGTCTTTATTAAACGAGTCTATCTAATTAAACGTGGCTATGATAAGTTCTAAGAATTTAGAACTTAATCTAGGGTTACCATTTACAAATTTTATTGTCCGTTACATTAATTTTTTCACGAGGTCTACTACTCTGTCCGCGCCTTCGGTTATTTTCCACTCTCTTGTATGTAGCGCTATTTTGTCCCTTTAAAGAAAATAAAGTCAGATGAAAACTGAAACATATAAGTACCCGTATGTGTTAGGTACACATGTAGGTACATATGTTAAAGTAAATTGCATTGTTTACTTTGGAATGAGCTAATTGGAATGGCTGATGAATGCATGATTATAACAGCACTTAAAATTTCATGATGGCTACAGTTGTTTACAATAACTAAACCCTACACTAATGAATAATGCAAGACTTTATCCCCGTCTGAACTGGTATTTGGTCGGATAGTTATGTGAAATATAGGTATTAGCAAACGAGTCAAATTTACTAGCGAATGAAATAGAAATTTTGCTGTTTAATGTGTCTACCTACAACGTAGACTTTTAGGTGAGTTAAAATGAGTATCTTTAATATACATTATCGTTTATTATCATTATCTTTATCGCTTACAGGAGGTCATTTAGTTAATTGGACAGTTGGTACACCTACACGACGGTTTTTTGTTACGAACGTAACATGTTGAATAAAATTCCTACTGAGGTAGTGTCGCCGTAATCTTTTAGAAAAAAAGTATAAAATTATCATTCATTTAAAGCTGGCGATGAATTGGCGTACCCATAGAAAAATGTGGTAAACTTCATGTAAGAGACTGTAAAGAAAAAGAGAGAAGAGAAAATAAATATTAGATTTTTATTACAGGCAGTTATTCACCTTGGTTGACTGCATGCTCGAACTCAAGTTTAAATGCATACAAAATTGACACTCAGGCATCTGAGGTGGCATATAAATGTCTCTGCGCTAGACTCTGCCTGCCTATTGCGACTTCATTAGCTATTCCAATAGATAGCATAAAATAGCATTTGAATTCTTTGAATTATAATATGTAGACGTCTACAACTAAATTTGCAAAAACATTGAGGAAAATGTCAAAATGTAGAGTGCTTCGTCACCCAACATATTCCTGACTAGGTACTATTTTAATCGCAGTACCTAGTCAAGATGTTTTAAAATTAACTTAAGGTGTTTTTGTTAAATTAATTTTTAAATTTAATGAGCAAGATAATGTGTTTCATATTAAAATCTCAAATTTGCATTTCATTCGCATTAAGTAGGTATAATATTTTAAAAATAAATACAAATAATAATTTAAATTCGAATAAATTTAGCAATGGATGTCTTTTTTCCTGTTTAAATTCAACACATTAAACGGCAATATTAATATAAATTTTAAATTCGAATTAATATAGAGTAGAATGTGTTTATTCTTTTACTTTTCATGCGTCATTTGAACACAAAAAAACGGCATTATTAACCGACTTCCCAAAGGAAAGAGGTTTTTAACCGACTTCCAAAAGGAAAGAGGTTATCTATTCGTCACGTATATATATTTTTTATGTATTTTTTATGTATGTAGTCGATGGCTAGAAGAATCGTTTGCGTTTTTTTATAGTATTTTATACTTATTTAAGCAGAGACACAAAATCCATTCGTTGCTGAGTTAATATTTGTATCTTTGTATTATGAATTCCTGTTTTTATCATCTCAATGTCGATTTTAAAACTCGTTAGCAAGTTTTTCTAACGATCTTCAGACGCCGTCATAAATATTCATGAGGGTTTGATGTTTTTAAAATTTGCTCAGAGAATATTCTCGAATCTTTTAATTTTTAATTCATGCATAAATAAATATATGAATATATACTTTGTTCAGTAATGTTTTTGCTTAAAATTATTAATAATTAAAGGAGTAATGGCCTACTAAAATACCTGTAGGTACCGACGTAGGTAAAAAATTGAGTAAGTAATTGCTACTTCCATAGAGAAACTGAGGATTGTTTGTTGTACAATTAACGAATTATGAAATAAAATGTCAGCATTTACCCGACTGCGACAGAATGAGAGTATGTTTTTCTATGTGAGTCTACTTATTTAGCACGCTCTACAGTCCAAACGGATGGACAGATTTTTACATATAAGTACCATTGGATTCATCTTAATTCTAAAAAACGAGAGGAAGGGGACACCTTGTTTGTAATACAAAATATGAAATTGAAATGAAAGATACATGAACTACTAGGTACATATCATAGTAGGTATATACATATCATGACTTTTAATAATATGTTATTATTTTCACGGAAATTCCTTAAAAGCGTTAACTTAAATGAAAACCCTGGTTGTTTTAAGACAGTTATTTGAAAAGGGAAAAACAAATAGGCACTACGACAAAGGAAAGCCTAAATTTTTGTTTTGTGGCATGGTAAGTGGTCACTGCCGCCCATAGACACCCGTAAGCAACTTCATATAGAACATAAGTTCATATCTAAAGCCAATCACACATGCGTTGCTGCTTCTGAGGACTAAGATGGTCGCCTCATTTAAAGTATCCCGGCGTCCTTCTTAAAATTTAAATACAACTCATGAAAATGGCAATCGAGATGTATGTAAATGAACTGGCGCCAGTGTGCGTAATGCCTTAACAATGCAGCGGAATGCGAGTAGCGTGGGGTGGAGCTGTGAGGGAAAGCAGGACTGAGTACTAACAAACTCGTAAGTTTTTGCAACGGCCCGCATGTCCGCGATATTGCACGTTGGTAATAAAGGGACCTATAATGTAAACATTGCATTTTGTTGAAATAACAGTTTTGTATTGTCATTTTGGGAACTTTCTTAAAGCGAGTTGTTATTACAGGACGTAACGTATATATTTTTTTGTTTCTTGCACAAAATTGTTACAACTCATGAAAATGGCAATCAAAATGGATATGCATGACCTGACGCCAGTGTGCATAACGCCTTAGCGATGCAGCGCAATGCGAGCAGCGTGGGGTGGAGTCGTGAGGGAAAACAGGACCATAGTGCTCAGCAACTTGTAAGTTTGTGCAATGGCCCGCATGTTCGCAATATTGCACAGTGGGAATAAAAGGGACCTAATGAAAAATTTTCATTTTGTCGAAATATCATTTTGATTCCATTTGGGGACTTTTTGAAAGCAAGTGGTTATTACAGATCGTAACGTCATGTTTTTTGTTTCTTGCTCGAAATGTCGACAGTTTATGGAAAAGGCAGCCAAAATGTGTGTTAATGAACTGGCGCCAGTGTTCGTAATGCCTTAACGATGCAGCGGGATGTGAGCAGCGTGGGGTTGAGGCGTAGTGAGGGAAAACAAGACCGAGTACTCAGCATCTCTTAAGTTTTTGCAACGGCCCACATGTACGCGATATTGCACGGTGGGAATAAAGGGAACTATAATGTAAACAATGCATTTTTCGGAAATAATAGTTTTGTGTTAGCATTTTGGAAACTATCTTAATGGGAGCGATTTTTTGAAAATATAACATACCTAATGAAAAGGAGATGTTTCAAAATGTATGGGCCTTTGGCCAGGTATCTGTACACCATATGATAAAAAAGCCAGTAAAGTATAGAGCACATTTTAACTAAGCATTTTATTAAAATCGACTGGGTTTATTGGTACAAGACTGGAATTTTAAGTTAGAATTGCAACACAATATAATGGCGGCGATATTACTGCATTTTGACAGTTGAGGTTAATAAACAAACTCTGACAATGACAATCACTTGTCAGTGATCATCTGATCCAATGCAATCATAGCCCCTTAAACCTTGCACTTGACATATTTATTCTACAGTTCTACTGCTTTCAAGTTATTTTATGGTCAATTGATAGAAACACATAATTGGCTGCAACCTTGATATAGAAACTCCAACATAATACGCACACGAAAATATTCCGTGAAAATAAGTAAGAAGACAGATGAATTGATCTAGTAAAAGAATCGTTTATGACAGTTGTCAGATAATGACAACTACAGTTTTGTCCACAGACTGTCTAAATCAGTTGTTCCGCCATATTGGAAAACGAAGTAAATAGTTGATTTTAATTGGTTTTGTACTAGAAAAGTACGCGTTTTCATTAATTTTCAGTATTTTTTTCGGATTCTTGAGATTTTTCTCGATTTTTTGAGATGGTGTACATATACCTAGCCAAGATTGAAACATCTCCTTTATACATGGTGAAACACTGCAATATCGGTCATCCGTAAATAAAAATCTTTGGCGATTTAAACTGCAAAGTTGATTTTTTGCATTTTTTATTTTAATTAGGTTGAAAAACCTACGAAATATTATCTTATTTCAAAAGGCGTGTTATAATTACCTACATGGTGACAGAATGTATAAGGTTTGACCGGTAAACTACCAACAACTCCCCTAATTCTAACATTAAGCGGTTCTTACGTTTCGGTAGAAGGGTGTGGTTTGACGCTCACTTTCATATGAGGTAACCATCTTAGTCCACGGAAGTAGCAATGCCTCTGTGATTTTTGTGACTTCAGACAGAACCCATCTTTTGTTTGAAGTTGTTAACAGATGTTCTTGGGCCACTTACGGTCAGGTGGACATGCTCATTTGCTACTCCAATCTTATCTAAAACATTAAAGTTTATCAGTAAACTATTTATTTACTCCTGGTTTATTTTATTTTATTTAGTATTTTTTTTTGTATACCTATATATGTAAATTTTGTAAATATATTTTTTTTCTTCTCATATATATAATATATTTTTAAATTGTTTAGGTGTAAATATTGTTTTATGTTCATTAAATAAAATTCCGCAAACTTTTATTACCACTGTTTATCAGTTTACTAAAATTTCATAAAATGTGTCGAATCATACAACAAATAAAGTCAGAATTAAACAGTTATTAGTGGTATAAATTTACTTTTTTCTATTAAATTCAAAACGGTCAAAACCCTTATTTCAAAACAACTGACACGATGATGCGCCGGCGCCGCTCAAATCACACTCGAGTGAAACAGTGGCATTAAAACAACATTAGGTATGACGGTAGCTGACCACCCTGCTGGCTGATTGACTCAGCAGTGACTCAGCGATTGGGAGGTCGGGGGTAATGACGCAAGTCAATAAACGATTAGGCTTCCTGCAAACTAGGTTTAAATTCCTTATATGAAATATTAATATGTTGCAATAGATTCGTAATTGCATTACATTACAATTGTCTAGATTGAATCGACTAACATAATAAATTTATAATTTTAGATTAAAGTTTGACAGTGTTGGTCCATTTACTTAAAAGATTTTAGCAAAAGCATCATGTAGTGACCACTTACCATTAGGTGGACTGCACACCTGATGGTAAGTGGTCACTGTCGGTCATGTATAGCTGTCTGTAAGCAAATTCGCGTAGAACAGGGATACTATGTAGATCATCAACCCATTATTGTCCCACTTCTGCTGCTGTTCTCGTGGAATGAGAGAGTTTTTAAGCCATAGTCCACCGTGGTGCGTGCTTTTTGGGGGGGGGGGGGCTTCAAGAGGTACCCGACGCCGTGGGAGCGACGCAGGGTTATGTGGGATTTTTGCAGGTACTGGAGAGTCGTCTACTCCTAGGACTAAGATGAAGTCCTCATATGAATGTGAGCCGATGTACGAATGTTTGGTAATAATTAGTACGAGTAACAATTGTCAAATAAATAAAACTTCTTAAGACGATTAATGTACTTGTTGCATATAATTACCTAGGTATATAAAGGAATATGCGGCACTGGGGGACTGCCGCGGTAAAGCTATTGGATAGCATATTTTATGAAATTATACGATTATTTATTTATGCAGTATTTTTTTCTATGATTTTAATTGAAGTCTGTTTCTTTGATACTATTATAGGTACTTTTTCACACACAGCTCCTTACATATTCGTCCGGTTTCCGAGCAGTTCGTCTCGATCCGTGCGAGCTTCGTACTGTCGTTTCGTATGTTAAGGTAGGTTTTTTCGTTACGGAATTTCTTGATTCGGTCGCCGCGCACAAAACCCGTGACCCGCGATAAAAGCTATGCAATAGCTTAAAATAAATTAAGTATGTTGTATTTTATCGGAACTTTGTTATAAACTGATAGTGAAGTATTTTGTTTGTATGTAAACATTATAAGTCCAAGGGATTGTCTACCTACTGTAAGAGACCTTTATTATTTCTTTATCACTTAATCTGTTAATAATAATTAATCACTTAATCTATTAATAATAATTATTCACATAATCTATTTAGTATAAAGCGTGAAATAGAAAAATAAAATACCCTTGACATAATCTGATTGGTCAGATCACGAATATAGATAGAATTGGAATAAAAACACGCTTTCTACACACTAAGATTTTCTCCTGTGTCGTGGGTACCATGGACACACAAGACGAATACACAAACGCCCAAACCCAGAACATTAATCTAAATTTATCATTCAGATACCTGCCGGGAATCGAACCCGGGACCCATTGCGCGTCAGACCGGTATTGTAACCGCCGCCACGCGGGTCATCTATAGTTAAGAAATAATCTAAACTTTCATATTTATAATAATGAGCAAATTTTTGAGCATGTATGTAGGTATGTGGATTTGTTACTCTTTAACGAGACATTTCTGGCTACTGGTTAAGCCACGGGAATTAGAAAATTGAGTATATTTGCACGTGCATTCTATTACGAGCAGTGATAGCCTAATGGTTGAAACTTGCCCTCTCAATCGGGAGGCCCAAGGTTCAAACCCAGGCAACTGATTTATGTGCGTATTAGAAATTAATTATCACTGCTTTTCGGTGAAGGAAAACATCGTGAGGAAACCTACACACCGGAGAGTTCTTTAAAAAAAAAAAAAGGTGTGTGAAGTCCACCAATTCGCACTTGGCCAGCGCGGTGGACTATGGCCTAAAACTCTCTCATTCTAAGAGAAGACCCGTGCCCAGCAGTGGGACAATAATGAGTTGTACGCATTCTATTAAAACCTTAATCACGGATAGCATTTAAATTATATTTAAGAGAAATTGTTATGTTCCACTTTATCTCTTAATCAAATTTTATTAATGTATCAATAGTTCTTTGACCTTTTCCGTTTAAGCAATATGATTCGGCAAGATTAGAAGGTCAAAAGCAATGATGCATAATTTAAACAACATTTAGTCAAAAAACAAACCGCTACAGTGCCGGATTAAGGCAGCGCGGGGCTTGTAGCAAATTCTGACAGAAGCCCATAGTTTGGCTTAAGGGTATTGAATAAAACAAAACTGTTACTAGTAAACTTTTCTGGATATTATATGGGAATATTTAGAGGTGACACATTCTATATCTACTTTGTATCTTCTTTCAGTTTAAGATTTTTAGGATAGCAAAGATAGTAAAATATAAGGTGGTAGAACCAGTGTAGTTCGACCGGGGAAGTACCACCGCCACACCTATTTCTAGCGTGAAGCATTTCTTGCGTTTCGATAGAAGAGTATGGTTGCCGGCACACTTTCACATGAGGCGACCATCTTAGTCCTCGGGAGTAGCAACGCATCTGTGATTGACTTCAGATGGAACCCATGTTCTGTATGAAGTTGATTACAGATGTCCATGGGCGGCAGTGGGTACTTACCATTAGGTGGACTGCATGTTCGTTTGCTACTTCAGTCAGATAAAAAAAAATAGCAGATAGCTGTTGGGCCGCGGAAAATGCTACGGGACCCGCGACTAGAGGGGCCTCTAGTCGCGGGTCCCGTAGCATTTGCTACTCTTGCTATGTGGCTAATCCGGCACTGAAGTTACGTATTGTAATATTCCTAATAGGTATTGGTTTCTATTTAAAATGTATACACAATGATATGATGCCTTCATTCACTCATCTACCTATCAACCTCTTGATATACATATTACATCTTTAAGAGAGGTGTGTGTGATGTTACGCAGAATGGCAGAGATTGGCTGCAACATGTTGCTGCTCCTGGATTTTATCAATTAGTTGCCATTACGTCATTCACAGAAAGAGATGAAGTGGTGTTATTCAAAACCGAAACCACTCGGCACCCTTGGGCTTCAACACAAACCTTGCAGTTGAGATACTGCAAGTGTTACCGGGTAAAGAACTTTTAGGTAAATACTGATAGAAGTTTTAATTATAGTGTAATAGACAAAGGAACTCACCCGGGGGTTCTTTAAAAAAAAAAACTCGGAGGTGTGTGAAGTCCACCAATTCGCACTTGGCGAGCGCGGTGGACTACGTCCTATTTTGTTCATTTTCCTGTATCTAGAGGTGGGGTACAACCCATTCCTGTCCCACTGCTGGGCACGGGTCTTCTCTCGGAATGAGAGAGCTTAGGCCATAGTCCACCGCGCTGGCCAAGTGCGAATTGGTGGACTTCACACACCTCTGAGAACTTTTTTGATGTGAAACTTCTTTATCGGGGTTGGAAAATAAAAGTGAAACTTCTTTATCGGGGTTGGAAAAAAATTAGTGTAACATTTTTTCGTTACGCGCCATCTTTTTCTTATCCCTACCACGCGTGATATTAGATAGATTATTATAGATTAGATTATTAGATAAAGTTTAATAAAAGCCTTTTATTAAACTTTATCTAATTTAACTTTATTTAACCAATTTCTGTAAAGTTGCATATAGTAAATTATTTTTTGAAAAATAACGTCATAAAGAAGTTTCACTTCTTACGAGTGTACGCTAGTACACGCACACATTTTTTTTTAAAGAACTCTCGGGTGTGTAGGTTTCCTCACGATGTTTTCCTTCACCGAAAAGCAGTGATAATTAAAGTATAATACGCACATAAATCAGTCGTGCGTGCCTGGGTTTGAACCTCGGACCTCCCGATCGAGAGGGCAAGTTTTAACCATTAGGCTACAAGTCAGATACAATTTAATTTTATTAGCCGTCGCTAGATACGATACGTAGATACATGTTGTTATTGCCTGACGTGACTCAGCAGTTCGGGACGCGAGCGGTGGAGCGAAACGTGTTAATAAACACTGACGTTTCTCCCAAATTGGCTATTACGTAATTAACGCGGTACTACCTTACTGACGTATGCTGCCCTGGTACCTGATGGTTAGATGCAAGTAAAAGTTTCGTGAGCTTAAGAGGTTGCTTTTTAAATATGCGAAAAGGTTTGCTTGCTAAGGCTGTGATTATCGTGAAAAATAGTTTTTCGCTCGAATTGAGATTTGTAAAGAACGAGTTTGAACGTATTTGTTATCATGCTACAAGCTTCCATTTTGATTGTATATTTTTAACTTTTTACAAACAAGTATTTTTAAATTTTGTACAAAAATTTTGAAACCTTTCGTTCAAAAGATCATGGCCGTATATTGAACTGGCTATATTTTAAATGGCAAAGTATAAAAATGGGGGTTAATAAGATAAATCTTATGATGAGGACGATGAAAGTATTTTTTCTTGCGTATTTATAAAAAAAAGGTAACAATAAACTTTAATATTTTTATCTGTTATTTATATGTCTATGTAACCTTTATATTTAGGAGTTACTGTACCTACTTATTGATGGTAAAGAGTTTATTTATTTATTATTTATTAAATCTTTATTGACCATAGAAAATAATGGACAAAAGGCGGACTTAATGCTTAATAGCATTTTTTGCCAGTCAACCTTAGGGAAGTGCAGAGAAAATTAAAGGCGGTACAAAAAAAAATAAAGGAAATTAATATAAAAGATAAAAATACATAATAAGAAGAAAGAAAGAGAGAAAAAAAGAGTTCTTTCTCGCTACTTTATTCCTACGAATCGATAAAATTACACATACCTGCACCTACATTATAGGTAGTGTTACTAGTTTATAGTAGAAATATTTTTTTTTCAAGACCATAGGTAGCAAACCATCTTAAAAGTACATTAACTTTTTTTTAATTAAACGTTCGTTTTAAGACGTGGACTTTCGAACTTTCCAAACTATTAACTTACTTTCCCATAATAAATCACGCGATTGACGTTTATGACCCTCTAAAGATAAGGTTGTATAGAGCACAGTAGCCTTAAAATGTTCAAAGAATGTAACAATGGTAAGCCATCAGTGATTGGCTACTGTTTCCGAGTAGACAATGACTGGCCAAGTTCGGCGCAAGTGTTTTATGAGATCATCTGCTCTTTGTGGTTCTTTAGTGGTTTCTGTAAATTTTATTGTAAATTGCAGGTAGGTTTAATGAGGTTTTCGATAGTAAGTTATTTCTGTGTAGATATAATACTTGATTGTATTTTACAGGTGGTAGAACCAGTGTAGTTCGATCGAAGTACCACCGCCACACCTATTTCAAGCGAGAAGCATTTCTTGCGTTTCGACGGAAGGGTTTCCTATGAAGTAGGAACGCATCTGTGATAGACTTCAGATAGAACCCATTTGAAATCTATCACAAATAGAACATCTATTTGAAGTTGCTTACAGATGTCCATGGGCGGCAGTGACCACTTACGCATGTGGTGGACTGCATGCTCATTTGCTAATTCAATCACATTAAAAACATATAATTGATTTCTAAACGACTTGCAACTGAAAGGATTGTCTACGCGTCTCTTGTTTTCTTTATAATATGTATCACCAGGTTATTTACATGTCTTCGCCTGCACCGGTCACTTTTACCACGGTAAGGAGCATCCTATTTGTTAGTCCAGGTCAACTATCTGTGTGCTAAATTTTAGCTAAATAAGACCAGTAGGTTTTGCGTAAAAAAAGTAAAATGGGCACCCACAAGACGAATACACAAACACCGAAACTCAGAATATGAATCTAATCTCATCATTCAGATACCTGTCTGGCCGGGAATCGAACCCGGGACCCATTGCGCGTCAGACCGGTATGGTAACTGCTCCGCTGGGTTGTCGTTTATATCCGATACATATCCATAACACAGTGTGTTATCAGAGCTGTAACAATAAAATAGTCTAGCGTCAAAGTATTGCTACTGTTTGAGAGATGGGGGGCCTTTGACTAGTAGCCCATCCCTTTCTAACACACACGATATGAGTGGTACAGCGATAGTCACTGTCTTTATCGTGAAGAGCATCAAAGGGAATGTCTGCGGGATAGTGTGCATGTAGTAAAATTAATAACTAGTTTTTGTTCGTGACTTTGTCCGTGAAGTAGATATGTTTTTTTTCTTGGATTATGAAATTACATAAGTAATGTTGTCCACCGAGAATATGAGCCGAAAGAAGAAGCATTACTTATTTTTTCTTTTATGCGTATTAATCTATATATTGTATAAAACTTTGTGATCCGTTTTAAAGATACTTGCCGCAGACGGAGGAGTATGAAATTACGCACGGTTATTGTTGATGTAGAGAAAGATTACGCAATGCTAATATTTTTTCAAATAATGCATAAAACGTATATAAAATCAACTAAAAACTCAATACATAGTTTACATTGGACACAAACACATAGGTGCATAATAAACGAAATAAAACATTCAATGTCTTACTATGAAAACACATAACGCCAAAAATGTCAGATGTCTTTATCAAAATACCCGTTATGTCTTTTAAATGCAGCTTAGCTTATTAGGTAAACCTCTTTTTACTATTAATGGGTGCGTTCAAAATAACTTGAAAATTATTATAATTTATTTGAATTTGAGAAATATTCGTGTTACTTTGGACAATATGAAGTTTAGTTTTAATGTAAATTACGGTCGAATTTCGACTGTTGCGACGGTTGACAAAAGGGATATCCTTTTCTACATTAACTTTAACCGTGCGTAATTTCATACTCCTCTGACCGCGACAAGTCATTACAAGTTTTTGCTTTACGTATTAATATATAGGTATTTTGTTATATATAAGGTAATCGCAAAGAATCTGTAATTAACACTAGGTATTTACAACCAAGAGGACGACACAGAAAAATAACAATGAACACTAAATGAAACGATACGTTTGTTTTCACGATACGAACGATTGACTTTGATAAAAAAACAGACAAAGCAGACAAGACAAAGAACTTTGAACAATGCCGACCTACCACCTATTGGCTACCGTTTGAAAAACAATGCTCTTGTTCAGTCAGCGATGAGGTACCGAGATAAATTGGATGCTCTACGGAATCATTTTAAGTGCAGTTGAACCGGTTTTTCTAGAATATTCATATAGATTGATGGAAATTAAAAAAAAAAAATTAAGCTGTAGGTGACATTATTTATCACTACATAGTATAAAACAATGTTGCTTTCCGCTGTCTGTCCCTATGTACGCTTAGATCTTTAAAACTACGCTATGGATTGTAATTTTATTTTTATTTTATTTGACTGAAGTAGCAAACGAGCATGCAGTCCACCTGATGGTAAGTGGTCACTGCCGCTCATGGACACCTGTAATCAACTTCATACAGAACATGGGTTCTATCTGAAGTCAAACATAGATGCGTTGCTACTCCCGAGGACTATGATGGTCGCCTCATGTAAAAGTGTGCCGGCAACCACACCCTTCTATCGAAACGCAAGAAATGCTTCACGCTAGAAATAGGTGTGGCGGTGGTACTTCCCCAGTCGAACTACACTGGTTCTACCACCTTCAAAATGCAGTTTGCTGTAATGCAGTTTTTTTCAAGTTAGAGTGATTCAACAGGAAGGTTTTTATGTATAATACTTGTATAATAAAGTGGAGGAACATAATTTTACATTTCTGACTTTTATTCGGAACGAAATGAACTGAATTCGCAGGGTCAACTAGTATTTGCATAAATACTAAATTCTTAATTATTAGATTGATTATGTAAGGAGACTACATGAAAACGAGTAGGTACCACGTGTCTAAAAAATAATAATTCAAATTTTAATCAATTATCTTGCAGTTAGCGTATTGGCTGTGCAATTTAATGTCGTAACGTCAAGAATGGATGACCTTGTCATTATTATCATCATTACACAGCATCTCTATTTTTTGAGGTCAACAACAATCTTAATAATAGGTATCTACCTATTCACTAACGTTTTTGGTATCCCGAGGTTTCGGCCAGGGCAGCTAAATAAAGGAAATAATTTACCCGATTACGTTAGAAGGAGGGTATGTAATGTTTTTCGAGAGTAAATATGTTTGTATATATGTTCTTTTCTTTACCACGTGCTACAGCCCAAGAAGCTTGTGGGATTGTAACATTAATTCGACAATAATATTTGTTATCTATTCTGACCAAGTACAGATTGATATAGTTCTTATTTAAATTGTCAGTAAGGAATTTAAATCGTAACATTATTTTAAAGATGTTCTTTATATTAAAAAATGATCCGTTTCAAAAACCATCAGATGCCCAAGATGCACATAACTTATATCCATGGAAATCTGCAAGCAACTTCATATAGAACATGGGTTCTATGTGAAGTCGATAATAGAAGCGTCGCCACTCTCGAGGCACACAGGCACACTTTTATGCCAGCAACCACACTTTTCCATCGAAACGCAAGAACTATTCACGCTAGAAATAAGTGTGGCGGCGGCACCTCCCTGGTCGAAATACATAGGTCCTCAGATCAGAACAATGCTAGGTGGTATAAACCTAGTATTGTTCTGATCTGACGACCCGCTTGGCGAAGCGGTTACCATACCGGTCAGACGCGCAATTCGTCCCGGGTTTGATTCCCGGCCAGACAGGTATCTGAACGATGAGTTTAGGTTAATGTTTTAATGTTCTGGGTGTGGGCGTTTGTGTATTCGTCTTGTGTGTGTCCATGGTACCCACGATACAGGAGAAAATCCTAGTGTGGGGGCTATGAGCATAGAAAGCGTGTAAAGCGTGCGTGTGATTCTGCACAGTAGGTACTACAACTTACTGAGGTAAGTTGTAGTACTGTAGCGAAATTAGTCAAAGTATATAGATAAGTAGAGACTTATATAATTTGACTAATTTCGCTTCCTTACATAATGCGGGACATACTGGACTGAAAAAAACTTTCTGATATTTCCGTTAAATCTCTGGGAAGCAATGAACATAGGCCTGTTTAAAAATTCAGATCAAGCAATCCTCTTCATAGTATCGGATAATTCTGCTTTTCTCCAAACAAAGAAATAGGATAAAGGATACTCCAAACAAAGAAATAGGATAAAGGCCACAAGGCTTCCTACTTAACACGAACAATGGCGATTCATTGGCGATTGGCTTCAGTTTAAACAGACAATGACTGCGCAATTCTGTCGGGGACTTTTTGGTTTTAATTTTGGATAAAGGACTATAATTCATAAAACTCTTTACTTAAGTATAGAATTAAGCTTGTAGGTTTTTCATGTGTAGTGGGTAACATGGACATACATGTATGAATACGTAAGCACCCAGTCCCAGAAATCTATCTGGTCGAATTCGGAACCCAATCGCTCCGCTACGGGGGATGTCAAGGTAGGTAAAGTCAAGATAAAAATGTGTAGTACCATGCATTTTTGGATAAGGTCTCTGTACTAGTACTGTACCTACTGGTAGTTGTGTTGTTTATAGTCACAGTACAAATAGGGAACAGTATGGAAACTAAGCCTAGTTTATAAAATAATTACCTACATACTCTATTAAAGCTATAGGCTTTTGTCTATATTATTTTTTTAATAATTCTGTTACTTATTTTTAATTTTGCATCTACTGTCCTGTAGTCATCAATCAATCGAATTGTAATATCTACGCAGATTACAAATAATTTAGGTAAGTAGATAATCTTACGGCATCGGTTAATCCCAGCATGACGATAATTATTATTATAGTTTTAAATTCGGAAAACAGTTTAATATTGATACAATTTGTAGATCATTGAGTTTTTGTAGATCTTTAAAATGTTATTCCGGCGTAAATTTTGGTGGGAACGTACACGAGCCATGGGATTACATGGCATTTTAAAAAATGCCGATGAAACAAATAGCAACGTGGCCACTCGTCTTGACGGGACACTCGCTACTGAAGCACCGCGAAAACCCCTTAACGGCCTCGTCGATTCGTATCCTTGTGTGAGTGTGCCCTTTTCGAACGTTTGTAGGCAGTTTCCATACTGTTACCCATATTTCTACTGTGTTACTGTTGCACACAGAAAACACTCACCACTATCAGGTGGACTGCATGATCATTTACTACCTCGATATTATAAAAAAAAAACATCGATTACATTGGACGATACATAATACTTAAAACGGTAGAATTCTATATGTTTTGACCACAACCTACCTATCTAATGGTTATGTCGCAAAAATGGGCATTGCTAACTTATATCAGTTGTGTAAAAGACGTGTTTAAGGCAGTAGAACTGCAATATTTTGGCCGTCTATTTTAAAAATCTCTCAAATGCCTTGTTACCTTTTTTTTGTTCTCGAGGGGGAAACCTTCAAAAGGTACCCGACGCCGTGGGAGCGACGCAGGGTTATGTGGGATTTTTACCGCACTAAAGGGTGGCCGTCCTCGGCGCTGAAAAGGAGGACTCCGGGATCTCGAAACGACTTCAACCGGAATCCTCCGAGCGCGCAGCCCCATCGGGCTCCTCCCAGATGGGCGGCTGGGCCCACCGCTCCGTCTAGTCTTTACGACGATATGCGACCACACATACCGCCGCCCTTCCCAGGATTGCCTGACCGAACGGTTCGAGCTCCCACTCTAGCGATCTGCAACCCCGGAAGCCCCTTTTAGTCGCCTCTTACGACAGGCAGGGGATGCCGTGGCCCTATTCTGATCCCGGAGCTACAGTGACGAAATGCCTTGTTATCTGAGGACTAACGTTGGAACGCTTCTGATAAGTATGTCTCGCTTAGGCCTTTCAAACCAAAACACCGCAGTGCCTTACGCTGCTGTTTTAAAATAAATACGTATGGCGGAGGTGCCTCTGGTTTCGAAACACGAAGGGTCCTTCCATCTTCCAAGAAATTCAGTATATCAATCGTGGTAGAACCAGTGTAGTTCGACCGGGGAGGTCCCACCGTCACACCTATTTCTAACGTGAAGCATTCCTTTTGGTTTGATGGAAGGCTGTAGTTGCCGGCACACTTTTATATGAGGCGACCATCCTAGTCCTCGGGAGTAGCGTGTTAGCAACGCATCTGTGATTGACTTCAGATAGATAGAACCTATGTTCTATGATGCTTATAGATATCCATTGGTGGCAGTGACCACTTACCATCAGTAGAACCTATGTTCTATGATAAGTTGCTTATAGATCGGCGGCAGTGACCACTTACCATCAGGTGGACTGCATATTCATGTACTACTTCACTGTTATATAAATAAAAAAAAAAAACGATACACCTACTACTATGCGATTCCGAGCTACTTATTCAAACTACCCGCCGTGTAGATTGCATGGTTCATTCCAATTTCCATCAGGAATATAAAAAAAACCGATGTTAATTATATCAATCTTCATTTTAAAGACATGCGTGTTATGTGCCGTCATTATAAAAGAAAACACAAGCCGTTAAGAATTGAAGGAATGTGCTTATTTAATTTAATTGCGATGCTAATTAATCTATCTGAGATTAAAGCCCCTTTACACTGTGAGATATCTTATATTTTACTCATAAGTAGGCATTACTTTATAGTTATTATTTTGGAATTTTGATAGTGCATAATATAATCCGATTTCTATTTATTACACTGTGAACTCATCCGGTGAATGTGCCACGGGCCTCCATAATCTTTATTTAACAGAAAAATGTACAACACCTTTTATTACAATGTCTGTGTTCTATACAATGTTTGGGTTATAATGGTGGTTTTTTGAACTCTGATACCCATTATAAGATTAAACTTGAGTTACGGGTATCAGTGCTCTCACAAAAGTATTGGTCGAAATTTATACATTGCATCTAAACGTTCATGGTGAAATATCGGAGTGTACAATTAAAGGTAAGTATCTTAATTTATGTGTGTGTGTGTGTATGTGTGTGTGAGTGTGTGTGTGTGTGTGAGTGTGTGTGTGTAAGTGTGTGTGTGTGAGCGTATGTGTGTCAGAGTGTATATTTTAACACTTAATATTTTTAGAAGTTGCTCAGTCTCGTCATAGTTTTTCGACTGTAACCAACTGCTCACATCTTTTTTGCATTGATTTCTTGGTAGGGAGTATATATTGCACTGTTTATTTATGTGATTGTACAAATGGCTTCCTGTAATATAAATGTATGAGTGAATACCACTGAATGTATGGTATTTTACCAGGTGGTAGAATCAGTGTAGCTTGACTGGTACGACCGCCACAACTATTTCTAGCGTAAAGCAGTGCTGTGTCATGGAAGGTGTAAGGGTGTGATTGCCTCTCTTTCATATGAGGTGACTATCTTAGTCTGAAGTCAATAACCATTGTTATTGACTTCAGATAGAACCCCTGCTCTATATGAAGTATGAATGAAGTATATGGAAAACAAGATTTAATTTTTATACCATTATCACGGCAAGCTTATTTGTACTTTACTAACAAAATATAGGTACAAGAATCGGATGCGTACCTGCGCCCTGCTTTCTTAATTACCTAGAAAAAAATCAGTCAGCAAGAAATATCGACGATAAAAAAATAAAATATATTTTTTTATCGATGCAATTGTTAAAACCACTTATCCTAACTTCATATACCAATCAAATAAAGCCCTCTAAAATAGCAAGTTGTTGGTAACGAATTATGCAGATGAATTAATATTATTTCTTACAGTGTAAAACCACCTTAAAGCAAGTGCTACGTAATGGGCCGCCAGTCACGCAAGTGTTCTACCTGATAAGCATTTCTGTGCAATTCCGGATGATACCGCTTATTAAATCTCAGTAGTACATCAGGTTGATATATATGGTACTTTTTTTTCTCGAGGGGGAAACCTTCAAAGGGTACCCGACGCCGTGGAAGCGACGCAGCGTTGTGTGGGGTTTTTACCGCACTAAATCCATCTCGGTGGCCGTCCTCGACGCAACAAAGAATACTTAGGGATCTCCCTTTGGAGATCCGGTTGGACTCCGGTTGCGTTCCTTTGAACGCGCGGAGTCCTCTGAGCTCGTTGCCCGGGCTCCTCGCAGATAGGCGGCTGGGCCCACCGGTCCGTCTGGTCTTTTCGACGCTATGCAACCGCACGTACCACCATCCTTCGCTGGGTCGTCTGACCGAACGGTTCGAGTTCCTACTCTAGCCGTCCGCAACCCCGAAAGCCTTTTAGTCGCCTTTTACGAGAGGCAGGAAATTCTAATCCCGGAACTACAGGGACGCGGCGCCGTTACAGGCGGCCGCGGCGGTTCCTTCTCGGAGCGGGTTCAACGCGCTCTTTGGCCCTTTCGGCGTCTTCCTTCGTTGACATCACGTCCTCGCAAAAGGTCATCATGCGGTTTCAGGCCTCTCGCCGCTGAACCATTGCTGCAACGACGCTCGCCGGAGAACGGTCCGCTTCAATCTTTTGGACGAGGATCCGCCGGTGAGACTCCCAAGCTTGGCAGTACGCGAGCGTGTGCTGTGCGGAATCCTCGTCATGCCCACATTGATGACAGAGGGCTGTCACCTGTCTCCCTATCTTGTTAAGATACTGACCGAAACAGCCATGTCCTGTGAGTATCTGAGTCAGGCGGTAGGTCAATCGACCGTTGCTTCACATCTATGCGCGAAAGTTCGGCAGGATAGCGTCGACCACCCGTTGGCAAATGCTGCGTGGCTCCTTGAGTTAATCGCGCCAGCACCTCAGACCGCGCCATTTGGCTCTTCTCCGATGCGCTTCGATCTTCCCTACATCGAAGGGTTTAGTCTCTTGACGGAGAACGCGGGTCTTAAAGAAGACCCGAGCGGTCATTACGATGATTGCGCCCTAGAAAAGTTAAACATAAATGTTACATCCCTTTAATAAAATAAACTTTCAAAATGCGAACAGTGTTTCGTTATTTCCAAAAGAACGCTATTTCCGTGTTAGGTTCCTTTTATTCTTATCTTGCGATATGTATCCTATAATACGGGAGAAATGGAGCAATCTGTATGAACATTTTTTTTATCTTAGATTGAAATAACAAATTGTCACTGCCGCCCATGGACAGAATAGATATATTTTTGTTGCGTTATATTTAGATAGGTGTGTCGTCAACCCATTATTGTCCTACTGCTGGGCACGGGTATTCTCTCAGAATTAGAGAGTTATAGACCTAGTCCACCGCGCTGGCCAAGTGCGAATTGGTGGACTATATATTTAGATAGGTACTAGCTTTTAATTGATACCTACATTGTTATGGTAATAAAAATCGTCATCATTTTCTCTGACTTCTCTATTATGTTACAATCCGTCGAGCCTTTTGGACATATCGCATGAAATTAATACCCTCCTTTTGATGCTTTCGGGTTAAAGCACTATAGCATAAATAAACTTACGACATTATTTTACGGTAGGTGGGTATAAAAATAATATGTTACGCACCTACGGTCCATCCAGGTGTCGACAGCTGATAACGATAGCACTTATCGCTTCCGCTGCAACAGCTGCCGCCAAATAAATGTGTTGGAGCGACGGAAGATTTCATATCTTGCGATCGGGTACAAGATCCCGATCAGATATATTGAGTATTGCGATTGGGTTTTTATACTCATTATCGTTTAACTAAATAGAAAGATTTGGCCCTAGAGAAACTGTTGCTGCCCAAGTCCGAATTGGTGGACTCCACACACCTCTGAGAACTTTTTTTTAGGGATCTCTCGGGTGTATAGGTTTCCTGACGATGTTTTCCTTCACCGAAAAGCAGTGATAATTAATTTCTGATACGCACATAAATCAGTGGTGCGTGCCTGGGTTTGAACCTCGGACCTCCCGACTATTAGGCTATCACTGTTTGTAATTAAGGAACAAATATTGTATATTCATATATTTGTATCCTACGATAAGGTCTAGGTATATAAAGTAGTCACCGTCGCCTATTTGCAACATCAGAGACCATAACTGCATCGCTGGCTAAGAAAGAGAGCTCTTTATGCACCTTTCTTGGAAAGTCTCATGAGAGAGATACTGAGAATACCTCAGGAGGAAGCTCATAACATATCTTGCAAGTTTGCGGCAGGAAGAGCGCACAAACCGAACCGTGAAAGGTCGTCACGACTTCAGTTGATGTGGATGGAACCTCACAAAGGTTCTAACCGATAGGTGTTGCTTGGTGTTGATGATTAAAATCGCGCGCTGCTGTATGGAGTCAACTGGGTTAAGCTGGTACTATGGCGCTGCAGCCCAGAAATGCGATCAGTAGGTACTTAGGTACCACATGTGGGCTTGTCACTACAAAGTATAAAACAAAGTCATGGAGGAACGCTGGTAATTTTAGATGGCTTTACTATCAAAACACCTCACTCCTCTACATATCAAATTTTGTTGTGAGATATACATAAGTAAGTACTTGCATATACCTGGAAGGTGTGGGGGACTTAATTCTTCAAGTAGGTCCACTAACACTAAGGGATGTGATAAATTAATAATTACATGATAACCGCATAAACTACGAATTAGTTTTTTTAGACTCTTTTAGTAAGCATGCTCCATACATACCCACTATGAATAGAATTTCGAATTTTAAGCAAAATTAACAAGTCAGTCACAGAAAAAGTTGAATGTAATAAGAGTGCCTATTATTATATTATTTATTAATGCTAAAGTTGTTATATCAAAGATCAGGTCTTATTTTGATGAGCATTATTAGCTTACTTTCGAATAAAATTATTAACAAACATTGATTAACGTCTAAAACATAAAAGTGGGTATTAATTGAATAATTCAATTTAACATATTATTTAAAAATCGGGTGATTATGATGAATAATGAAAAAAACGTGAATATTTATGATATTGTATAAATTATGTTTTCACGTGACAAAGGAACATTATACCTAATACATAAATAGCTTATATTATCTTCTATTATCGCGGAATATATACCTACATTTTAATATGTAACGGGTACTCACGAAATGCGGTTTATTATTCTTTTTGCCAATATTTCGACCCAGTTACATGGATCGTAGTCACGGCGAAAAAATAAGGGTCCACGATCTATATAAGTGAATACTCATTGCGTATTAAAACACGTTTTTACACTCATAGCCCCACACTAGGATTTTCTCCTGTGTCGTGGGTACCATGGACACACACATCATTCAGATACCTGTCTGGCCGGGAATCGAACCCGGAACCCACTGCACGTTGGACCAGTATGGTTACCGTTCTGCCACTCGTGTCGTCAATTATTAAAATGTATCTGTTGGTGTGTGGCGTGTGTTGTTGAGATGGTAATATTGTTAGAACACACGAGTAATTCACACTAAACTTGATTTTATACTAATCTATACATCTATACATAGATATATGTACTAATATTATAAATATTATAAAGAGGAACCCTTTGTATTTTTAATATGTTTGTCATGAATTAACTTAAAAACTTCCAAACCGATTTAAAAAAATCTTTTACTATTAGAAATTGACATTATCCCTGAGTATCATAGGCTATTTTTATTACTAGAATATATAAGGGGTCAATTCTATTCTCAAAGACCTTAAAATAACATGTAGACTGTCAACCATCTGCCTCCGTAGGATCTTTGAGTTTTTCGGTCACATTGCTAGAAGAAAAGGAGATAACCTGGAAACACTTCTGGTGACCGGAAAAATACAAGGCAAGAGGCCACGGGGGCGCAGTCCAATGCGTTGGTCTGATCAAATCCGCACCAATCTCGACACCACCGTACATCATGCCCTACACACAGCTGAAAACAGAGTCTGTTGGAAAAACACCATCGAAAGAAAGGTGACAAATAGAGACCACGACCCTCATCATTGAGGATTACGAATCAAGGAGGAGGGATAAGGGGTCAAGTGTATATGTAAAGTGAATATATAAAGTGTAAAAAATTTTGCTCAAATTTATTTTTCATTGCTTACACTGCGATACCTATTGATAATAGAACAAAAAAATCTTCTACAATATAAGAGGACATATCAATATCTACGAAAGACTTGGACACGTACGCACAATGTTCAATGTAAATTTACTCGAAGCAGTCGTCACAAAATTTTTTGGGACTACGATCGGAATAGCAAGGAAATTCAAGGTGGTAGAACCAGTGTAGTTCGACCGGGGAAGTACCACCGCCACACCTATTTATAGCGTGAAGCATTTCTTGCGTTTCGATAGAAGGGTGTGGTTGCCGGCACACTTTCACATGAGGCGACCAGCATAGTCCTCGGGAGTGGCAAAGCATCTGTGATTGACTTCAGATGGAACTCATGTTCTGTATGAAGTTGATTACAGATGTCCATGGGCAGCAGTGACCACTTACCATCAGGTGGACTGCATGCTCGTTTGCTATTTTAGTCAAATAAAAAAATAATAAAAAAATAGCATCAATACCCTCTGCTGACTATGACTACTGACCCCCATTGATTAAATCCCCATTACGGATGGGGGAACGGACATGTCCAGGAGTGGTGCTCAAATGTATAATGGATAGATTACATTATAGTCTGCGCGAACGAAGTCGCGTCGGTTCTGCTAGTTTATTATATACACATAAAATATTGTAAATGAAACTAATTGCTAACGTGTCACATTGTTGGTATTTAGACCGCGTGTGTACAAAGTGCATTCACAGGTTAATGCCACCACATACATCTATTTTGATGGAATATGAAAGGTTTACCGCTTTCCATAGTCATAGCTAGAAGTTGGATGTTGTGCCCTAAATCTGTTATTTACGAAATGCAAGCTACTTTTAAAGTCTTTGGCAAAAATGTGATAGTCCTGGTCAAGAGCAGAAATTATCAGTAATATCTGAGTTTCTCTAGAGCAGTGGTTCTTAACCTTTTAGTGAGGCAGGACCATTTGATAGAATATGACCCCATGGCCATGGAGAACATGGGTTCTATCTGAAGTCAATCACAGATGCGTTGCTCCTGAGGGCTATGATGGTTGCCGAATGTGAAAGTGTGCCGGCAACCACACTCTTCCATCAAAATGCAAGAAATGCTTCACGCTAGAAATAAGTGTGGCGGTGGTACTTCCACGGTTGAACTACACTGGTTCTACCACCTTCAAAATTTTTCTCTAATCACGCAAGTCTTAAACTCAGCCCACAAGAGTAAACAATCTGTAACCAATCTTAGTAAAAACTTCCTTGCCCAGCAATGGGGCATATGCTGCAGGATTTTATGATCCAAAATCATTGCTAATGGCATGTGTCAAAACCACCTAGAGGTCAAACATCATTAATAAGCTTCCCAAAAATCTTATAAATCAGCGTAGATACACTAATATTCATTCAAAAGGTTCAAAATATCGAATATTTAGTAAATAATCCAACCGTTGGATAGAGGATTTCTGAATTATTATTGGATTGGTCTCGAAACGCGGCGCGCGGAGTCAATGACTGCGTTCAGATTAGAAACACCGCTTTCTAACGGCGGCACTAGCTTGGATCGCGGCGTTGCCAGCCCGCACTTTCAGAATTGAAAATGTTTAATTCCACTTAGCTTGTTTGTTGTTATGTACTCCTAGTTTTGCACGTTGTTTTTTTTATTTAGATGCTTATGAAAAAAGTTGAACGGTATTAGACTAATTTACATAGTAACTGTTACATTGCTTACAACTGACTGTCGCCATTAATGGTTTAATTACTACCATTGTACTACAGAAACGAGGACATTATGATGGGACCTCCATGATGTGGGATTTAGGATAGTACCTAACGATAGCTTTAAAAAAGATTGGATAGTAAATAACCTGCTTAATTCTTCGAAATACTTATTTACAACAATACGACTCACGTATCTTACATTTAACATTGTTTCAACATGTTGAAACAGTGATATTGGAGAATGATGTACGCACCTATAACTGGCATACATACCAGTTCATTTATTTAGATATAAGTTATTTTGTAACTTTGTATGTAATGCTGTTGGTGAGTCTGTAATAAATAAATAAAAAAAATAAACATTAATTGCTTTTCCCTTTATAATGGTACCTACATGATCTTAATAGAATTATAAATTACATATATATTTTAGGATCAGAAGAAGAAATCAATTTAGTAGACATAAATTTTCTAGGATGTTTTATTCACGGTAGTCATAAAGCATTTTTCTTGATAAATGTATCTATGAACAGGTACTACAGTGGATATAGGCGTCAGTCTACAGTTCCAGGATGAGAAAGGGCTACGGTGACGCCAGCCTGTCGTAAGAAGCGCATAGAGAAAACTCTGGGGTTGTGGGTGGCAAAAGTAGCTTATCGAAATGGTAGGTCCAGCCAGGTGACCCCGGGATGGACGGCGGTATGTGTGGTCGCGTACGCGGAAAGACCAGATGATGCATAGCTGCTCACCTCGGTGGAGACTGATGGGGTAACGCGCTCAGATGACCCCGGTCGCGTTCCTTTAGAGATCCCAGAGTCCCCTTTGCACCGCTGAAAACCACCTGGGGGAATTTAGTGTGGTGAGAATTCCATATGTCCAGGCGTCGACCCTACGGCGTCGCTTAGCTTTTGAAGCTTTCCCTCTTGAATACAAAAGTGGGGAATAATCCCCAAAGAAAGACTAAAATCGAATATTGTGTTCCCAAATGTTATGAATCAATAGTAGATACCCGGCCATTACTGTCATGTTTTACTACTGTGATTTACCAAAAGCGTTTTAACACTTCTAGTGGTAGTAGCTAAAATAAAATTTTAAACACTGAACTGAAGTTTTTCGTAAAATGAAAAAAATATTGTAAAGATTATTCTCGTGCAAGAAAATGGAAACCGTAATGATGTCTAAGTGAAGCATTTAAATTTTTCATAACCTATGTACATAGGTAGGTTAGGTTAGGTTAGTACATGTATTCTAACCTTATACCATTACGTCGGAGCAAAACATTCACGTGGGTACAAAAGTAATTCTTATTAATTTATGATTGTGGTTTATTCTATGTCTATATCTACCAAGACAATTTTGCGACCCGCTAATAAATTACATGGTGCCGGGTCTAACCCAATACCTAATTTGGGAAACGCTGGAATCAATTGTTTAACACAGTTGAAAACATGAATAGTCTATGATGAATACGTGGGTCGTATGCAAAAGCGGTTTTGTTGCTTAGCACCTGTAAAAGACATGATTTAATAGAACCTTGGGACATCATGAAAGAGAAGTACCGGTGCATTTTTCTTTAGGGTCCATATATAACGGATATAAGTAGTGCGGCCATCGGAGGATTATATGTAACACGTACAAATTGTAAAGAGCTTGGGTTTTTTTTTTCATTTGACTGAAGTGGCAAACGAGCATGCAGTCCACCTGATGGTAAGTGGTCACTGCCGCCCAAGAACATCTGTTATCAACTTCATACAGAACATGGGTTCCTTCTGAAGTCAATCACAGATACGTTGCCACTCCCGAGGACTATGATGGTCGCCTCATGTGAAAGTGTGCCGGCAACCACACCCTTCTATCGAAACGCAAGAAATGCTTCACGCTAGAAATAGGTGTGGCGGTGGTACTTCCCCGGTCGAACTATACTGGTTCTACCACCTTGAAAAACAAAGTCAAATATATTTCTCGTTATTTTCGGCGTTCTGTAGGTCTAATCTGTATTCTTCCCTGTATTTTCAGGACCAGAACAGGTGTACGGTATCCCATGCCTGTCGTAAAAGACTATGAAAGTGGGAGCCCGAACCGTACAGTCAAGCGACCCCGAAAAGAACGCCGGCATGTGTGGACGCATGCCGCCGTAAACATCAGAAGGTATGGTGAGCACAAATGCTCACCATGCCCAAAATCAGCACAAATACATGAAGATGATATTTATAAAATAATGCTGAAATCTTCTATTTTTGGAACAGTTTGAAAAGTGTCGGATTGATTAGATCTCGTACTAGAAAGATTATTTATTGATCATTAGTGGTAGGTATCTAACAAGTAAGATCAGCACGTTGATTATGATAATTACGTATATCTATGCTATTTAACCAGGATATTAAAAAATACCTATTCGAGTTTTAACAGAATCAAGTAACCAGTTTGCAAGGTGACATAGGTATACATATGGTAAAGTTGCTAGAATTGGACCACTTATTTTTGAACATAAAACTCTTTGGGCTAAAGATGTAGGCAGTAATTTTATAAATGAATACCTTGCATAAATGTTCACCTGGCGGTGGTACCTCCCAGGTCGAACTACAATGTTCTACCACCTTTACAAGGTAACTGAGCCTACCGGTTTGACACGGCGTTGGTCCGGGTTCGATCCCCGGCCTGACGGTATCTGAATGATGAGGTTAGTTTCCTATTCTGGGCTCTGGACTTTTATGTATTTTTATATGTAT
The DNA here is from genome assembly GCA_949699795.1 of Spicauda simplicius. Classification (NCBI taxonomy): domain Eukaryota; kingdom Metazoa; phylum Arthropoda; class Insecta; order Lepidoptera; family Hesperiidae; genus Spicauda; species Spicauda simplicius. The sequence goes on along the minus strand of OX453063.1, from coordinate 6,832,003 downwards.
GTATCTATAACTTTCACGACACAGAATTTTGAAAAAAAATATGTGCATACTCAAAACACGGTTTAATTAAAAAGCCTTCATCTGGTCCAATGATAGAATTTCAGTGCTTTACCAAAAAAAGATATAGGTAAACCCAATTACAAGAATTAGATGAGCCGAGTGGCGGTTACTAGGTTCGATCTCTGGCTGAACAGATATCAGAATGAAGCATTTAGATATCTGTTCTGGGTTAGGATGTTTATACATTTGTCTTTGTGTGTGTTCATGGTAACAAAGACACAAAAGAAAACCCTAGTATGGGTTTATCAGTGTATTAAGTGCTAAAGCGTTTTTGATCTTTGCACAATAGACATATACCTACATTGGAAGGTGGTAGAACTAGTGTAGTTCGACCGGCGAAGAACCACCGCCACACCTATTTCTAGCGTAAAGTATTTCTTTGGTTTCAATGGAAAGGTGTGGTTGCCGGCACACTTCCATTTAAGGCGACCATCATAGTCCTCGGGAGTAGCAACGCATCTGTGATTGACTTCAGAGAGAACACATGTTCTGAAGTTGATTACAGATGCCCATGAGCGGCAGTGACGACTTACTCGTTTGCTACTTCAATCCGATAAAAACAAGCATAGATGTCTTTCTAATTCTGAGGATTAAGTCAGAACCCTTCGGATGAACACTTATTATTCCCTTGCTAAACACACTAGCGCTCAACATTGCTGTTATTCGGTAGAAATAAGTGGTTGTGACACTGGAATCGTACCACAAAGGATTCTATCACCTTCAAATACCTCTTAAAATCCTGTTGCTCTTGCGGTTGTTGCACTCAACTCATACCAGACAAATATGCAAAGCAAATACACTAGATTTCAAGCGAAATACGTAGTCACTGCCAAGAAACGATGCTAAATCCATATAAAATAATAATTCTTAGCGTATTCTCACCAATGAAGCGTATTCATACATTATAAATGAAACGGAAGGCAATTTATTCATGTAATCATTAACACGAGGCCGTACGAAACACTTATCTGGCTTGCGTCATGATTGCTAGGTATTTGTATTCATGAATTCGCCTTCTAAATAACGTTCACTCATATATTAAATTAATTACGCGCTCCAGCTTAAGACCGCCGGATCCAGAGCGCATATTGAACACGACCTATACATAGCCACCTGGACGGTCACATAGAAAAACTCCTTATACACACAAAGTCTTAAATAAACCTTTTCAACTTAACCCAACTTTACTGTGCCGTGATAGAGTTTACTTTGAAATTCCCTTCGTACGTAGAACCGTGTCGCCCTAACAGCGCGTCAGTATTCTGTTAGTATACAATAAATATTCGGCGCCAGTTGTGCCAGAACACACATATACATAGGAAAGCAACGCCGTGGCCTGCCAAGAGCGGCAACGTCGCATGCCTCGACGACAGATTCCAAGCTAGCTTTAATTTGTTCACGCTTACAGTGACACGGTTCTATCGCGTCGCATTAGGGTAATGCCGACTCTATTTAAATACAGACAAAGTGTAAAGATTGCGCGTTTCGTAGTTGGAACCTTGTCGCAGTACTGCTATGAAGTCTGCCGCCGAGGGTAGCGGGACGCGTGATGTCGTTATTGTTCGTTTTTTACGCGGCGATAGAATCGATGTCAGTTGGCAGATTTTTTATTTTACCGCTTTTTGGCCTTGTTTGAGCTGTGTTCGTAGAGCAAATACTGCGTGGAATTGTACCGGCTTCGATTCGAAATTCGAACTGGGATATCTTTTTTAAAAGATTTATTGGCTTTTCGAATTCAACAGCCTCGTTACTAGAGACAATGTTCTCAATTTAATAATTTACGCTAGTCCTTGTGCTTCTGTAATCCTGGGTCCAGTTATTATATTAAGGTATGGTCATTGGCGAGCTGTATGAACGATTGATACTTGCCGTGACCTCTTCGACCCTAAAACTAATTGAATTTGAAAGATTTTGCATAAAACCTACCTTATACACTGACAAATTGGCATTCATAAAAATGTATACCATGTAGTACAAAACAATAATGTCCGAAATTGGTTTTCATATATTCTCCCATACATACTTGACTGATCTCTACGCGACGTACTGGCACATAAAACACATAAAACAAATATTACAAATACTTACAAGGCTCTAGAAAGCATCTGTGACATAAACGAAAAATCAATCAAGAAATATCTACTTAAAATCTCAATTTAAGATTCATAAAATAGCTTCTTTAAATGGATAATCCTCTTATAAGTTGTAATTTGGTATTCAATCAATATAAAGACTATTGCAAAATCTATTGAGATATCTCTCGCAAAATCTATCGCAAAATATATTGCAAAATGTATTGCAAAGTCAATTGCAAAAACTGTTGCAATTCTTATCCTACTTTATTTAGGAGGCGTACATTTGTAGACTTTTGAGTCTAACATTGAGTCTATATAATACAAACAACTTTATTGTTCACCAAAATCAGATATAAAAAGAACAAATAATAAAGAACACACAAAGAAAGGTACAAGAGGAGGTCTCTATCATAACCTTCATCTTGTTTTCATGTTATAGACGTAGAATTTGAGTATAATGAGCCATTGTAATGGACACTGTCGTTAATAGTCATTAGTAAATAATCTGTCCACCAATTCGCACTTGGCCAGCGCGGTGGACTACGGCCTAAAACTTTCTCATTCTGGGAGAAGACCCGTGCCCAGCAGTGGGCCAATAATGGGTTGATGCGAAATAATCTAGGAAAAGTTAGAACGTATATGGGACTGCTTGTCATTATGATTATAAGAAAAAAGACAAACCCGCCGAGTTCTTGCCCCGTCTTCTTAGTTGTGGTTGTGTTCCGACTGAGTGGTGTTAAAAGTGTCTCGATAAACCTATATACAATAGGGACCTTTCATATATTACTACTGCTAGACGCAGGTCTCGCCCCAAAGCTGGCAAAGGCCAGAAATATACTCCACAAGCAGCTTCAGCACGGGTGGCTGTCACAATCATGTTGTTACTTGGAGAACTAAGTATGAGTAACTTGATAAGAATGTCTTCCTTCAAACCAAGACACAGCAGCGCTTTACATTGTCGTTAGATATGCTGAAAAATGTGTTAAATCTCAATTTAAGATTCATTAAATAGCTGATTTAAATGTATTTAATCCTCTTACTAGTTGTTATTTGGTATTAAATCAATATAAAGACTATTGTGAAATCTATTGAGATATCTCTCGCAAAATCTATCGCAAAATTGATTGCAAAATCTGTTGTAAAGTCAATTGCGAGAGCAGCAAAATCTTATCCTATTTATTTATGATAAATTTGTAGACTTTTTGAGTCTATCGTTGACTCTATACAATACAATACAATACAAACAACTTTATTGTACACCAAAATCAGATAGAAAAACAAAAAATAATAAAGGACTCATAATGATATGTACAAGAGGCGGTCTCTATCATAACCTTCATCTTGTTTTCATAGAATAGACGTAGAACTTGAGTATGGTACCTATTGTAAAGGACACTGTCGTTAATAGACATTAGTAAATAATCTAAGAAAAATTAGAACGCTGTATATGTGACTACTTGACATTATGATTATAAGAAAAAAGACAAACCCGCTGAGTTCTTGCCCCGTCTTCTTAGTTGTGGTTGTGTTCCGACTGAGTGGTGTTAAAAGTGCCTCGATAAGCCTATATACAATAGGGACCTTTCATATATTACTACTGCTAGCCGCAGGTCTCGTTCCAAAGCTGGCAGAGGCCAGAAATATACTCCACAAGCTGCTTCAGCGCGGGTGGCTGTCACAATCATGATGTTACTTGCAGGAGTAAGTCTGAGTGCCTTGATAAGAATGTCTTCCTTCAAACCAAGACACAGCAGCGCTTAACATTGTCATTAGGTGCGCTGAAAAATGTGTTGCTGTGCTGGAGTCAAACTGAGAAGATTTCTACCACCCGAAGTAGAACTCTCCGTGGTTGTAGAGTCGATCCGTCTATGGCCTTCGACAATGTTTATCGATTACTATTAAAAGTTTCTCGCTGATTAATGATAATTGGATTTCCAGAAACGTTTTTGATATTTAGTATCCTTTCAGTTAAGGTCGTGTTCCTATCCAGTGATAGTGTGAGAAAAAATATGGTAACTGACAGTTTGCAAGGGCCCTCGTAAAGCCTAAGTTTAGTTTCGTGTCGGACCTTCTCCAGTAAAGTCGTCATGTAAGAAGGTCTGGCACGAAACATAAAATGCACTATTAAATAATACACGATACTATACTCCTGGTAACGAATACGAAAAAGTAGGTGGCTGTTGCGCCGGCAAATGATAATTACCTACGATTTTACCACAAATCAAAATAGAGATGCGGAGGCAATGCATTGCTTCCGCACTAAAATCATTCCTGTGGTCATCCTCGGCGCTATAAAGAAGACTCCAGGATCGCCAAAGTAACGCGACCAGAGTCCTCTGAGCGCGTTGCCTCATCGGGCTCCTCCCAGGTGAGCGACTGGGCCTTAGCCCTATGCTAATCCCGGAACTACGGGGACGTCGATAAGTACCTAATATCGAGATAATACAACATAGTGGTATGCGACTTGGTTTTTCACGACATCAGTTTGGAATCGAACCCGCGACAATAAACGTCGTAAAGGAACCTGAATGTACATGTCAATTAGTTCTATTTTAAATATATTCTGAATCCACAAATACGCTTAACACCTTTAGTTCTAACGTATTATGACGGTGGTAGAATAAAATACTCAAAATGAACTGGAAGTAAGGATTAATAAAGAATTACTGAATACTTAAGGTACTTAAGTTACGACCAAAAAGAACTGAAGGAAAGTATAAAGGTGATAGAAACCTCTGGTTTCTGAGTCCGGCGACATTAACGCTGCCCCTTGTTTGTTCACGAGGGGGAAACCTTTAAAAGATACCCGTCTCCGTGGGAACGACGCAAGGTTATGTGGGACTTTTACCACTCCAGTGGTCGTTCAGCGCTACAAAGAGGACACTGGGATCTTCTAAGAAACTTCTGCTTTATTGATTATTAGAATAACAGCAGTGTTAAGCACTGCCTTGATTCAGGTTTGAAGGGTGTTAGGAAGACACACGTATCCAAGACGTTCCCGTTTAGCCGTCAGGAGTAATATCGCATCGGTCGAACAAGATAGGACTCTGATTTTGTCTGGGGTTTAGTAAATGTGTCCATGAACGGAACTGGTCACTTCCCAACAGAAGAACTGCATGTTGATTTGCTACATGTCTTCTTTATAAAATGAATGTTTGTCTGGATGTCCTCTATAGAATCGTGAACAATTCATTTGATCATGTGATGATCTTTAGCAAAGTTGCTATTCATGAGCTCGCGAAGGTTTATGGTGTATTTTTTTCTTTTTTTTGTGATGGCGTAGCATCGCGTGCAGGGTAGGTGCAGCTAGTATGAAAATAGAAAATTGCCTCCAGAGGTATTAAGGAAAATAAGCGGCCTTCAAATGAACCTTCATAAGATATCCTTAAGCTGTCTAGTGACAATTTTCCAAGAAAACTACATGTACAATTGCAATTTCGATTTAATACAAGTGACACTTATACGTTTATCGATTACGAGTCTCAAGCCCAGCAGTGGGACGCTATTTGTTTCAATATGATTCACCTTGTTAACAACTATGGCGTTAAACAATAGTTTAACAATATAACGTCAAACAATTCGCAGTCCGATGATTCAACTATATTGTCGTTCCTTCTGTCGGCCATTGTTCTTCAAGGAAACTGATGATGAACGGATAGACAACGTCATCGGTCTTCATTTGTTGTTATTTTTATATATATTTACAATTAAAGGTCAGTCGTTTCGTACAATTTTCGAAGAACTACAGTTTTACTTTTTAAGTACTGCCTGCCTTTGCTTCTAAAGACTTTTTTTTATCTGACTGAAGTAGCAAACGAGCATAGTTCACCTGATGGATGGTCACTGCCGCCCATGGACATCTGTAATTAACTTCATACAGAACATGGGTTCCATCTGAAGTCAACCATCTTACACACACTGTATTAGAATATACAAAAACAAACACAGATATACACAACAGTTATGTCGCTAAAATAGGTGTGGGAAAACCAAATAGGTAGATTTGTCTGCAAACGAATGCTACTTGAGGTTGATCTATTTCTAGTGACGTGTTCAGAATATTACGTATGTACCTATGGTCATTTGTCAAATAAATGTGAACATTAGGTATACATTGGTCGGGGGGATTTAGTGCGGTAACAATCCCACATACCTAACCCTGCGTCGCTCTCACGGCGTCGGGTACCTTTTGAACAGAACAGAAAAAAGGTATACCTATATTGGTATAACTTAGTTTTTATGTTAAAGCTGGAGGTAGAACCAGTGTAGTTCGACCAGGGAGGTACCCCCGCCATACCTATTTCTAGCGTGAAGCATTTCTTGCGCTTCGACGGAAGAATGTGGTTGTCAACTCATTTTTATATGAGGCGACCATCTTAGTCCTCGGGAATAGAAACGCATCTGTGATTAACTTCAGATAGAATCTCTGTTATATGTATGTGAAGTTGTGTACCTACAGATGTCAATGGGCGGCAGTGACCACTTACCATCAGGTGGACTGAATGCTCATTAGCTACTTCAACGAGATAAAAAAATTACATAATCGTCATACCATGCTACACGCTAGAAATGGGTATTGATTGGTGCCAACCCATTATTGTCCCACTGCTGGGCACAAGTCTTCTCTCAGAATGAGAGAATTTTAGCTCATCGTCCACCACGCTGGCCAAGTGCGAATTGGTGGACACACACACCTTTGAGAAGTTTTTTTAAGAACTGTGGTACTGATTACTAACTATTATATTCATAAAAATCTGCAATAGTATAATGCAATAGTACAATACGCTGATGTATACCCACCCCAGGAACACAGTAAGGGTATGTTGACCAACACGTTTCTTATTATGTTACTTTTCATAATATTGAAGTAGCAAACGAGCATGCAGTCTACCTGATGGTAGGTTGCCAATGCCGCCCATGGATATCTATAATCCACCTCAGGTCAGCTCAGAGTCTTATCTGAGGTTGGTAAAAGAGGTATTGCCTCAAAGGTAGGTATATCTTATTTTATTAGATCTCTTTAGATCAAAACAAACCAACGTTTACCAAAGACTCATTGCGATTATAAGGCAGAAAAGGCGCACTCAATGTGTTATAATACACATATTAATATTTACTAGTCACCGTCGCAACGGTCGAAATTGGAACGTAATTTAAATTAAAAAACTAAGCTTCTTATTGTCCAAAGTAGCACCAATATTTCTCTGATTTAAATAAATTGTTCAAGTTATTTTAAAAGAGGTTTATTACCTAAAATGCATTTAAAAGCAATAGCGGGTATTTTCACAAAGACGTCAAACATTTTTGGTGTTTGTTTTCATAGTAAGACATTGAATGTTCTATTTCGTTTATTATGTACCTATGTGATTGAGTCAAAAGCAAGGTAGTGAGTGTAATGTGTTTTTAGTTGATTTTATGTATGTTTTATGCATTATTAGAAAAAAATATTAGCATTGCGCAATCCTTCTCTACATCAACTATAACCGTGCGTAATTTCATACTCCTCCGTCTGCGGCAAGTATCTTAAAAACGAATCACAATCTTTACGTATTAATATATAGATTATATATAGAGTATATTGAATCTAGAGTAACGTTCGGTACGTAACTTAATAATAGTCTTATGAGGTAATTTTATTTGCACATAACTTTCAATAACTGTAAAATATCTGTAGTTGTATTGTTGTTAACTAACTTGGAAGACGTTCTAAGACGCTCGAGGTCGAATGCGCTATAACTCATAATTACAGTCTTGTTTTCATCCTAACTGCTGTCTCAATCGCTATAACCTTAGAGGAAGTAACCGAATAGACTTCAAATATATTTTTTCATACTAATAAGTCTCTTAACTCTCTGTGGCATAAAAAATACAGCAAAACAGGCAGCACAGAACGATACAGAAATAGTGATTGAGCATGCAGGCCCCATCAACCCATTATAGTCCCACTGCTGGGCACGGGTCTTCTCTCAGAATGAGAGAGTTTTAGGCCTTAGTACACCGTGCTGGCCAAGTGCGAATTGGTGGACTTCACACACCTCCGAGAACTTTTTTTGTTTTTTAAAGAACTCTCGGGTGTGTAGGTTTCCTCACGATGTTTTCCTCCACCGAAAAGCAGTGATAATTAATTTCTAATACTCACATAAATCAGTAGTACGTGCCTGGCGTTGAGCATGCAGGCAAGGTACTACAATTAAGATACTAAGGGTACTGCTAAGTTGCCACTGCCGGCCATAGACATCTCTTAACAACCCCAGATAAGCCTTACCAACGTTGATTGTTCGCTCGGCTCGAGGACTAAGTTTCTATATCTTTGAAACTAGGTTCTTATCGTATCCTTCAAGCCAGAACAAAGCAACATTCAACACAACATTCAGGCAGAAACAGTTGTGCGGTTATGCGTTCGAGTCAAACCACAAAAGGTTTACCTTTGATGTTGCCTGACGTTAAGCTTGAGTTGTGTCTAGGGATTGCAATCCGGCCTCATTTCCAATCTGGCCGGATCCGGCCGTTTTTTTCTCAATCCGGCAGGATCCGACCGGATCCGGTAGCATTAATCGAACGGTTAAAACAGTGTAAAAAAGGATCGATTTCTAACGATAATTATTTTTGTAATGTGAAATCTTTGTCTAAATATACAGTCACCGAATCCGGTGGAGGTCCGGAACCCGGTGGTGAATTGGTACCGGATCCGGTTTGTGTAAATTTGTGCCGGATCCGCCGGATTGCAATCCCTAGTTGTGTCATTGTTTTTGATAAACGAACCTTTGATTAGATTAAAACAAGCTTAAGAATCTGCTCGATTTAATACTTCCACGGATAGAACGTAATTGTACGTCATAATTTAAGATTTCAATATGGCACAACGTACGATGACGTTCAAATATAAAAAATTACGACAGAACATTTATGCCTGATGAATTTTCAAGTTAAAATCTTATAGGATGTACTTTGTGTCACACCGTGTAAAATACTAGAAACTTTACTGTCACGATTCTGTCATGACGTCTTTAAAACGTATGATATCATTGGACTCTACGTATTTATACGTCATGTATGGAGATTTACTGTGTCATTCTAGAACACAGACTCAAGCGGTACCGTCTGCGAAAGTGTTAATACCAATCCATAATGACATAAAATGTTTGTTGCCTCATTGACATAGGCGCTGATATCTTGCATCTGTTTAATAAAATGTGATAATCTAATAATCATTATTAAAAGGTTTTGTCGGTTAGAAGTAACCGCTTTCATATATTACAAACGATTAGGTAAACGTATATTGGGAGAACCGATGACACATTTTTGTTTACAATTAGGTAACATCAGACATTATTCAACTTAAAACGCTTTATTTTATTTATCTGATTGAAGTAGCAAACGAGCATGCAGTCCAGCTGATAGTAAGTGGTCACTGCCGCCCATGAACATGTGTAAGCAACATCAAATAGAACATGTGTTCTTTCTGAAGTCAATCACAGATGCGTTGCTACTCCTGAGGACTATGATGGTCGCCTCATGTGAAAGTGTGCCGGCAATCACACCCTTCCCTCGAAACGCAAGAAATACTTCACGCTAGAAATAGGTGTGGCGGTGGTATACTCATAGCCCCACACTAGGATTTACCTCGTGTCGTGGGTGCCATGGAGACACACAAAGACCCAAACACAGATCAACAATATAAACTCACAATTTAAATACCTGTTTGGCCGGGAATAGAACCCAGAACCCACTGCGTGTCAGACCGCTATGGTAACCGCTCCATCACGTGGGTCGTCAAACTTAGAGTCTATTTTGTAACCTCGTCCACAAATAATAACGTTTAAGCGAGAAACGTCAACGTAAGAGACATAGAAAATAAAATTTACTGTCAGAAGTCAATCATGAAAAGGTTTCTCGTAAAATTTTCACAATGGCTCGTAAAATTGTTTATTACGTGACGCTACTAAGGTTTCCAACTCGCAACTAAGTCGCAAATGCCGTGTTATCCTGGATTTTGTCTAGCAAGTGACGTTAGCCTTGAGACGGTAATGAAACCTGACAATATCTTATAATATGATTTATAAAAGCAAATAGAATAAACGGGGAATTTAAATTATTTTCTTGTAAGTTTGCTGATTATGGTAGTTATTTTTTTGTTTTGTATGAAGTGATTTTGATTACTCTTGTTTATAAACATACATAATTTTACAGGATGTAGGTACATGTACATGAGCAAATTTCTATGTGCGGCGTCGGTGCATAAAAAAAATTAACCATAGGTAGTTCTCATAACTAATCAGTCCTCTTTGATAAAGGCCACGAAAGAGCACTGATTCTCTTGTAAAAATAGGTAAGCGAAATGTAGATACTTAATGTATGCAACAAATAACAATATTACAAATTTCAAATATTTATATATTTGAAATTTGTAATAGATAATACTAGATAACTTTGTTAAGAGGGAGTCCAACTACGGTGGTCGGCAAAAAAGGATGGCTAAGCTCTGAAAATTTTTCTTACTCTATGGTTGACTTCCCTCGCCCTCCGGGAGTCCAAAAGTTCGACGAAAAAAGGTCCTCTTGATTGTTTTTATTTTCTATTTGGCCTATGATAAAGAGGAGTTTCGGACCTTTTTCGAACTTAAAACATTTTTTTTTTGGATTTTTATTCCGAAAATATTAATAGGTAGTGTTGATTAATATATGGCGTTGGTGTATTACAAATATTTGATTATGAGTAGGTTACGCAAACCCAGGTGTTCATAACCCGAGTGTACAATAGCTACAAGACAATATTAGCAAGAACAATAAACACTTAAGTATAATATATTAAACGTAAGAGAACTTGGTAAGAAACTCACAAATCAATGGCTTTGTGTATTTTATATTTACTTTTAAAATACTGGTGTTTGTGTAACCGTTTCTATTTCGTTTTATATGAAACCTTAAAAAGAAATTATTATTAGGTGTCTATTCTACTGTCCTTGTAGTTCCGGGACCAGAATAAGATTACGGTACCCTCTGCCTGTCGTAAAAGGCGACTAAAAGAGGCTTCCGGGGTTGCGGGCGGGAAGAGTGGGAGCTCGAACCGTCCGGTCAAGTGACCCCGGGAAGGACGGCGGCATGTGTGGTTGCATGTTGCCGTAAAAACCAGAAGGTGCGGTGAGCAGTTCACGCCCACCAGAGAAGAGCCCGATGGGGAATTCCCGGAGTCCTCTTCGCAGCGTCGAGGTCGGCCACCGGGGGGGTTTTAGTGCGGTAAGAATCCCACATAATCCCACATACTTTTTGAAAGTTTCCCCCTCGAAAAAAAAAAAGGTGTCTATTCTACACCTAATAATAATGCATAACGCATGTCCGTTTCTGTAGTTCTGGGATTAGAATTAAGGTATTAGTGTCTAAAAGGGCGGTGCCGGAGTCACGGGCAGTAGAAATTGCAGCTCGAACCGTCCAGCCAGCGGCATGTGTGGTCGCATACCGTCGCAAAGAACAAACGGTGCGGTGCATTCTTTTGGCGATCCCGGAGTCCATTTAAAGAGTCGAGCACAGCCACTTAGGTGGTTTCAGTTTGGTAAAAACCAGCTGGACTTCAGATAGAACCCATGTTCTATGTGAAGTTGCTTACAGATGGCAGCAGCGACCACATATCATAAGGACTGCATACTCTTTTGCTACTTAACTTTTATTAAAAAAAATCACCGAGCAAGGTCGCGTGAATTAAATGTTTTGTTATAACTGAAGGAGTGGTACGCAGAAATAAAACATTTTCTCCCGATAACCTCCGACTTTACTGATATAGCGTTTATGAGAACACGCCATTTTTATTATTACTGCAAAACTGATAATATTCTGCTTGTATTTATAGAATGAATTACGTTTTATGCTTGTAAGAGGTTAAGTCTGAGTGTGATAGGTATTTTTATTACGTATTTTACATAATAAATGATAAATAGTGAATAATCATCTAACATTGACTCTTTCCTGAGACGGAGAGTACCTGTTAACTTTCATTTTTGAAATAATGTCTTCCCGTGAGCACATCGTTTGTGTAAATGTTAACCTATACCAAATGCATGTGTGAAATGATTGAATATGAATTGTGCCTGGAATATGATTTTTGACGCAAAATTTACATAAACTTAGTAGGTATGTACATCTGTTAATTCAGCTGCATAGCTTTGTTTTCTTTTCTTCCGCTTTAGACTTATTCAAATCTTTAACGACGTCATCAACTAAAAATTAAAATGTTAAGGATCTTAGACGCCCCTACTGCGACAATTGCTACGACGAGGTGGTGGTGAATGTAATGCCAAAGCTTTACTGACCCAGCACGGAACGTCCGAAGGAACGCCACGGAGTTTCAGTAGGTTAATCAGAATCCGACATACCTCTTCTGCACACTCCGGGTAGATCCGGGAATCAATGACGAATTCTCCGCGTTAAAAAAAATGGTTTACTGAATACGCGTTACACGTTAAGGTTATTTATTTATATTACGTTTATTATGATACTTTGTTACTTAGCTGGAAAGGTTTCGGGGGTAGTGTAACTGACAATTTGATACTGTAAGCCTATGAAAAATAAAGACATTTCGTTCAATATCATTTCATTTCTTTTCAAAGTTTACACCATGAAGAAACACACATTTTCTTTCTGAAATATGGGAACCTTTGAGAACATAGGTGGATGACTGTTACCAAATCACATTTGTACAGCGCGGTGGATTATGGGCTAAAAGTTACTCATCCTTAGAGCAGACCTGTGCCCAACAGCAGGGCAATAATAGGTTAACCATAACTATGTTACTAATACCTCCAACGATTTTAGATTTTTTATAATTATCGTTTTATTTTTCCTTTATTAAACCTTAGTTAAATCGGCTGCGGTATAATTAAAGCAATAATGTATTATTAAACTAAAGTGACACACGAACATACAAAGCGGAAAAGCAGCACATTTATCTTAGACAACGAACAACTCAAGACATATCATTAGCGTAAATAATTAACATCTATCTGAGCCGCCCTTGGCCATAACTCTTAAAAATAAACATAATAACTCACTGATAACGGGACGTGATAAAGGAAATGCGTGTTACTTATAACGGGTATATTTAAAACAATGATATACGAATAAATAGGATCTTTATTGTGTTCTGGATATAATACCGCGAAGGAATATTTAAACGGGTTATTGGAGAAATGCTGAAAATAGTACTATAAAACAAGGTGGTAGAACCAGTGTAGTTCGACCGGGGAAATACCACCGCCACATCTATTTCTAGCGTGAAGCATTTCTTGCGTTTAGATCGAATAGATGTGATTGGCGGCACACTTACACCCGAGGACTATGAGGCGACCATCATAGTCCTCGGGAGCAGCAACGCATCTGTGATTGACTTCAGATAGAACCCATGTTCTGTATGTAATTGATTACAGATGTCCATGGGCGTCGGTGACCACATACCATCAGGTGTACTGCATGCTCGTTTGGTACTTCAGTCAGATAAAAAACAAGTGATTACTTGGCCGACAAAATGGTTTGGTCAGAAGTAGCTCCAGCGCCATACGATAGGTAGGTACATTATTATTGGTATGGTTCGACCTGGAGGTACTTAGTCCTTGAGAGTAGCAATGCATCTATTGACGACTGCAGATAAAATCTGTTCTATATGAAGTTGCTTGCACATGGACGGTAGTGATCACTTTCCATCAACCCATTATTGTCCCATTGCTGGGCACGGGTCTTCACTTAGAATGAGAGAGTTTAGGCCATAGTCCACCGCGCGGGCCAAGTGCGAATTGGTGGACTTCACACACCTCCGAGAACTTTTTTTTTTAAGAACTCTCGGGTATGTAGGTTTCCTCACGATGTTTTCCTTCACCGAAAAGCAGTGATAATTAATTTATAATAAGCACATAAATCAGTGGCGTGTGTGTGCGTGCCTGGGTTTGAACCTCGGACCTCCCGATCGAGAGGGCAAGTTTCAACCATTAGGCTATCACTGCTCGCGTGATAGTGATCACTTACCATCAGATAATCAGAAGGGTGTGGTTCCCAGCAGACTTTCACATGAGGTGACCATCATAGTCCTCGGGAGTAGCAACGCATCTGTGATTGACTTCAGATGGAACCCATGTTTTGTATGTAGTTGATTACAGATGTCCATAGGCGGCAGTGCCCACTTACCAACTGCATGCTCATTTGCTACTTCAGTCACATAAAAAAAAACATATGGGAATTAGTAACCGAGCCTACAATCCACTGTATGCTATTTGGAAAATATAAGAAATTTAAAATGTATATGAAACTCTTTAAACAGATGTGTTATGGGGTTCCTTTGTGGTGGTAGATTATTGAAGTTCTGAAATAATTGTGTAAATGTAAACACTTTGAATAATATAATAGTGATTTAATTTTATCGAAGTAGAAATTTCTATTCGGTGGTTTTAAGGAAAAATCTAAGTCAAGTCAAGCAGTCACTGAACACCAAGTGAAGGAATTTTACTTAGCACATTTATCTACTACTTAAGTAATCATATTTTCCTTGTTTATTTTGTTCCATTGTTTTTTTCCTCATCTCTGTATGTCTTCGATTATCTCTATCTTGTAACAATTATAATCTAACTAGTCACCCGACTAGGGATTGCAATCGGGCCTCATTTTCAATCCGGCCGGATCCGGCCTTTTTTTTTCGCAATCCGGCCGGATCCGACCGGATCCGGCGGCATCAATCGAACGGTTAAAACAGTGTAAAAAAGGATCCATTTCTAACGGTAATTATTTTTGTAATGTGAAATCTTTGTTAAAATATACAATCATCGGATCTGGTGGAGGCCCGGATCCGGTGGTCAATTGGTACCGGATCCGGTTTGTGCAAATTTGTGCCGGATCCGCCGGATTACCGGATCCTGTTTTCCGGATTGCAATCCCTACACCCATGGCATCGGTCGAAATTCGACCGTAATTTAAATTAAGAAACTAAACTTCATATTGTCCAAAGTAGTACCTACGAATATTTCTCAAACTCAAATAAAATGTAATAATTTTCAAGTAATTTTGAATGCACCGTTAAATATAAAAAGAGTTTCACTTAGCTAAGCCGTCTTTAAGCAAATAAGTAAGTACCTATTAATAACTTTTTTATCAAAAAAAATCGTAAATGTGTGGATAAGGGTGTTCTATAAAATTTATTTTAAGTATCTATTCTATTTTTAATTATATAATCTTAGATATCCACGACAGAAAGCGTTAAAAACTATTTTTAATTATTATAAAATGTTTGCCTACTACATCTGCTTAAATGCGAATTTTCCATTAATTTCTTAAACCAAATTGTCACTCCCTAAGGCCTATGTTTTGAACTTCGGAGGAGATTTATAGAGACAAAGACATGAATATTTTATTTACTTACACAGACGGGATGCACATATCTGTGCAAAGCGTGGCCAGGATAACGTTACATATCACGAATGTTATCAGAGGCTGATAGCGCGGAGATAACGCGTGACTAATGTATCAGACGGGACGTTAGCACTTTAGTAGGTTATAAACTAGTTATAGCAAATTTAATTTTGATTATTTGAAACAAATATTAACATTTGGTAATCCTTCTCTACATCAACTGTAACTGTGCATAAATTCATCCTCCTCCGTCCGCGGCAAGTATCTTAAAAACGAATCACAAGGTTTTGCTTCACGTATTAATATATAGATTATTAACTTGTTGACCAAGCCCACTTCGTTCCGCATAAAAGGTAAAAATCTAAAATTATTAGTGTTATAGATACATGTATTATACACAAAAACGTTCATCTTGAATCACTCTATCTATTAAAAAAACTGCATTAAAATCTGTAGCGTCTTTAAAACTTAAAGATCAATAGAACAGAAATCTTCTTCGAGATACCCTAATATAAGCTGCTTGGTATTCTTTATAGTTAAGTTAATAAATAAAACTACTCACCCGTCGCAACGGTCAAAATTCAACCGTAATTTAAATTAAAAAAACCTAACTTCATATTGTTCAAAGTAGCACCAATATTTCTCTAATACAAATAAATTGTAATAATTTTCAAGTTATTTTGAACGCACCCGTTAAAGGTAAAAAGAGGTTTAATTAGCTAAGCTGCATTTAAAAGAAATATCGGGTATTTTGACAAAGACATCTGACATTTTTGACGCTATGGCTTTTTATCGTAAGACATTGAATGTTCTATTTCGTTTATTATGTATGTGTTTCAATAGCAAGGTAGTGAGTGTAATGTGTTTTTAGTTGCTTTTATGTATGTTTTATGCATTATTTGAAAAAAAATATTAGCATTGCGAAATACTTCTCTACATCAACTATAACCGTGCGTAATTTCATACACCCCTGCCTGCGGCAAGTATCTTAAAAACGGATCACAAGTTTTTGCTACACGTATTAATACATGCCTTACTTCGCTGTACCTTCTAATGAATTTCAGGTTTAATAAACAAAAAATCATTTTAGTGATTTACCTAAATCTAAACCCTACTTTTAAGGCTTCAAAGCTGGTTGAAAAATGTAGTATGACAGGTGTGAACATTACCTACGTAAAATTTGCGAAAGTGAAATAGCGGAGGAAATTTTGGACGGATAACATATTTGGTTGACAGACGTGTCTTATCTTCTGAGTAGATTTCCAAACAAAAAGACGGCATAATTGCAATAAACAATCCTCCATATACATAATAGCGAGGCCTGGATCGCCATCATACTAAGGAATTCCGATCGATCTAAGGAGTTCTATTTGTTCTACCGGAATTTTGTAAAGTCCGTAAGGCGACGAGTACTCCGAGGAATTGTTTGATTTGATGTAGGCATCAAGTCAACGAATATCTTGAATTCAGTGGTGCCTTTTTGCATCTGGCGCGATAGTCAATAATGAGATTCCATACGTTACAACTCTACTTGTGGTGGTCCTCCTCAATTCGATATGCACTTTAGAAGGTAGTACCAGTGTAGTTTTTTTATTATATAGCTCGGCTGTCTTATTTATGCCGCAAAAGTGTATTTTTTTATGATTATGCCTAAATATAATTATAAATATACCTACATCATTTTCCGGCTTGTTTGTTAGTTTTTGTTAACTCAGTTTTATTTCATAGTTGCCCCGGATTTCATGATATTTTTTTGCGTGAGATAGGTTCTATAATATTTTTATGTTATGGGTTATGTGGGATTTTTACCGCACTAAAACACCCCGGTGGCCGTCCTCGGCGCTGAAAAGGAGGACTCCGGGATCTCGAAACGACTTCAACCGGAATCCTCCGAGCGCGTTGCCCCATCGGGCTCCTCCCAGATGAGCGGCTGGGCCCACCGATACGTCTAGTCTTTACGACGGTATGCGACCACACATACCGCCGTCCTTCCCGGGATTGCCTGACCGAACGGTTGGAGCTCTCACTCTAGCCGTCTGAAGCCCCTTTTAGTCGCCTCTTACGACAGGCAGGGGATGCCGTAGCCCTATTCTGATCCCGGAGCTACAGGGACGATTATTTTTTTATTTTATATCTATACCACGATATTTTGAGATATTAATCATGTTAAGATATTTCGTAGAAAAATAATTACAGTACCTATTCGAGTTTTTAAAATAAACTTAATTTCGTCTATAGTTATATACCTACCAAATAAATAATCAAGTGCCTCGTAAAATAAAACAAATCCGGTCTTCCACTGATTTTGCCAGTCGAATTTCGTAGAATATAATTGCCACCAGCCGACATTTAACAACACCATATTTGCACACATTCAATTCTGAGCTGAATCAGGATGATGTCATACTCATACTCAACATGACCATACTTTTTATACCATAGCGGGACGCTTGCGAAATTTTGCAAAAAATTGTCCTAAAAGGAACATTTATATCTTCCTTGATTCTTCTATGTTTTTCATTTAGCATTTTAAAGGTGCATCGTAGGTTTGAAGAAAGAACTCAAAGAAACCCTTGTTCAAGTCTCAAAAAATGCCTTAAGAGGAAGACCATTCCATAACTTTCATGGCCGTAGAAAAAATAATATGCAAATATAACTATGGAGGACCGACATACGTCAAGTAGCAGCGGATGGAATTTCATTCTTTGTCCAGTGGTGCGATGGAGGAAGGTACCTCTTGATTCGAGGTATTCTTTGACTTGTGTACATCAACTCAAAGTATTTAACACCATATTTGCACACATTCAATTCTGAATTGAAACAGAATTATGTCACGCTCATACACAACATGTCCATGCTTCTTACACCATTTGCGGAATTTTGAAAAAAACTTTTTTGGGGTCAATCTATCAAAAAAATCACAGCAAAGTAAGAACCTGGTAAAACCCTTCATGATTTAATATAAGATAGATGAAAGCTATCCCATCTATACACCTATTTTTGCTTTAAAAGACCAGTGCTGAACGCTGTTACCTTCGAGTTTGAAGTGGTAAATGAACAACCCATTATTGTCCCACTGCTGGGCACTTGGGCTGGGTTTTTTAGAACTCTCACCGAAAAGCAGTGATAATTAATTTCTAATACGCACATAATTTAGAAAAATCTGTGGTGCGTGCCTGGGTTTGAACCTCGGACCTTCCGATCGAGAGGACAAGTTTCAACCATTAGACTTACACTGCTCTTAAAAAAAATTGATACATTTTTGTCATACTTGTGGTCAGCGGAACAGATCAAACCGTCCTGAATAAACCCGGACGTTTGGTCACGTTAACCACACACATGTGCGGTCTCCATATGTGCAAATATGTCTGCCATGTAAATTGCATTGAGACTCCATCGCGAAATTAAATAACGAAACAAAAAAATGCGGACACGCTTCATTTTAATAGCTTCCAAACCCCACCCGCCTTAGGGAGTCAGTTTGAATAGGGCGCGTCACCCTTTTCGATCAATTGCAACCCTCGTCTATTACTATCCGCCGTCTCTTTCTAACGCATAGGGTTTTGCACGCTCCATCCTTGTCTAAAACCCGATGTGCGTCGTGCGGGAAACTCCGAACGATGCCTCGGGTCACGTTCGAATTTCGAAGATGGAATTTTTGGAATCTGTTACAAACATATTGCGCTTAAAAATAACTTACAACATTTTTATTAGAATAGAAATAAGGATCAAAATGCAATGTAATTTTTTTATCGACACAATGATAAAGTTGCTGAGAGGTGATTGATAGAAATCGCGGCGTGATGAGAGAATGATTGCGTCGCCAACGCTTTGGGCGCGAGATAGAAATGACTATTTATTGCTTGTGATGTTTCAGTTAGTCTGATGAGATTATTTACGATAGCTCAGAAGGATCGACAAGTTGATTTAATTTTATACGTAGATCTTATGCTTTTAAAGCGAATGCTGCTTTTTAACGGCATCTACTCATGCGTTTGATCAATGACGGTATTTATACTGATTTGACTGCGTTGTCCTTAAATTAGATTACAGGTAGCGAGAATATGTTATGCTTTTGGGGTATGATAACCATGTCTCGTCAACCCATTATTGTCTCACTGCTGGGCACGGGTCTTCAGTTTAGGCCGTAGTCCACCGCCCTGGTCAAGTGCAAATTGGTGGACTTCACACACTTCCGTGAACTTTTTACTTTTAAAGAAATCTCGGGTGTGTAGGTTTGCTCACGATCCTTCCCCGATTGCTCCTTCACCGAAAAGAAGTGATAATTAATTTCTAATACGCACATAAATCAGCGGTACGTGCCTGGGTTTGAATCTCGGACCTTCCGATTGAGAGGGCAAGTTTCAAACATTAGACAATCACTGTTTAACATTCAAGTCAAATATAGCGTTAGGTAATAAATAATCTTTCAAAGTAAGAGACGCAGAAGGCTCCGGCTTTAGCAGAATGAGAGTGGTTTAATCGAGGAGTATGTATTTCTAGGATGTAGCAGTTCTTGCGTTACATTGGAACGGTGTGCTTGCAGATTTTCTTTAACATGATGTGACCATCTTAGTTCCAGAAAATAACAACGCCCTAAAGGATTTCTTGCTCGTTTGATGCTTCAATTTTGTATAAAAAATACTTATATGCTGTATAAATCCTCGGTGTGATGTTTATTCATACAGATTACGAATAAATAAAATTAGTAGTAAATATTTGTATTGAATTAGTTGTTGTCAACCCATTATTGTCCCACTGCTGGGCACGGGTCTTCTCTCAGAATGAGAGAGTTATAGGCCATAGTCCACCAATTCGCACTTGTCCAGCGCGGTGGACTATGGCCTACAACTATCTCATTCTGAGAGAAGACCTGTGCCCAGCAGTGGGACAATAATGAGTTGACGACGACATAATTTTAGAAGATTGATTTAGTTACGAGTGCAAATTTTTTGTTCCGAAGGTACTCGAAACAGGCGGAATATAAACAACCATAAAACATGGACGATTAATAACTTCTTCATATTAATAGCGCAAAATACTTGCATTATAGTTTATTGTAGACATAGTAGACAAGTAACTTAGATACGGGTTAAATGTATTATCTGTCCCGCAAAACAAAAGTTGGATCCAGATTTACCGCCGTCGAAAATTCCAGTCCATCTCAGATGCGTTCTGGTGCTGAGAATTGAATTCTCCTCGTAATGTTAATAATAAAATCATCAACCTTTATTTATCTAGGTTACCTCACCTTTCATGTTGAAACAATGTGGAGAGTAAGGACCCTTAAAAGAATGTTAGAAGTATAAGAGAGTTCAGAAGGTAGCGCCACGAACTAGGTAACTCTAGATTTAACATTTTATTTTATTATTCCGTTTGTTTTCTGTTTTGACGATCTAATATAGATGATTAAGAATTCGTTTAAATTTAATATCCCTTCTTAAAGAGGAAATGTTATCGTTGACTCAACACTATATCTACCCGTCTAATTGTCGTTGCTAAACTCTATATATTGGATTTAAAAAAAAGTGTTTTTAATAAAATGTATCAAAATAACATTTAAAAATGTCTGCTTTATACGTTTCTTTGTTAAATATACTTTATTTTCTCTTTCACCGTTAAACCCTTAAAAAAGTAATTACTACGAAAAAACTGATTAAAAACATGATACATACTCGTATGACGCGTGTAAAAACAACTGAAGTAGCAAATAAAAGGAGCTGTAAAATATAAATAAGTCTGAATTACACTTCAATGAAATAAAAGTCCTTTTGACGAGAATTGTCTTACTGGAAGTGACATCATACGCATCGGTATGTTCTTTGTAACATTCATTCATTTAATTTATGGGTGTAAACTAATTACGATCTTTGACTTCACGTATTATATACTAAAAACATTTATTTGCTGTAATTTTAAAAAGTGAAGGTTTGATAATAATAATGACAGTTATAGGTAAAAAAGGACTATTTAGATGGCACATACACAGAAACCTATATAATTTAATGTGTATAGTATCCGAATAATTATTGACTTTTGTTAACTAGTTAGTATAGGTAATCTATATGAGTAAGTTTATTTGAGCCTAACATGAATTAATAATACGCTGATTTGGATAAGCTGAACGAATAGTTTATCGTGGCTTGTGGTCACTTTTGAATAGCGCCACTCCTTCCTGCGACTAAGGGACAAAATCCAGGAGATGGATTGCGTTTCGGTAAAGGGTGTGGTTGCCGCCACACTTTCACATGAGGCGACCATCATAGTCCTCGGGAGTAGCAAAGCATCTGTGATTGACTTCAGATGGAACCCATGTATGAAGTTGCTTACAGATGTCCATGAGCGGTAGTGACCACTTACCATCAGGTGGACTGCTCGTTTGTTACTTCAGTCAGATAAAAAAAAAGATGGACAGTAGCTTCGTTAGCTTGGTTAGATATTGTTAGCAAAGAACACATATTAGGGAGGCTTATGTCCAGCAGTGAAACTTAAAGATAGATGCACGAAAGGAACATTTTGGGTTTTTATTTATAGATAGGTAGGTATGATTTCCTGGCTAAGCTTGGAAACTACTGAAACTATTTGAGTGAGATTTAGATGAAAATATAAACTAAATTGTTCTGACAACCGTGTTTAAGATTCTTGCGAAAATGTAGACTAATCCGTTTGTATTTATGTGTATAAATTTAGGATGACAATCGTAAAGATTATGTGTTTTTGCATAAGTAGGTACATCGAAAAATACTGCACATACTCAGCCACCGACCTGACGATGTTTTCTTAGCCATTTTAATGTTAAAGCGATCAAAAATTATTTCATACATATTACCTACGTAATGGAATAGGATAGTATTTCCTGTATGTCGAAAGAGGCGAGTAAAAGGGGGCTTCCACGGTTTCGGGCGGTAAGAGTGGGAGGTCAAACCGTGCAGCGAGGCGATCCCGAGAAGTGTGGGTGGGAATGTTGTAATCGCATGATGCATATCGTTGTAAAAACCAGACGGTGCGGTGGGCCCAGTCGTTCACCTGAGAGGAGGACTCCGATGCGTTTCTTGGAGATCCCGGAGTCCTCTTTGCAGCGCGGAAGACGGCCACACTTTAGTGCGGTAAGAATCCCATATAACAGGCGTCGCTCCCATGGCGTCGGGTACCTTTTTAAGGTTTCTCTTCGAAAAAAAGGCTATTACTTACTGGTCGAAATCAGTGAGGCGATATTATAACTAACTGCTCAAAATCGAATCTTGGACTTTTATGTGACATGCAAACAATTTTCCAGTGAGGAAGCGGCTTTATGCATATTTTCGTTCTAAGAAACGGTTATTGTTACCAAGCTGAATTAATACGCCTTTAATTAATGCCGGTTTATCATTACGCTGTTTTTAGTCAGCAAATATTAATTAATCATTCCGATGGCAGTTAAAGGCTCGGTGCCATGTGTACCACTCATCTGCTGGATACTTTGTCACAATGTATGTGTTCATATTTTATACTTAACATAACGTTATTCTTGCAAAACATTGCTATGTTTTTTCGTATCACTATCGTCGTAATCTAAGAGTATCTATATATAATTTTTGGTTTGACTGTGTGATCGTTTATCTTCTATATCACTAGACTTATTGACTTAATTTTGGTTTTCCTGAGACAATAGTTAAGTATATTTTTTTTTATTTAAATTCATGAACCAAAATATAATAATACTAATAAAAGAAAACAAAACAAAAATGAATTAATGTTCTACATGTATCTAAGGGTCAATTTAAAAAATTGACCACATGTCATTAAGAAAGAACTTATACTAACAGGGTGTAAAGTTTAAAAAACGATAAAAGCAAGCAACTTTATTTTGACTTACCAATTAAAAAAATGTTAACGTGTAAGCAAACAGGTAAAGCCATACAGCAACACTTGTCAACAATAATTTCGATCGTTTTTGTGTCCTAATATATTGACAATATCAATTAATTAGCCCATTTATAATGCAAGTGTCTACTTTAACGCTAGTATTTTCAATAAAGAATTTTTATACCTTAATGTACTGAATAATTACCGGTCACCTGCAGTTTATGTGCTGTTAAATTCTTCAACTTCGTTGAAATAATTTAAGACGTGTTTTTTGTTGAACACGTAGGAGTTTACATTTATGTTTTCGCTCAATCATATTTTTTAAAGTTATTTTTTAAAGTTATTTTTATCTATTTTTTGTTGTATTCGTGTTGACATTCATAAAGGCAGACCGCAAACGAAAACTTATTAAATGAAGTGGCTCGTGTTTTGTATCGTAAGTTAAGTAAAGTTTGTTTATCAAAAACGAAATTTGCTCGTTATAAATAAACTACCTATATTACAAAGTAGTACAATTTCCAAGGAAATTTAAGTACTTCATAGCATAATCTCTATGAAGATTAACGCCGTGTCTCGTGACGTCTACCTCGCTCGATGAGCACTTGTTGCCACGAGTGCGGTGCGGCGCGGGCACGCACCGCGCCACCTCGACACGCAAGCGATCTTGAATACCAGGCGTCCATCAATCCGCAGCGCTAATTCCACGTGCCTCGGCGTGCCACGCGTGCTCTCCGGCTGACCGACTCCCCTTACGTCCGTCCTTTTCTTTTCAACTATTATTTTCATCCTTCCTTCTCTTCCCACAAATAAGACACCCACGGTCCTCTACAAGGCAGGGCTTCTTAGTCCCTTCTCTTTCTTCTGAAATACTTAGACCGGCCCAGTCAGCAACAATTCCATCACGTTCCCGCTTATGGAAAATCGTTACGAAGAAATGAGTTAGCAAACCATCGGGTACCATTGTACAAATAAAACCACAACTGTAGTGTATTGAGATAAAGTCGTTTTTACTGAGGAATTTGCGTTTAATGATCCTCGGCACGTCATCAAAAACTCAGCTACTAAATTGGTCGAGTTTTCTGTAGCGTCCGAGGAATTCGTGATATGCTTTACAGATTCATGTTGCCCTAATAGAGTCGATGCTTAAGGATCATTTTGGCGTGGTTGACATTCCTTTTTTATAGGATGAATTTGCCTCGGGAACCAGCCGGGTCGCATTAGTGCTTGATAAAAAGCAAAGTGGAGGAAATTATAAAGTGGAATGTTTGGTTAGCGGCATTGTGTCAGTTTTTATCTCCTTATGTCCCCTGTTTTCTACCTCGGTAGTACAACGTCGTCGACGGATATGTTTGTTTTATTCTTTTTGTGACGTTTGTGTAAAACGTTGCGTAACTGCAATCGATCATTAAGGAATATTTGTGCTTAATTAGCAAATATGTATTTTAATATATCTATTTTTCTTATTTCCTCTTTGTATTATTATAAGTAAATTCAAATATACCTAGGTTAATTACCTAATTTATTATTAAGACAAACAAGTTTAAAATAAAAGTAGTTAACTTATTTGTATTTTTGAATCTATGATAGTAGTAATTAACAGAAATTCAAATCAAAGAACGTAGATTAGAAACATAAATCATAAATTTAATATGCATAGCGCACAAATGGTACGGACTCATGTAGCGTCACTAGTAGAGTCGATAAAATATTATCTCTGGCCCGATCGGTCGGTCGGCATACGGGAAATGATGGCGCGTGCCGCGACATAGCGGGCATTTGTACCAGGGCCGCATGAATACGAGGAGGAAATATTGACGCTTGGCCTCGACATGCCTGTAGCGCGTACATTGCGGGCACTGATTAAAACTACACGGTTTTAAAGTAGCGCTAGTGCCATACAAAATACTGAATAGTCCGTAATGTCTGGCAATAAAGTTCGTTTTTGCTTAACTAGCATTTTATTATTTTTATTACGTTTTGCCGTAGTAAAATGTAATAAGTGCCTCGTTTTGTTCGATTGGACTGTAATATGAATACGGACGGTTTATTTGCTGTTGGATGGACATTTGTTTTGAGACACGAGGGGAACGTGTTTGTGGGCATCATCGTGTTATGATCGCCTGGTAGTCAGCGCGCACTGCGCAACTCCCCAGACACACGACGTCACACACGCCTCACACAAGGCAATCGGGTCGAGCGAGCGTTATGCAAAGGACCGGCTCGCCATGAGTGCCCAAAGTTGAATACGCGGAACTCAAACGAAAATAACGCGGAACGTTTCATTATTTGCACCGAGGGAATTGAGAAATGTTTTATGTGATTAAATATAACTTTTCACATAGGCGTAATTACACGCATCGCTTTCGATGTATGTTCTGTATATTTTAAAAACAGATTAAAGTAAGTGGGTACATATTTATGTTATCTTATTTTTACCTAGTTAATACCATTGTAGTATGTATAAATGTAGTACTCGTATAAAATATGTTTTATAAATTTCCTACTCCTATCCAATCATTTACCTACCTAATGTGCTAAATAAGCAATGTTCATGAAAACTGAACTTATTTTACTTATTATTAGAGATGCGCCGAATATTCGGTTCTAGTTTTTCCTATTTTCTTGGCTACACGTCACGGTATAGCACAAAAAGACCAACCCTTTTACATAATATTTATGTTACAAGTCAAAGAGGTCCTATGGAGAGTATGTTGAATAAAGTCAATAATTTAAAGCAATTAAAATTCAAATCGACATCGTGGAAACCTCAAATTCTCATTTTTTCTAAACTCTTACATCAACATTCATTTTTAAACCTCAAATAAACATTCATTTTCTTATGAACACACTTTCCCTGTAAATTGTTAATAAGAAATGGTAAACCGAATAATTCGGCCAAATATCCGGTTCGGTAAAAGATAAACCGAATAATTCCGGTATTCGGTTAGTCGGTGAACCCACTATTCGGCGCATCTCTACTTATTATATATTGTATTCTCTGAAAGGGGCAATATGAGTACTTATTTATAATGATATGATTCATACAAAAATTGCAGAACGTGTATGGTTCGATCTAGAAGGCATCACCGGTACCCGGTATTTTAGTGAAGCATGTCTTGCGTTTCGGTGAAAAGGATTATATTTGCAGGGTCACTTTTATATGAGGCGAACATCTTTATACTGGAAAGTACCAACGCATTCGTAATTGACTTGCAGCGTGGATGTTTTTTTTTTGTTCTCGAGGGGGAAACATTCAAAAGGTACCCAACGCCGTGGGAGCGACGCAGGGTTATGTGGGATTTTTACCGCACCAAAACCCCCCTGGTGGCCGTCATCGGCGCTAAAAAGGAGGACTCCAGGATCTCGAAACGACTTTACGCGGAATCCTCCGAGCGCGTTGCCCCATCGGGCTCCTCCCAGATGGGCGGCTGGGCCCACTGCTCCGTCTAGTCTTTACGACGGTATGCGACCACACATACCGCCGTCCTTCCCGGGATTGCCTGACCGAACGGTTCGAGCTCCCACTCTAGCCGTCTGCAACCCCGGAAGCCTCTTTTAGTCGCCTCTTACGACAGGCAGGGGATGCCGTAGTTCTATTCTGATCCCGGAGCTACAGGGACGAGCAGCGTGAGTGTTTACAGATCTCCATGGGCAACAGAACACTTACTATCAGGTAGATTCACCGCTTGTTTGCTATATCAATCTTGTAAAATTTTTTTTTGTTAATCCCTTTTTTTATGGTCCATTTTATTTCTTATTTTATATATCTACTGTACAAGCACATGTATCTTTTTCTTATCAGTCTCTGTACGAAACAAATGTTTTTTCTTTCTTTCTTTACTAATAATGGTTGAATATTTTTTACGTTATGAAATTTAATTAATATGAAAGTGACCTTGCAACTATATTATAACCCTTTTCACCGAAATGCATGACTTCTGCCACGCTTAAACAACAGGTGCCGGTGACAATTTTACAATATAATGACCGGTACAATTTTCTAGTTCTAGAGAAGAACTGCTTCACTAGGAATAGGTGTGGTGGTAGTATCTCCTAGTCAAACAATACTGATTCTACTATTATGCCCTAACACTTTGTAAACGGTGCCTCATGTAGAGTCGGCTTGAACAGGGTTTTTAACAACGTCTAGTACATTTTGTAATAAATACCTAATAAAAGTCATAATCTTGCAGCGCAGTGGGCTTTATTTTTCTTATTTCGTAATGCAGTTAAAGTCTTTAATTATTTAATAGATTACATAGTTATAGACCTATATGTAATGTGGAGCGATTCTAGCGTTTATGTTGGAGGGTGTGATTGCTGGCTCACTTTTATAAGATACGACCAATTTGGTCCACGGGAGTAGCAACCTATTTTCGGTAGGTTGCTTACAGATGTCAATGGGTGATAGCTATAAACCAACATAAGGTAGATTGCATGCTCGTTTTCTACTTCAATCTTAACATGAATATAATAAAGCAGTTGTTTCCGGTAAGTATATTCAATTTAATAAAATAACTTTCCACTGCTTCTACAGTAGCAGTGATTGTTGCAGACATGTAAATCAACTAAACAAAAATAAGATGAGCCCGAGCTTTAATAAGTTAGTAAGTAAATTGGTGCTTCTCGTTTTTCTTATCATGAGATTAACGATATATTTCTTTTGTTATCGAGGTGGAACCTTTAAAAGGTACCCGACGCCGTGAAAGAATCGCCAGGTTTTGTGAGATTTTTACCTCACTAAAAATTCCCTCGGTGGCCGTCCTCAGCGCTGCTTCGAGGGTTCCGGGATCTCCGGTGGAACACAACTGGAGTCTTCCGACCGCGATGCCCCATTGGAGCTTTTCCCAGTGAGCATTTGTGCTCACCTTGCCTCCTGGTGTTGAGGCCGGCGTTCAAATGATGTCATCCTTCCCGTGGTAGCTTGGCTGGACGGTTAGAGCTTCCACCCTACAACAACACAACAACAGGGACGTCGGACGACGACGGACAGAGGTTAACGATACCTTTTTTTTTTTGTTTTCGAGGGGGAAACTTTCAAAAAGTACCCAACGTCGTGGGATCGACGCGGGTTATGTGGATTCTTACCGCACTAAAACCCCCCGGTAGTCGTTCTCGGCGCTAAAAAGGAGGACTCCGGGATCTCGAAATGACTTCAACCGGAATCCTCCGAGCGCGTTGCCCCATCGGACTCCTCCTAGATGGGCGGCTGGGCCCACCGCTCCGTCTAGTCTTTACGACGGTATGTGACCACACATACCGCCGTCCTTCCCGGGATTGCCTGACTGAACGGTTCGAGCTCCCACTCTAGCCGTCTGCAACCCTGGAAGCCCCTTTTAGTCGCCTCTTACGACAGGCAGGGGATGCCGTAGCCCTATTTTGATCTCGAAACTACAGGGACGTTATATGAAATATCTACTGGTACAGTATATACAAACAAAAATAAATAATTATTTCTTTACATAAAATCTAAAAAAATATATGAAGTCCCAAGAAGGTTTTTTTTAACGTTAAATTATACCTAACGATAAGACTGACTGGCTACCTGATGGAAAGTAGTCACCGTCGCCTATGAACATTCGCAACACCAGAGGAGTCGCCACTTTGAACGAGAGCTAATTTCGCACCTTTCTTGAAGAACCCCATGTCATAGCGTTCCGGAAATACCTCAGGAGGAAGCTCATTCCTCAAATTGCACATCCGTGGCAAAACGAGCATGCAAATCGAACCGTGGAGGGTCACCACGAGTCCAGTTGGTGTGGATGGAACTTCATCCTTTGGCGAGTGGTGCGATGAAGAAAAGGTGACGAAGGCATCAGGTCAAAAAGTTCCTCGGAACACTCATCATTGTAAAGCCGCAGAGAGAGCCTATGTTTCTCCGCCGGTTTAAAGGTTCTAACCGATCGGTGATCCTTGGGTCGTTGGCGATACGGAGCGCATTTCTGCACGGAGTCAATTGGGTTAAGATAGTATTGGGGCGGCAATGCCCAAAGATGCGAGCAATACTCCATGTGGGGTTTCACTTGAGCCATAAAAAGCTGAAGGAGTTGCCCCGCAGTGAAGAACTGCTTGGCCCTGTTCAGAACGCCCGATTTGCTTGCGGCATTACCTCGTTGTATGGCCAAAAGGATGCGCTTGCCAAAATACCCACCAGCCCTTGGGTCTCATGACAACGTCATGGCCAACCAGTCGCGATGACAATTCTTTGAAACATCGTCGTGCTTCAGGCCGCTCAAGAACCTAGAGTCTCTACCGCAAACGTCACAAATAAGTAGCCTCCCCCAAGAGCTGCATATTTGCGTCGCTTTGAAGATTCAGGCGTTTCTGCCGCACCACCTGTGCCTGTCGATGTCAACGATATATGAGATAGAGCCAGGTTATCAACGCAGGTTGCATCTCATACAAGTAACCTCCCCTGTTTCCAAGGAACGAGAGTCATACCGTCTGGCCTCTTGCCATCGCCACATGCTATACCGTTCATCTCAAGGACAACTGGCACGTTTACGGTACCAAGAGCCCTTCGGATGATGTCGTTGATGTACGCGTGACGTGACGAACGACCTGCACTAAGGCGGCAAGACAATCCATGATGGCCAAACTGGGTGACGTTTTCTCCACAAAGTCAGCGATGTGGCTCAATTGTTTTCATACCTAAACGCTGCCAAACACTAATAGAAAAACTCATCTAAAAAGTAGTTAAAATATAAGAATGCAAAGCCTGCAGCCACCTGCAAAACCTGACTCCTTTTCAGAGACTGCTAAAAGACGAGCCCGAACTTTAAGATCTTATGTATAACTAAAAAGTTTACTAAAAGATAATTTACAAATCGGCTCGTCACACAATCTCTGAACAATTTTTGATTCAGTATAATTTTGCCCTGGGCAGGCCAATGCCCATGCAGATTTCGAATTGATAAGAGACTTATGTAGAATCCTATTAATCAAATTTTGGGTGCTATGTGAAGAAGCCAAAAAGTTGGTAAAGCTACACTTGCAATTTTGCAAATTTCCAGACCTTCAAACCTTAGGAAGAAAAGCCTGAGAAAATGAATTTTCCGAAAGATGACAATTTAAAACTCGGTCCAGTGTATTTTTAATGATAGGATCAACGGTATATAACACATTTGATCATTTGAAAATGGGACTACACCTACATACATAGGTATGTAAATTTTAGAACGGAAATGATATTTCGGATAATAAAGATGGCCACACGTGATTTAATTTCAAAAAGTCTGTGAGAAACATCAATGAATTTCTGAATATATTGCTCAATGAGTGGTGTCATAGACTCAAGAAATACTGGAGCACCAAGAAGTTGAAGTAAATTTTAACTACTGGTTGAATTTTTCTCAAAGATAATAAATACATAGATATATTAATTAAGTCGCTTCACTCCCCGCGTTTTCATACTTTGAGGACATAATAATACCTATCCTCATAAACATGTACCAACTAAAACTACTTAATTCTAATTAACCATTTCCTTATTAGTTACGACAAGTAAGCGATAAAAACAACAGATACTGTATCTATGTACTTACTGCCTATGTAATATTTATACTAGTTCAGTTTTTATAAAACAGTTACAATATGTCCAACACAAAGTGACCCTCGCGTTCTTGCCTGCCTGGGACACATTACATTGATTTCTAACGCGGAGAGCGGAGAAGGGAAGGTCATACTAATCGGCTATTCACAAGAGCGGGTAAAGTAGTATTATCCATTTTAGGTGAAGACCTGACACTCGGAACAAAGACGTTTCCCTGCGTGTATTTGTAATGCGGAAAAAAGGGAGAGGAAGTTCAATGCAGCTGGTTGTACACAACGGAGTTATCTCGCCCAATTTATGAGGAGCTCTGGCATTTGAAGTAGCGGCATTTGATAGCTTTAAATTGTTACACAAAAAGGGGGACAGGGGGGCTCTTTGTGGCTGGTACTGTAAATCGGTATCTGATCTCTTTGCGTGTTCTGTACGCTTGGTACGCTGCGTACAAAGTGGCAGGTTGCGACCGCATCGCGGGCCGCGGCGGCGCCGCTGGCGGCCTCGTCCCGCAGAGGTCACGTGGAACGCCCTGGGAGGGTCCTAGACAACGGCCCCCCGACCTCGGTCCAATTAATCTTGGCAACGAACGCGTACAGTCTCCTTCACACAAATGTAGTACGTTGAATAGATTTTTATGCGTGCAACGTTTAATGATAATTTGGATTGTAACTGTATTTTAAACAGCTATTTTTAACAGATATGTATTGTTGTTCTACTCACTATATAAATAGATTCGAGAAAACGAAATCTGAGCAATTACTCGTAATTTGTTTTTTATCTTATTAATATACGATTAACGGGTGTAATTTCAAGTTACACAACTACTTAATTGGATTTTAAATTAACACTTGGAATTATTTGTAATTATAATTCGAAGAAATCAGTTTTTTGCTGAAAGATTTACGAATACACTTCACGGTAGCTTAACTACGGATTTCTACATCGCTTGGTCTATTCATTTAGGCCTATATCGACGCCGTGTGCCGTGATTCACGCGTTGAATTCAATTCAGTTGAATAAAATTCACTCTTTTACTTTTAATTTAGCATTAAACTTTACTTCAATGATTATTATTTTTAGAAGACACTTTATTAGCTATAGGTACTTTATTATTTCGTTTAATTTTACAATTTGATTTCTATTGACTTGGCTGTGGCTTTGCCAAGTTACGTTAGAACGATTAGAACTTTATTATCGATGCGATTGAAAAATAAATATAGTAATAAACAATTTAGTGTTATAAAGTTCACGAATGCATTATATCAACTTTGTATATTACTTGATTATTTTATATAACTGTGGTTTTATTTTTCTGTGGTTCCTTCGAAGTGAAATATGTATATCAATGATATATTATGTGATTGATAGTGTTTTTTCACATGTTTGAAAAGCATTATCAATAAACTCTATTGATAATGTTTTTCACTGCGAATCAAATGTGACTAGGAATGAAGTCATCCGATTAATTAACAATGCTTAAAATGAAACCATGTTCTTAACTTTAAATCGTATCGGCCACCGTTGTCACTAAATAGTTTAAATAAATATATAGTTTAAGTAAATATATAAATATTTATTAGGTAAAAAAATATCCGTTTACTTTTAAATATATTAATGTCCTTTTTAACGTACTCTGTTGACACTTTTCTGATGTTTTCTGCAAGGGGGTTCTAGAGCAGTATCGTGACGACATACATAAAAACTACCAGTATGTTTAAAAAATACTTTTAATATTCTTTTAATATTACTATTATTTTCATTGTCATTTAATGGGCAGTGAAACCGATTTTTACATAGAAATAAAATGAAGCTTGATTATGTTCAATAAAATACAGATTTAGGAGAATCTTAGAATAACAGATTATGCCTTATGTTCGTTTTATTATGAAAAGAAACGACCGCTTATTTACCATCCTAGTCCTCAGGAGTAGCAATGCGTTTGTAAATAACTTCAGATAGAACCTCATGTTCTATTTGAAGTTGCTTACAGTTGTCCATGGGCGGCAGTGACCACTTACCATCAGGTGGACTGCAAGCTCGTTTGCTACTTTTTTTTTTATCTGACTGAAGTAGCATACGAGCATGCAGTCCACCTGATGGTAAGTGGTCACTGCCGCCCATGGACATCTGTCAACAACTTCATACAGAACATGGGTTCCGACTTCAATCACAGATGTGTTGCTACTCCCGAGGACTATGATGGTTGCCTGATGTGAAAGTGTGTCGGCAACCACACCCTTCTATCGAAACGCAAGAATTGCTCCACGCTAGAAATAGGTGTGGCGGTGGTACTTCCCCGGTCGAACTACACTGGTTCTACCACCTTGAAAATACAATAAAGAAAATTAAATTTTACTTCAATCAGATAAAAATACTATAATGAAACATATAACTTAATCTAACTACATAATTGTTTTTGTGTGCTTAATCGTGCAATTTCCGCGATTAGCCCGTATCTTGAAAAATGCTTGATTAGGTTTAAGGGAAACATAGACTACCTTAGGTACAATGAATAGACTCTAGGAGTAAAAAACCCTCGTGGCCGCCGGCAACGGCGCCTCGTCCCTGTAACCTCGGGGTCAGAATAGGGCTATGGTATCCCCTGCCTGTCGTAAGAGGCGACTAAAAGGGGCTTCCGGGGTTGCAGACGGCTAGAGTGGGAGCTCGAACCGTTCGGTCAGGCAATCCCGGGAAGGACGGCGGTATGTGTGGACGCATACCGTCGTAAAGACTAGACGGAGCGGTGGGCCCAGCCGCCCATCTGGAAGGAGCCCGATGGGGCAGCGCGCTCGGAGGATTCCGGTTGAAGTCGTTTCGAGATCCCGGAGTCCTCTTTTTCAGCGCCGAGGACGGCCACCGGGGGGGTTTTAGTGCGGTAAAAATCCCACATAACCTTGCGTCGCTCCCACGGCGTCGGGTACCTTTCGAAGGTTTCCCCCTCGAAAACAAAAAAAAAGGAGTAAAAAACCCTAGGAGTCAATTTTACTGTAAAGATAAAATAATAATATTTTTACTATGTGTTTTACTATTTGCTATAGTAACAAAAGATTTAGGGATTAGCATTTGTCTGAACAAGCGTTCTTGTAGTAGGTACCTAAGTTTAAGATTATTTTTGAAATAAATAATAATAAATCCCTTTAGAATTGGCACAAGTGTAAAAAATAGGAATTCCTTTTTTTACTCTGTAGTTCTGGGATCAAAAAAGGCTACGGTATTCCCTGCCTATCGAAACAGGAGACTAAACGGGGCTTCCGGGGTTGCAGGAGGTAAGAGTTGGAGCTTGAACTTATCGAATTTATCTAGAGCTGCAACCGTCTACCCAAGCGACCCCGGGAAGGACGGCGGCATGTATGGTTGCATGTTTTCATAAAGACCAGAAGAGCAGATTAGAAGAGAAGAAACTTACCGCATAAGCGTAGTTGCTTACTGAAAAAGAGCACGAAAGGAGCACCGCGCTCGGAGGACTCCGGTTGTGTCCCTTTGGAGATATCCCGTGTCCTCCACTAGTGAGGTAAAAATCATCAATCATCATAAATTAAGGACTCTGGTTGGTTATTCCTCAGAGACTCGAAGGACATTTCTGTGGAAACCCGATTAAATCTCTTTGATGTATGAGTAATGTGTGGAATGAACCGGGTATGTTTTTGTGAGTAGAAATATTATTAATATTATAAATGCGAATATTTGTATGTATTTGTGTTTGTTATCCGATCAAGCAAAAACTTCTAGTCGGATTTTGCTGAAATGTGCTTATTTATATATTAATACGTGAAGCAAAAAGTAAGGATCCGTTTTTAAGATACTTGCCGAGGACGGAAGAGTATGTAATTACGCACGGTTATATTTGATGTAGAGAAGGATTACAGAATGCTAATATTTTTTTCAAATAATGCATAGAACACACATAAAATTAACTAAAAACACATTATTTACACTACCAGTACCGCGAATTTGACACAAACACATAAATAATCAACGAAATTTAACCTTCAATGTCTTACTATGGAAACACATAACGTCCAAAATTTTAGACGTCTTTGTCGAAATACCCGCTATTACTTTTAAATGCAGCTTAGTTAATTAAGCCTTCTTTTTACCCTTAACGGGTGTATTTGGAATAATTTGAAGATGAATACAATTTTATTGAATTTGAGAAATATTCGTGCTACTTAGGTCAATATCAAGTTTAGTTTTTGAGTTGAAATATGGTCGAATTTCTTCCGTTGTGACGGGTGACTAGTACATATTATAGTTTATAATAAGATTAACACATGATCGAAGCGGGTGTCTCGTCAACCCATTATTGTCCCACTGCTGGGCACGGGTCTTCTCTCAGAATGAGAGAGTTTAGGCCATAGTTCACCGCGCTGGCCAAGTGCGAATTGGTGGACTTCACACACCTCTGAGAACTTTTTTTTTTTAAGAACCTTCGGGTGTGTAGGTTTTCTCACGATGTTTTCCTTCACCGAAAAGCAGTGATAATTAATTCAGTGGTGCGTGCCTGGATTTGAACCTCGGACCTCCCAATCGAGAGGGCAAGTTTCAACCATTAGGCTTTCACGGCTCTCGAAGCGGGTGTAGCCGCGAGAATATCTTAGTCTAATATAGGTATTTAAATTTAATTTTTGAAAATCCCCTACCTCTTCTTTCGTGAAAATCCTCCTTTTCCTCTTCATAACTGCTGTTCATAACTGTTAATTACTGCTTTAAAATTTCTCATTGCAACTCTTGCCAGGTGTTAGAACCAGTGTTCGATCGGGAAGGTAACACCACCATACCTATTTCTAGCGTGAAGCTGTCCTTGCGTTTGGATGGAGGAGTGTAGTTGCCGGCAACTTTAGTGAGGTTTGTAAATGAGGCGACAATCCAGGGTTGCCAAATATGCCCCTAAAAGTAGGTTGGGTTTTTTTAGTGGGGTTATATTTTTAGAGGTACTTTTAGGGATTTTTATAACTTCAAAAAAAACGTCAGGGTACACCCGATGACCCTTATTTTTCGTCGTTAGGGAAACTTACTACCTGATATAATCAGAAATATGGGAGTTTGCCAGAAAGAATTAAAATTCATAATTAATTGTAGGAATTTTAGGGTTTTTTATGGAGGCTTTAGGGGAATACATTTTTGAGAGTTGGTAACCCTGCGACCATCTTAGTCCTCAGGAGCAGCAACGCATCTATGATTGACTTGTCTTCAGAATTTATGTAAAATTGCTTACAGATGTCCATGTGTGGCAGTGACCACTTACCATCAGGTGGACCGCATGTTCGTTTGCTACTTCAATTAGTTAAATAACTCGTTTCCTCGGTTACTGATGGTTGTTGACACGCTTTTTGATGGCAAGAACTTATTTTATTAGAGTCAATTGGGTCGACTGGGGATTAAGATGCTATCAAATGTTTTGATGAGGTTTGACCAAATAAAATCTTGTCTTAATTCCCGTTTGTGGCTGTCAGGCTGGCTTCTGTTTATTCATTTTTTGGGTCACCCAATCTATATCATAATGTATTCAATTAAGTGTTAGGTGGAACGTATAGCTTTATAAACTATTTAGGTAGTTACCTATTTTATGGATAAAATCATGAATAAATCTTCTTCTTTATAAAAAATAATGTTTGTCTGTATGTCCTCTATACAATGGTGAACTATTCATTTGATCATGTCTTTAGCAAAGTTTTTATTCATGAGCTCGCGAAGGTTTCGGGTGTATTTTCTTTCATGATGGCATAGCAACACGCGCAGGGTAGGTACAGCTTCAGCTAGTAGAAATTATAAAAGAAACTTGATGGATATAGATACAGTATGAGGTAGAATTTAAAGTCTTTGTGGTTTGACTCCGGAAGCACCACTTCATCTATTGCTACCTAATAACATTAGTGTTTAGTAGTAGAGCAGTGATAGCCTGATGGTTGAAACTTGCTCACTCGATCGGAAGGTTCGAGGTACTAGCCCAAGCACGCGCCACTCATTTTTCTAAAATTATGCCCGTATTAGAAATTAATTATCACTGCTTTTCGGTGAAGGAAAACATCGTCGAAGGTGTGTGAAGTCCACCACTTCGCACTTGGCCAGCGCGGTGTACTATGGCCTATAACTCTCTCATTCTGGGAGAAGACCCGTGTCCAGCAGTGGGACAATAATGAGTTGACGACAACATTAATGTTTTACACTGTTATGTACTGGTCTAAGGGAGACATATATTCAAGACGTTTGAACTTAGTCCTCAAGGGTAGACGCACAGATGCGGCTAACTTCAAGAAAGAATCTGATCTTATTTGGAGTTGCTTAGATGATCACGGATGGCAGTAGCCACTTAAAATCGGTAAAATCTCGTCGAAATTCAAACGTAATTTAAATAACTTAGTAGTAGTAAAAAACTAAACTTCATATTGTCCAAAGTTACGTCAATATTTCTCTACTTTAAATAAATTGTTATAATTTTCAAGTTATTTTGAACGCACCAGTTAGAGGTTTTTAAGGTAAAAAGAGTTTTATGAACTAAGCTGCATTTAAAAGCAATAGCGGGTAGTTTGACAAAGACATCTGTCATTTTTGACGTTATCTGTTTTTATAGTAAGACTTAGAATGTTCTATTTCGTTTAGTATGTATGCGTTTGTGTCAAATGCAAGGCAGTGAGTGTAATGTGTTTCTAGTTGATTTTATGTATGTTTTATGCATTGTTTGAAAAAAATATTAGCATTGCGCAATCCTTCTCTACATGAACTATAACCGTGCGTAATTTCATCTTCCTCCGTCCGCGGCAAGTATCTTAAAAACGAATCACAAGTTTTTGTTTCACGTATTAATATATAAATACCTACTCTATATACAATGTGTTTGTTAGACTTGTTTGAATTTACGATAACATTGATAACGTGGACTTATAAATTTATGCGTTGACGTCATTACACGCATGATAGTATTCGTGCACGATAAAAGGCTTATGGCGGATTATATGTAGTGCTTTGATATTTTTGTTTTTTTGGTTTATGTAAGTACCTAAGTAACAAACGGACAATTGATCAGATTTCAAAGGTTGACGGACAGCTGTAGCCAGCGCAATTTTTTTCTTGTTTAAAAGATATATAACGCCGTGGGAGTGTTGAGCGTTGAGCGTTATGGTGGATTTTTATTGCACTGTAACGTTCCCGGTGGCCGAGAAAAGGACTCCGGGTTCCTAAAGAAACGCAACCAGGCAAGATACTGGAGCTAACTTTTATTACCATATAAAAAAACATGATTATATTTATATTAAAAAAAATGAATATAAATAAGGAAAAAGACAAACCCGCTGAGTTTCTTGCCGGATCTTTTCAGTTCAAATCGTATTCCGGTGGTAGTGTAAGAAAAAAATATAACTGACAATTTGTAAGTGCCCCCGTAGGCCTATACAAATTAAAGTCATTTCAATTCATTCCAGAGTCCTCTAAGCGCGTTGCCGTATTGGGCTCTATCGCTACCGCACCGTACCGTCTAGTCTTTACGACGGTATGCGACCACATACTGCCGTTCTTCCTGGGATCGCTTAACTAGACGCACCGCCCGCAAACCCAACCAACCCTAAACATAGGTCCTATAGATACGGAAGCCGGAGATTCTACCACCAGGCTAGTTAGTACGACTAAAACCGGATCCTTTTAAAGGCAAGCAGTTTAAGAGACAAACCAATGAATGGCGTAGGCCTATTAAGAATCTGTTGATCATGCTAATATTATAAAGGCGAAAGTTTGTGTGTGTGTAGGTATGTTTGTTACTTCTTCACGTCTAAACGGTTGGAGCGATTTTCGTAAAATTTAGCAGGGAGTTATTTGACATTCTGGATTAACATATAGGCTACTTTTTACTGTGAGAAAATATCTTATTCCCACGGGACAATCGATACATCGATTTTAAAACGCGAGCGAAGCTGCGGTGTTCAGCTAGTATCCCATATTAGTGTGATGATGATGACCATATTGAAGCAGTTAAAGGTTTTTGAAAAATAAATTGAAATGTATGTAGACATGTCTAAACTACCTACCGTGTGGTAGGTATCGGTTTAGAACTACCAATTAGAACAGCACTACTTCCTCTCTTCTCGTATACGTCGTAGGAGCAACTAAAGGACAATTTTCAGGACATGAGCAGCGTCTATCTGTGACATTAGCACTCACTGCGGTAACAGGTATGCGGGTGCAGTGATTGGCATGCGTGTTGGCAAAAAGTCATTGAAGGATTGACGCCCAGAAAAGGATTCTTATCTTAGTTCAAGTTGTTTTTCAAACCCGGCACGTTATGGTCCTTAAAAGGGTGACTGATGGAAGGCTGGTCCAGGTAGGCTTTTTTACCTAATTGGTGTAGTAAACGAGCATGTCCACCTGATGGTTGCTTTATATAAAAGTGTACCTGCAACCACACCCTTCCACCGAAACGCAAGAATTGCTTTACCTACGCTAGAAATAAGTGCAGCGGGGATAACTCCCCGGTCGAACTACACTGATTCTACCACCAGACTAGGTATAAATATTACCCATGTACCTACCTAAACCGTAATGTTTTCTTAATATTCTGATTCACACTGCGCAAAGTCTTATCGTTAGATTTTTTAATAGACAATTGAACTAAAATGACTTTTTCTGAGGTGAAAGGAGAAAAATTGTGCTGGTTGCTTACAACTTTATATTAGTGCTTCATAAAGAGTAGGTATTAAATGTCTCTGGCTACCTAATTCATTATAAAATATAGATGTTGTTAATCAAAACAAACTTGCTTTATCTAAAATAAATTAAATTGTAGATTTAGTTCCTGTATTACCAAAAATATAACACACAATTCTCATCCATCAACGAAATGTTGCTTAAAATGCTCCGATTCATACGGTTTCCAACTTAATGCCGCCCTTTACAAGAGTACTTGAGTACAAAGACCCAGCGTTGCTCCGAGGGGGGCAGTGCGGCAACATCGCACGGCTGCTATCGATCTGCCCGATCAACCTTCTAGCGCTTACAGCTCTACACTAAAACCCTCCTTTAAACGCTAACATTCCTTAAAGCGCCGCAATCGCTACAAGTATCTAAGGGATTCCACGCACACATTCTTATAACTTTGTTATGACGATAATTTGCAGCGCTTCAAAGCAACTGTGAGATTAAACGCTTATTTGAGACGAAGCGGTAAAGCGTGCTTGAAACCCAAACAAGATTTTTTATTACACACTAATGTATAATGTTCACGGTGAACATTGTATTCGCGTGTGAGTTAGACGTTTTGGCGCGAGGGCGTTTGGCTTTTAGCAAAACTGACAGGTAAAGATGGGGACTATTCCGTAAATAATACAAATAGATACCTACTTTTATTTATGTACACGACAGCTGCAGGATGAACGCTATTTTAGGTACGGACCACACATAACGAGAATAAATTGAGCTATGAATGTGTAGAACAATATATAACCTAACTATCCTAAAGTGCCTAACCCAAACTTTCGAGATATTTTGTATTTAAATCTATATTTCATGTATTTTTCATTCGCACAAAAAGGATTTACAAGTTACCCGGCCTACCATGAAGATTTACTATGATGTTTCAAATCTATTTCTAATTACCTACGTAAATTTATTTTAAGATAGCTATTGAGAAAACTAGAAAACAACTTTTTTCTGAAGGATTTGACAAAGCTTCCGTAAACTGTTTACTTTACGATTAATGCCTCTTTTCTGGGGTGTTTTTTACGTCTGTTGACGTAACATTCTAAAAAAATATATAAAATACATTTAAAAAATTGACACAATGAAGATTTCAGATAGGCTTAGGTAAAACAAATAATGTGA
This sequence comes from Spicauda simplicius, assembly GCA_949699795.1. Taxonomy (NCBI): domain Eukaryota; kingdom Metazoa; phylum Arthropoda; class Insecta; order Lepidoptera; family Hesperiidae; genus Spicauda; species Spicauda simplicius. The sequence continues at coordinate 6,791,288 of OX453063.1, read as the reverse complement.
AATCTATAGCTTACGATGAATACCTAGTGCATTTTCTGGGTAGGTACGTACCTATGTTTTGTAAATTCGTCAAAGTTTCGTATTTGTTAGTCAGTCATTATCATAAGTAGCTAGATATCTAGATAGGAAAATTGGTGATAAAATTCGTAATGAATCCGGGGTAGAACCAAAACTGACATAGCTCTAAGAATTAGAAAGCTGAAGTGACAAAGAGTAGGACAGACGACCGTTGTGGTAGTAGCGTTTGAGTGATGACCACGTCTGGACTAAAGGAGTAGCTAAAGGTTGCCCCACGCCCAGGTGTAGGTACTGTTAACCAAAGCATGTCGGCTAACTTCTAACCACTAGATCAAATGATTCAGACCTGGACTACCAGAGGAAAATATTATATATTTATGAAGGTGGTAGAACCAGTGTAGTTCGCGCAGGGAAATACCACCGCCACACCTATTTTCTAGTGTGAAGCAGTTCTTGCGTTTCGTTGGAAGGGTGTGGTTGCCGCCACGCCTTTATATGAGGCGACCATCAGGGTAGTATATTATAGTCCTCGGGAGTAGTGACGTCTGTGATTGACTTCAGATAGAACCCATGTTCTACATGAATTTGCTTACAGGTGTCCATGGGCGGCAGTGACCACTTACCATCAAGTGGACTACATGCTCGTTTGTTGCTACAATCGGAAAAAAAATGGATCGAATAATATGACTCTAGGTATACAATATATGACAAACAATCATACATACCTATGACATTTTTCGTTATAATCTTGTCTTTAGACTTTTTAGCATATATTTAGTAATTGGGTCATACGAGAAGGTTTTGCAAAAGTAGAAAGTCTGCTGAGGACAAATATGTTTATAGTACCGATATAAGTTCGAGCTGAGCTGAGGAATATTAAAATAACAATGAGATCTAAGCTCTGCTTAGTATATAATAAGTAAGTAAAATAACAACACAACCTGGCAGCCTCTTAAGGTTCAATGCTGGGCATAGGCTGTCCATACGGGGGTCATCGCGCCTTGCATGCAGTTTGGTGACCGCAGTGTTGAGTTTATAAGTTAAGTTAAGGTTTTTGACCTTTAGAATCTTCTTACAAAATCCATGGGAAGAGAGAGAGAGTGGTGCTATTCAAAACTGACAATACACGACACAATTTACAAACAACGAGACAATACTACAATAGACTACTAAAGATTAATTTACGGATTATTATTTTCGGGTCCTCAAAGGAATCTTATAAAAATAACGTAAGAGCAGGTTTAAAACTAATGTATCTTCTTCTCTTACATGAGATTTTACATAAGTTCCGTATCTCTTAATAATACGTAGTTTAATATTTTTTTTAACTTTATGTTCCTAAATTGTTAGAAAGAAGTTGCATTACGTACCTAATTGAAATTAAATTTCTCTTTATTACCATATTTTTCCGTTCTCTGCTTGAAAAGAAAGGTCGTAAGATCCTGTAATATGGCTACAGCAGCATCCAAATCGCTAAAGAATTTTTCTACTTTATTGAACTTATCAGTTTTGCTTTGGAAGGCTAATCCAGAAAAGAAATCGAGAAAATTGGCCTCATAATGACTGTCGACTAAAGAAAGCTACAACTTAAGAAGAATATGGACATCGTTGGCTAGGAGGAACAGCTTTTTTGTGTTTTTTAAGAAACTCTGTATCATAAAGTTCTTAGAATACCTCAGATTATTCTCATTTTCTCCACGTTTATGGGAGATATGATCGTGCAAACGGATATGCTAGCGATGTTTATGGCAATTTTAGAATTCTTGTTTTACTCGGATACTCGGGGTACTGTAAGTAAATGAGTACAGGTCGCCCCTCCCACCAGGTGGACCGATGACTTGAAGAAGACAGCGGGAAACCGTTGGATTCAGAGGGCACAGGACCGATTGGAGTGGCGCCATTTATGGGAGGCCTACGTCCAGCAGTGGACATCAAGGGGCTGATGGATGGATGGATGGACTTTACTGTAAAATGAATACCTAAAAGTTTGAACGTGAAGGTATCACTGCCACGTTTTTTTGTGAGAATCTTGCATTTCGGTGATAGAATGCGTTGGTTCCTCACTTTTATAGCAATCGTAGTCTTCGGGAGAAACAAAGCTTAGATGATTGCATTCAGATGTTCTACAGGTGGTAAAACCAGTGTAGTTCGACTGGGTAGGTACCACCGCCACATTCTAGCGTGAAGCGTTTCTTGCGTTTCGGTAGAAGGGTGTAGTTGCCGGCACAATTTTATATGAGGCGATCATCATAGTCTTTGGGAGTAGCGATGCATCTGTGTTTGACTTCAGATAGAACCCAAGTTCTATTCTATCATATCATGGAAATTACCCCTTATAATCAAAGATACAAACTTTACCTCTTTATAATATTAGTATAGATTAGTGAAATGCTGGTTACTCTAGATGTTGATGACCATTTAACAACGGACACAAACTTTTGTATTTTTTTTTATAAACTAGTTGACCTGGTGAACTTCGTTCCACCTAAATAATGTTAACTTCTTAAATTACAGATGACTGAGAATGTTATAAACGTAAAAGTAGACAAATATAATCAGAAAGCTTCGAACTGGTAAGCTATCGGGAGTTACACGTGTTATTGTGAGTCGACCATAAAAGATAGACATAGGCTGTCCTGGGTATTTTTTTATATAACTTTAAGGAAAATATTTCCGTCATATATGATTTCTGTGTAGCTTTAACCATTAAGGTTGCACACGCGACGGAAGCTTAAAAAATGGATTAACTTCTCCCGTTTTCCTAACATTTCCCTTTACTGCTCTGCTTCTATTGGTAGTAGCGTGATAAAAAGTATACTATAACCAGCTCAGGAGTATAAAGAATAATCGTACCAAGTTTCGTTAAAATCCATCGACTAGTTTTTTTCTTTCTATAACGGTTATACATACAGACGGACAGGCCGACAGAGAGGCAGACAGACAAAAAATTTACTGATTGCATTTTCAGCATTAGTATCGATCCCTAATCACCCCCTGATAGTTATTTTGGAAATATATTTCATGTACAGAATTGATATCTCTACTGATTTATTATAAATATTATAAATAAGAAGATAAATGAATAATTTGTCTCCACAAACTGGTAACGCTTTGTTAAGCGTTAAATTTATTCTGACAGTGTACAGAAATATAGTGTTACTTGTTACTAACACTATATTTCTGTACACTGTCAGCATAAATTTATTCCCAAAACCTTCATAATCCCGCAATAAACTTACAAGTCGATTGCCACCCAACCCGCACTTTCGTTCGATAAGTGTAAGTTACACAAATTAGGCGCCTTATCAGAAATACAGCCTCCGTCGCCCTTAGGTAGAGATCTCGATATAAATTATCACTTTTATTGCTCGCCGCTCGAAGAGCCTGGCAATAAACACGTAAAATGCATGACCAATCAAAATACCACTCACACCACTGTCTTACATCGGTATACGATACGTACAGACACGTTTGCTGTCTGTGTGTGGGTGCGAAATGCATTAAAAATCGCATGTGTGCATGGCACGCACACAGGCGTATAACCCGCTGAGATGGAACACGCGTTCAAGGGATAACGGAGGGCTTACGTTTATTAACGAAAGACTGATATGGATATGGTTGAATATTATTAGTTTTTATACTTGGTACGCTTAATATTGATATTTTTTTATCGGATAATAACTAATTTGATTATGTATATATACTTTATCGTTACCGTACATAGTACATACATACCGTTATATAGAGGAATCATACAATAAAAGCAATTTAGTCCTTTTGTTCGTAAGTATCATATCAACTGTTTTTATGAGTAAAAATGTAGGCCAAGATCACTTTTAAAGTCTCTTGTTTTCAAACAGGGGGCACTACGATCATGGTATTTTTAGAGCACGTCAAATATCGTAATTTCGCTGGTGGTATTTTGACATGATGTCACACCAGTTATCAGACTTTAAAACCTTGAAAATTTTATTTCGTCAACAAAAGTCTGTAGAACATGACATAAAAACATTGAAAATTCGACTCTACATTTTTAAAAAGTAGGAATATAAATTGAGACTTGATTATGGGCATTGTCGACGTTGCAATTATAATATACATTACTAATATATTGTTCTAACCGTAATTAATCTACATCCAATGATAAGGATAAAAGTAAACTGCTAAAACCGCGGACAACTTATCAAGCTCAAAATAACTCGTTATTACCAACCGTTATTAACCGTTAAAATACAAACAGTCGTATCCACACATCCTCCGGGCACACCTCACAGCGAGCCCCCGCCCACATAAAAAATGACATCTAAATAAATCCATTAAGCCGAAGCTCTTCCTGTCTGTGCCCTTACCGCGTGTAGGCGCCTTTATTTATGTTTTGACAGCGTCCGCTGAGCTGTGATTTGTGAGAAACACTTTTTTAATCATAATGAATAGATATGAATAGATGTCTTGAAACATGAAACATTTGCGAGATAGTAGAAGTAATAAAGTTCGACGGAGGGCTTTTATCGAGGATTTTTCATTTTATCGAGGGGGAAACCTTCAAAAGGTACCCAACGCCGTGGGAGTAACGCCGGGTTATGTGGGATTTTTACCTCACTAACCCAAGGTGGCCGTCCTCAGCGCTATAATGAGGACTCCGGGATCTCGAAACGACCGCAACTGGAGTCCTCAGAGTGCAATGCCCCTTTTGGGCCCTTCCCCGGTGACCGATTCATGCTCACCGTGCCTCTCGGTGTTTACAACGGCATGCAGCCACACATGCTATCGTCCTTCGCGAGGTCACTTGGCTGGACGGTCCGAGCTCCCACTCTTACCGCCCGCAACCCCAGAAACCACCTTTTAGTCGCCTTTAACGATAGGCAGAGGATGCCGTAGCACTATTCTGATCCCAGAACTACAGAGTGGAATTTGTTGGAAAGGTATGCTGGTTTACTTCCATATCAGTAGATGCATATTTACATCTAAATAAGTCCATTAAGACGAAGTTCTTCCTGCCTGTGTCCTTACAATGTGTAGGTGCCTTTATTTATGTTTTGACAGCGTCCGCTGAGATGTGATTTGTGAGAAACACTTATTTAATCATAATGAGATATGAAGATTTTGTACCGTTAATGCCTATTGATAGGGCTGTTGTAAAATTATTTGCGAGCTAGTAGACTTTATGTAGTTCTACTGAGGACTTCCGTGGTTTATGTTCTGCGTCATGCCAGAAATAGGAGTTACTGGTAACTTCTATTTCTAGCTCGACGCAAGTCTCGATTCGGTGGAAAGGTTTGCTTACTTTCATATCAGTAGTTTCATATTCACATCTAAATATATTCATTAATCCGAAGCCCTTCCTGCCTGTGCCCTTACCGCGTCTACACGCGGTCACAAACAACAGCTCAGCGTCTACACGCTGAGCTGTGGTTTGTGAGAAACACTTGTTTAATCATAATGAGTACATATGAAGATTTTGTACTGTTAATGCCTATTCTGGTAAGGCTATCGTAAAACAATTTGTAAGGTAGTGAAACTAGTGTAGTTCGACTGGTAACCTACGCGGTCTAAGATCCGCGTCAAGCCACCTCACCGCAGGTCTCGATTCAGTGGAAAGGTGGCTTACTTTTATATCAGTAGTTTCATATTCACATCTAAATAAATCCACTAAGTCGCAGCTCTTTCTGATTATGTCCTTACCGCATATAAGCGCTTACCTTACTACTATCCTTACCGCATATGTCCTTACCGCATATATATATAAAGTTGATTACAGTCCGTGGACGGCACTGACTACATGCCACTGGGTGCATTGCATTCTTTACTACTTCAATTGTAAAAAAAATATCGCACAAAATACTTTTGAATAAACTAGTCATACGTCGCAACGGTCGAAATTCGACCGTAACTTAACTCAAAAATTAAATTTCATATTGTCCGAAGTAGCACGAATATTTCTCAAATTCAATTAAATTGAGTGTCAAGTTATCTATACTATAATAAATCTGTAAGAGGTCGCTGTCTGTACATTTTAAATATATCCTTTAAAGGTTTAATTAAATAAGCTGCATTTAAAAGCAATAGCGAGTATTTTGAAAAAGACATCTGACATTTTTGACGTTGTGTTTTCATAGTAAGACGTTGAATGTTTATTTCGTTCATTATTTATGTGTTTGTGTCAAATGCAAGGTAGTGTGTGTAATGTGTTTTTAGTTGATTTTAGGCACGTTTTATGCATTATTTGAAAAAATATTAGCATTGCGTAATCATTTTTACAACAGCTATAACCGTACGCAATCTCATACTCCTACCTTAAAAACGGATCACAAGTTCTTGAATCACGTATTAATATATAGATACAACTACAAAAAATGCAGCACCACTTATAATTGTAAACACTTTAACCTCTTCAAATGTTTAATCCCATTGCCGCTATGATTTGTGATGAGAAACACTTTAAGCATTTAATTAAGACGCTCTATGATGTCATGTGGCGTGCTGAGGGTTTTTTCAGCTGTCGCCTGTGTCTGAGTCGAGTGGACTTCGATTTATTATCAACGTTATATAAACAGGTCTTGAGATCTTTACTTACTATTTTACTGTTTATATTAACTTGATTGCCTTACTAGGTATATTGTCTGACACAGGCATACAAATGCTTACTAGGACGGCACCGTACACGGTTTAGTACCTAATATGAAAAAAATCACATGTAAAGGATTATAATGTTATTTCGTAAAAACTGGTGATAATTTCTGGAATACAAACATTGTGATTTCTACGCTTTCTACACTCATAGTCCCACAGTAGGATTTTCTCCTGTGTCGTGGGTGCCATGGACACGCAAAAAGACGAATACACAAACATCCAGACCCAGAATAGGACAGAATCTAAACTTATCATTCAGATACCTGTCTGGCCGGGAATCGAACCCGGGACCCACTGCATGTCAGACCGGTATGGTAACTGCTGCGCCATGCGAGTCGTCAAAATTATGTTATTCCCGCGGTTTTGCCCGCTTTGGTCACGTCTACCCCGGTAATGTGTATCCTATGTGCTTTGTCCTATCCTATAATTAGTATCCAAGGTAAACTTTGTGATTATTAAATTTTAACGAAACCCGAGCGACAATTTTTACTCGAAAGGGTCATAAACACACATTTAAGTACATTCGTTGCTGCCTCTGAGAACTAAATTTGAAAGCCTTGGATGAGTATCTACGTATTTATTACGAAATTCTACAAACCAGAACATAAAAACACTATTTATAGATAGAAATAGGTGTGGTTGTGGTGCGTCAAAATCGAACTACAAAAGGCTCTACTACCTTCCTAAGTATAAAAGTATTGTATAAAAATGTGAAGATCTCGTGGATCAATTAGAGCAGCATTAATGAAATGAATGTCTTTATTTTGCATAGGCCTACGGAGGCACTTACTAATTGTCAGTTACAAGTTTTTTCTTACACTAACACCCGATCAGAATATGACCTCAATTGAGAAGATCCAAGTAACTCAGCGGGTTTGGCTTTTTGTCTGCAAATAACGGTTATTTCTACCATATAGCAACACTATTAAATCAAGTAATCCGTAATTTTTTAAAATAGAGTAAACACAGAGGTGGTCATCTATGGAAGGTCTTCAATTAAACAAAGATCTTATTTTATACTTGATTGTAGATATCTTCGGATGGAAGTGTGTAGCCTCGCGACTTATCTAGACCGTAACCGATACACAAAGTGAAGTAATGCCGAGATCTGTCGGTAGTTGCATAGTTGACCTAACTTGGTGGTGTTGGCTAAGTTTTGAGTGCTTCAGTACTTCGGACATGTTAAGCTACTAGTCTCGGTTGGTATCATCAAATAGCAGTCGTTAAACCTTGTAGGAGAGTTTATACGGTTTGATGACATTCGAGATGAGTTGGACACTATCTTGGCTTTTTTTATGTGATTGAAGAAGCGAACGAGAATGCAGGCCACCTTTACACCTCTCTCTCTCTCTTGAGTCGGTCCCTCGGTGCTGAGGATCGTGACTTCTCTGCTGAATGGTCTCTTGCTGCTGATGGTCCATTTGTTGCAGTCAGCAGCCTGGTGCATTGCTGCGCTAGCTGGTATTTCTAGGACCTGTGAAATATCTGAAGTCAGCCACAGACGTTTATTAAGATGGTTGTCTCATATTAAACTGAGAACCCTTCTACCGAAATGCATAAGGTGCTTCGCACTAGAAATATTGACTGAATACTTTTTTTAACCAAATTTAATCACAGATCGGAAATTTGAAGTAGAGTGCTTTAGACCGCCACTCAAGTAAAAACAGTACAGTACCTTTACCTAAATTTAGTAACTCGTATATATATCGTCAACCCATTATTGTCCCACTTCTGGGCACGAGTCTTCTCTCGGAATGAGAGAGTTTTAGGCCATAGCCCACCGCGTTCGCCAAGTGCGAATTGGTGCGAGTTTAGTACCTATTTTAACGAAATTGGTCCATTAATAAATTACAATAAGAATAAATGTAAAAACTCACTAAATTGTGATATTAAGTCTAGTTTCTTGTTTAATAGTCTTCAAGTACCTGAAGTTCGAAACTAAGTTATTTTTATAAAGTTTCAATCGTCTTATTCGCAACTAAACAAAATTTCCGAGAAGTAGCGCAAAGTTATATTATTAAGTAAATAAGTAGGTATAATAACGAGCTTAGTAAATTAACTTTAATATTACAATACCTACTACTGATATAACGAGTGTCATTATTTGCACGTTCGTTAATGCGAATGCGAATCCCCGTACCGACATTTGCGGATGCGAATACAAATGTTGGTTTTAATCAATCTTTGGTATATGCGGCCGAAGGATCTAGATTTGACTATCTTTTTTTAGGTCGTCAAACTGCAGTTCAATTTGGAGTTGGATAGATTTGGTAACCTTTTTTTTTAAACTATTGCCATTCAATCTATAGATATATTAATACGTGAAGCAAAAACTTGTGATTCGTTTTTAAAATACTTGCCGCAGGCGGAGGGGTATAAAATTACGCACGGTTATAATTGATTTACAGAAGGATTTCGCAATACTAATATTTTTTTCAAATAATGCATATAACATACATATAAGCAGGGTGGCCTATCCTAAATCAGTCACGGTAGCGTTCAATTGTGGACGTAAGAATTACGCGCTAGGAGATAATTACGACACTGATTTAGTCACTATAACTCTTTACGGAATTAACATTTGGAATAACGTAGCTGTATAACTGGTATCAACAAGAATAACGCTCCGATGTAAGCGACAGCACGTTCGTAATCCTTTACATAACACTTTTAGGCATTCTGATCGCACGACATAATCTACGTCTAGTCGTCTACCCGCACAGCGTTGTGTAAAGAGAAGGTAGGTAGGTGCTACTCTCACTTGTCTAAGTTAATACTTTACGAACTATAGAACTAAACGGCGTTAATCATGAAATGTACTTAGATTTCCCGTCATCCACCGACGTACCACGACGACATAAAATCAACTAAAAAGACATTACTACCTTGCATTTGACACAAATACACACATAATAACGAAATAGAACATTCAATGTCTTACTATGAAAACACATAACGTCAAAAATGTCAGATGTCTTTGTCAAAATTGGCGGCTGACTAGTATTTATAAAACATTCCCACTATTCTTGCGAATGCGAATGCGGATATTCGTTACATCACTAGTACCAGTTCAATATCGCTGTAAATGTTTCCACGCAAAGTTTTAGTGGTTTGCAACTGTTAACTCAGCTTGCGGTGGGAACTCATTTCGAGACAGAGTTTGGAACTAGCATTTAATTTCGGTCAGTCAATTTGTTGTTTCGAACTAACTTTAGTAGTATTAAAAACCACTGTACTGACCATAGTAACTTACTATCGAGTTACATAGGAATTATATGAGAATAAAAGGGATATAGTGCGAAATTTGTATTTTGGAAAATAACACATTTAGGATAGCGAGTTTCTTAACGGCCGCGGCTATTAAAGTAATGTAACATTTTTTTATTTATTAGAAATCCGTTAGCAGTAGTGCACTTGATAATAATAATAATTAATAATCTTTATTTGCAAGAACATAGTAATTACAATGATATTATATACATTTTATAGCTCAGTGTGGCTTACCTATAGAGGGCATGCAAAACATAAAATTCGTTATTGACAATTTATATTAATATTTTTTCTATTAAAATTACAATCATGCAACTGAGTTATGAATTTATTAATTACTGTCACATTCGAATAAGAACCAATTACTTATGTATTACATATATCATTGAATAATAAATTACAATCGAATTTTTCGTTAAGTACTAAATTATCTTTACAATTTAAAACGTCAAATAATCCTGCAAGCTATTAAAATATCGATTACAATATTAAGAGCGATTTTAATCAACTCTGTTGACAAAATTTTGGGTCCGTTCCTCTTTATTGACGTTCTACAACTACTATTAACTCGGCGGGTTATAAAAAGCACTTGTCTTTAATGCGATGCAATATGGTAGCCTTGAATGGTTAAATATGCATTATAAAGGACTAGTACAACTAAATTCATATAGGTATAAATAAGAAGGGGTAAATCGCTGCTCTTCAGAACTAAGGTAGAGCACTTGGCCACTAAAAATTTAAAACTCAAACTCAAAAAACTCAATATTTAAGAGAATAGTTTTAAATCAGAAATGTTTCTTTTTATTTATAATTAAACGTAACGATAAGGCAGATACCTGAAGGAAAGCAGTCACCGTCGCCTATGGACATTTACAACACCAGAGGAGTCGCCAATGCATTGCTTTGAAGGAGAGCTCCTTTCGCAACTTTTTTGAAGAGCCCCATGTCATAACGCCCCGGAAATACCTCAGGAAGCTCGTTCCACATCTTGCACGTCCGTGGCAGTAACGATCGTGTTGCGCTAGGAGTGGTGCCTAGTGTAAAAAAATGTGCATATCATTAAAATGAAATAAACATAAATTGTTAGAATAACTCAATGTTAAAATCTTATTTATTTTATCTTTTCCACACGAATCTAGTATCCAGCGAAATCTATGTCCTCGGTTAAAAGATACCTAACAATAAATTTACATATTTGATTACTTAATATTGTTGTCTGTGTGTACAGCCTGTGTGTGGGTGTAGGAGATAGCGTTCAGTTATTTGCATAAAGTTTAAGCTTGCTACAGTTAAACAGAGGTTTGCGGGCGAACTAGTTCCGAACTGACACTGGCTAGATATTTGTAGTCAAACAAAGTTCAGAATGCCTAAGCATACCTAGTGTGTAATTATTTCATTAACGTTTAATAAGGTACTTGTTCCTAGCTAATATAGGAACTACAACAAATATTTTAAGACGATTTTTCTCGATTATGACGACTATGAAGGCACTAAAATAAAACCCGCGGTTGCGCTCGAGTTGAAGCCCTTAAATAAATATCAGAGATATGCTTCCTACAGTCATCGCCCCATAGATTTTTTTCCTGTGTCGTGGATACCATGGACACACACAAGACGAATACACAAACACCCAGATCCAGAATATGAATCTAAACTCATCATTGAGATACCCGTCTGGCTGGGAATCGAACCCGGGACCCATTGCGCGTCAGATCGGTATGGTAGCCGCCGCCACACGGTTCGTCAAATAACACTCGTATGAAGAGCTGCTCTGCATAGACGTTCAACTTCTATTTCCAATCGACTTTAGATGGGATATTAGGTATACAAATCCCTGAAGTTTCGAAATCAAAATAGAATATATTTGAAGACGTGGCTAAAAGAAGGCTTACGTGGTTGCGGGCGGTAAAGGCCCTAGCACATGGTGTATTTTAAAGAGCAAGTTCTCATGACAAGCGCTCAACGCGCGTTTTAACAACGCGCGCTTACAACTACAAACATTTTATTCAGGCCGTACACATACTAACGCGCATTTTTATAAAGCGCGCGTTAAACGCAGCGCTAGCGCTTGAATCTTGTTAGCGCGCGTCAACGCGAGCTTTGAGATCATTTGTTTTCTATGTTTCCGTTCAGTTGAGCGCGCGCTTTTGACGTAAATAGATGTATTTAAGGGTCCAATAGTTCATCCACAAATCGTCGGAAATGGAATCAGACGCTTTTAATACAGGTTTATTTATAAACGAAATAGAGAAACGTCCTGCGATATGGGAAATGACAAGTAACGATTATTCAGATAAGAATTTGAAGAGACTGGCTTGGGAAGAACTCGTCCTCATATTCATATTCATTTCATGCCATCGGTACATATCACCGATAAAACTGTTTCTACGTCCTTCTTCGACAAATGTAAGAACTCCACTGAAGCTCGGCGAACGCGGTGACGCGCCTTCAACGCCTTACAAACGTGTGTCATGTGAACAGTATACAAAAATTTAGCGCGCGTTGTACGCGCGTTGAACGCTTGTCATGAGAACTAGCTCTAAAGGCGCTGACGACGCGCGTTTCAAGTACTCGCGTTTTCGGTGTAGATTTTTGCGTTTTTACAGATTCGAACGCGCATAAGAGCAAGTTCTCATGACAAGCGTTCAACGCGCGTACAACGCGCGCTAAATTTTTGTATAGTGTTCACATGACACACGTTTGTAAGGCGTTGAAGGCGCGTTACCGCGTTCGCCGAGGTTCAGTGGAGTTCTTACATTTGAAGATGGACGTAGAAACAGTTTTAACGATGATTTTATACCGATGGCATGAAATGAATATGAATATGAGGACGAGTTCTTCCCAAGCCCGTCTCTTTAAATTCCTATCTGAATAATCGTTACTTGTCATTTCCCATATCGCAGGACGTTTCTCTATTTCGTTTATAAATAAATCTGTATTATAAGCGTCGGATTCTATTTCCGATGATTTGTGGACGAACTATTGGACCCATAAATACGTTTATTAACGTCAAAAGCGCGCGCTCAACTGAACAGAAACATAGAAAACAAATGATCTCAAAGCGCGCGTTGACGCGAACTAACAAGATTCAAGCGCTAGCGCTGCGTTTAACGAGCGCTTTATAAAAACGCGCGTTAGTATGTGTACGGCCTGAATAAAATGTTTGCAGTTGTAAGCGCGCGTTATTAAAGCACGCGTTGAGCGCTTGTCATGAGAACTTGCTCTTATATACGCAATACAAACGCGCGTATATTGCAAAAGTGCCTTTGAAACTTGCTTGAAAAAATCTAAATGTTGTCGAATGTCATTGCATCAATGACATTCGACAACATTTAGATTTTTTTTCTATCTTCTATGTATATCTGTATTGCTTTAACTGTGTGTATTACCGCAGTAGACGCACGTTTCACGATCACCCCGTCTGCTCAGGTTACAAGGCGTTCAAATCGTTTACAGCACGTATACCTGCGTTACCAGCGCGTCGTCTGCGCATATAATACGCTGTGTGCTAGTGCTGCCTAAGAGTTAGAGCTCGAAACGTTAGCCAACGACCCCCTTATGATTATGAATGGTATGATCGAACACCTTGTGAGTTCATAAACTAGGCTCCTATGAGCGCCGTATAGCTACATAGGACAAGCCGGACAGTCCAACATGCTGATTAGAGTCCGTTCGCGTTCCTTTGAAGATTCAGGAGTCCCGGTTCAGGAGTTTTAGGGGGTAAAAATCAGTAACTTTTTGAAAGTTCCCTTACATACTTAAATCTTATAACTATCAATAACACAAGTTCTTAATATCCGAATACGTAATTGCATCGTTTTCGCTATTTCAATTCCATTAAAAATGAAAGCAATATAAAAGTTGCGGCGAGGTGTTCATCTAAATTAACGGCAGATCTGTATCCGGCGTGAAGCGCGGATGCTGATGGCATCTCGCTCGAGATGCTCGTTAATTGCTTTGCCGTTCAGCGACAAATCGGTCATTGCCTCCATGAAATACGGCGCGGCAATTCGAGGGATTGAAATAAACAAGTGAGGGTTAAGCTTATTTGGGTTTACGCTTTATTTTGTGTGGTTTCATTGGGTACTGATGGTTTTCAATAAATAAGTAATCCATTTGTTAGGATTGAGGTAAAACAATTTCCTCTCGTTTGTATTTTGTTTGTGCTTTATTGAACAGCTCATTAGTTACGTGGTCATTGCTCGTAATTGTATGTATATACCTACATAGTCCATAACGTACAATCTAATTAGGTATATATTTTCATACAGTAGGTACATATATAACAAATGTTATACAATTATACAATTTTAAAGCGTTAGCATGTTACATACATGTAAATAATAGTTATAGGACTCTATATTTTTTATATTTCACTATGTTGGGCTTGTGTCTCACTCTTCTCAAAATTTAAAGTGCCTTGAAGTTTATCCTTCACAGGCCAACTCTAATGCTCGTTAGTAGAAATATATAAATCCGGCATTAACAGAAAATAACAGAATCATCAGTAATTTTACCTTTTGAAACATTTTTACAAAGAAGTTATTATGTAAGTAGTTAGGTGCAGATTCAATTAGTGTTACTTAGTGATTATTGTCAATCGGGCAATGCGCATAGAAGAATCCTGTTAAATTCCTTTGGGGATCCTGGAGTCCTCTTCGTAGCGGCGATGACGGTCACCCGGGAGGTTTTAGTACGGTGAGAATCCCACGTAACCCACGGCACGGCGTCGGGTAACTTTCGAAGGTTTCACTCTCGACAAAAAGGTACATTACATACTTAAGAATTTAATAACATTTTGTATAAACAATTTTATGAAATCATTAGATAAGAAAACATATACCGAAAGCAAAAACAAGTGTAAGCAAATAAAAATAAACGTCAAATAAGGCACGAGGAAAGACAAAGGAAAGTCATTTTAATGAGCGTTCACAGCAATCAAAATAACAACGAACTTGCCAAAGCATAAATGGCTTAAAAACAAACAAGGTTCAAAATCTGGAATCGAAAAAGTAAAAGAAATCGGCAAATTATCGTTTGATGGCCGACAGATCAGACCTATTGTGTGCTGCAAATGATGTTGGGGGACGAAATTCTTGCCAATCTCGTAATGAGATAATGATCGTATTTATGTCTATTTGTAGTTTTATTTGTCAGAAAATTGCGTGATTATTGTCGCTGAGGGTTATTATATAAAACGAAATAAATTTACAAATTAATTTAAAAGAATTCTTTAAATGCAGATTTGTTTTCGGAAGATTCTATAGGAAAACATCACTCATGTGTAGTTCAGATCGTCAATGTCATAATTTTGGTATCGAAATGTATGCTATCATTTTGAAAAAATATCAAATCAAAATATTCAAAGTAAATTTTATAGAAATTTAAGATTGTCAGTATCCTGCATTGTGGTTGCGGACCCACTCTCATATGAGGCAACCATGTTAGTCGTTGAGCTCAGGTCTTCTCTCGGAATGAGAGAGTTTTAGGCCATAGAATAGTGCGCTGGCCAACTTTTTTTTTAAAGAACTCTCAGGTATGTAGGTTTCCTCACGATGTTTTCCTTCACCGAAGACCTCGGGAGTAGCAACGCATTTATGATTGACTTCAGATAAAACCCCTGTCTATATAAAGTTGGTTAAAGTTGCCCATGGGTGCTAGACTATTTACCATTAGGTGGACTGCAGTCCTGTTCTTTACTTTAATCTTACGAAAAAAATCTTACCACCGCTTAGGATAGTTATTTGTAATGAAGAAATAGCAAAATAAATTTTATAACATAAAATACAATTTGCAAGTAGTAATTACAATCGTAGTGATAGTATAAAACAAAGTTTGTTCTGTCTGTCCCTATGTATGTTTAGATCTTTAAAACTACGCTACGGATTTTAATGCTTTTAATTTAAGTAATAATTACAGTGATTCCAAAGGAAGGTTTCTATATATAATACATGTATAATATAGTAGAGAAACACTGATAATTTTAGATTTTAGATTTTTGGAATTATTTTCTCCGTGCCGACTAGTTTCACATAAAATGCAATTTACAGTAGCAATCTAAATCAGCAAACGCGTGAGCTGTCTAACCACAGGTTTTTATCGTAGATGTAATTATTTATTTTATAACGCTAATGACAGTCAAGTGAGGTCACCGTTTTACTTTAAGTGTCTATTAAAGAGTATCATTAGTAATATAATATGTTGATCGATTGATCGAGAAAAAACTGTTTATCATTAGAAAATTATTTATTTGTTATTATGTTTTGTTATAACCACAAGTTAGGTTTTTAAGTTTTTGCATAGCTTTGAGCGTGGCGACCGACTAAAGAAATTCCGTAACGAAAATAACCTAACACTCTCCACTCCTATATGGTAAGACAGCATGAAGCTCGTACGGATCGAGACGAGCTGCTCGGAAATCAGTCAAATATGTAAGCAGCTGTTTGTTAGAAAGTATATAGTATCAAAGAAAATAACTTGAATTACTGTCAAAGAAAAAATATACTGTATAAATAAATAAATAATTATAATTGCATAAGTTGTTATGCATTAACTTTACCGCGGCTGTCCCCGAGTGCCGCCCGTTTTTTGGAAACGTTCATATCTGGCGTTGTTACGAGGTTCCTAAGCTTTTAATATTATATTGTAAATGCGAAAGTTTGTGACGATGTATGTTTGTTTGTTGACTCTTTGACGCAAGAACTACCAGTTGGATTTCGGTGAAATTTGACACACAAATCTTTTATGATCAAGATTAACTAACACAGGATACTTATTACCGACGTGGCCACAGCGCGTGAATCCAGAGGTATTACTCTATTTAACATCATTGTTACCAGAAAAGAATAAAGAAAAAATAAAAAATAAAAAAGTATGGAAATGTATCTTCTAAATTAAAGAATAGTCACCTCAAATAGACAAAATCCGAGTGAAATAAAATTAAATAGGTGTATTATTGACAACTTTTTTCTACTGACTAGATAGTTCATATGATTAAATGTACCTTCCATAAATAAAGGAATTATAGTCACCTCATCTACGCTAAATTCGAAATAAAAAATATTAAGTAGGTATATTTTTGACAACGACGTTTCGACGTTACAACGTCTTATAATTCGATGGAGCCAGCCGCACGCACCAATAAACATTACTCATGCGGCGTTAACTCGCTCTGAGGCGTTCCATTAAAGTCTTCAAGTGCAAGCGAGAGCGCGGAACGAGCGATAAAGAGGCAAATCGGCCTCCGCTTGGACAGCGTACAAATAAATTTAACTGGATCAATTCCACTGTGATTTACATTTACCTCCTTCTCTATCGTACAAAATATCTTTCAAACAGATAATATTAAATTTTTCTTTTGAAAAATACAACCATTCCATCAGTATTTTTTAATGACGTTGTCACGATCAACTATCGTCAATAAACCGACTTTACAGACAATTGTTTTCTATTGACTAGATAGTTCAATCATACATGCACCTACATAAATGGGATAAAATGAATGACAATTGAGACCTTTTCCTTTTATATTTGTACTGAATGGGATTGTGAAGAATTTGGCAAATTATCTACTAATAGAGGAGGGGTCAGTTCTATTGTGTACATTGATTTGGGAATTCCATTTCCACAAAGGGGATAGTAATCAGCCATGTAAAGTGAAAATGCCTTTATAAATAACTGTTCATAATGTTTATCGACATTAATTTGAAAGAAAGAAAGATTTATTGCATAGGGCATCAAAAAAACACATAAAATAAAAGACTAAAACTAAACCCAAAAAAAAAAACAAAATATTTGTTAGACGGAGAAACATAAACACATAAAGAGGTTAAAAAAAAGTTACAGGTTTTTTCGATGAAATTTCGATGTTTTATTTTAAGTGTGTTGTTGATTAATGTTAAGTTGAAACGTATATTTTTATTTTATATTATAATACCTAGAGTTAAAAAAGTTAATTATAGTTTAAAAAGTGTTTATGTTTATCGCATTTTTAATTAACTTTCAAAATTACGTAGTAAGTATAAATAGGACCATCTGCATATTCTGTAGTATCAGCTCTACTAATATATTTTATATATTATATTTTTTTCAACACAAACATTAAATTATGAATCATCAATTATATAAAGATATTACTCATTAATTTACAGTTTATTCCATGCATTGTTGAATAGATAGGGCACGCGGAAGCTCGTATTAGGAGTCTATTTTAAAACGCTGACAGAAGGCATGTACGAAACCTCAGCAAATAGCTGTGTTCGCGTAATACTGCAGTCGTTTGACCAGTCTAACTTGTTCTCCGCCCCTCCCGGGCCTAGTGATCAACCAGATGTCTTCGGGGTAGGTGTACGGGTGCTTGGAGGTCTGAGTAAGCTGGTAGTACCAGTAGGCAGTAATCTAAGCGCATTAGAGCGCGCGGCGTCGCGTGACGCGCGGTGCGTTGACCGCTCTGGCAATTGCCCCATTACCAGGGCTGTCTCTGGCACGATAAACACATCAATGTAGATTCATGGATTCATGAGATTACGACAGACAATCTGCTTCTGATACCATTTTCATCTGAAGTAGAAGTTGCTTTGAACTACAACTTGGATTATGATAAGTTAAGGCACTAAAAGCCAAGTAAAATGTGATATACAATACTGGGACAATATTGTAAATGCTTAATACATCAAAAAAACAATATCAAATCGTTAAAGAAGACGATACGTGTAGGTTGTAATTTAGAACTTAAACATTAAATAATCCAATATATTTTAATATATTGAAGTAGCAAACTAGCATGAAGTCCACCTGGTGAAAAGAAGTCACTTCATACAGAATACGGGTTCAATCTGAAGTCAATATATTAGTTGCTATTCATTAGGACGGCCGGCAACCAGACTCTTACACCGAAACTCAAGAAATATGTGTGATTAAGATATACTTCGAAGTAATATAGGTATTTATATCCCGACAGATCGGTATATTCTTAAATAGTGGTAGTTTGTAATATTATTATTTTGATACAAGAATATTAGTTTATCTGTTCATTTACATTTGACAAGAAAGAAGATATAATAAATCCAGTAGTTTTATAAATCGTGGTATGTTACCTATTAGAACATTGTAATACCTACCTAAATACTCTATTTTACGACCGTTCTTCCAATCAAATTTGTGACAATAAAAGATCGAGATGTGGAAATTTCTGCTTACTAGAAATTGTCTTGATAGAAATAACTTGGAATAGATTCAAAGATATTCAACTATAGATAAGGATCCATATTTGAATGAATCTATTTGGATTGATTGATTATAATAGAGGTAGGGTTCAAAATTAGATATATATAGGTACTTATATTTTTATAGTTATACCTGGATACTTGCAACACCAGATGAGTGACCAATGCCAACTTGGAAGGAGAGCTCTTTTTACTTATTTATTGAAGAGCCCCATGTCATAGCGCTCTGGGAATACCTCAGGAGGAAGGTCATTCCACATCTTGCACGTTCGAGGCAGGAAGGAGCACGGCAAAAGGACCGAGGAGGACCGTGATGGGGAGGTTTCAGTGGAATACGGGTTTGTTTTACATTTAAATGTAAACATACCTGTCTGTCGCATTATTTCTCTGACCTAAAATTAAGAAATAACCATATTTTTAATTTCACTCCTATTTAATTTATTATAAAATTATTATACTTCGGCTGATTTATTTACTACAGATTTTTTCCAAACCACAGATAATAATGTTTCTTGGCTGCTTATGTTATTAAAATAGAGAATAGTTTTAGTAAAGAAAGCAAGCAACTAATGAACTTTCTATCCAATCGCATACTTTTTATGTTTAGTTTAATAGACTATACTAAGCCAAAAAGTACTTAATAGTACCTAGTAAGTAGTTAATAGTAACAATTTATTTCATTTAGATTACTCTACATCCATTGTTCAATAGTGGAATAACAAGAATATTAGAATTTGCTTTTACTCTTGTGAGTCTCGTGCTATGCAGGTCACAAGCGCAATTACATAAACTATGTACAACAGGCTATGTAATTTCCCTTGAATCTTCGGGTTCGAGATTTTTGAGTCATATGCAGTAGAGTGTCAAATTGCTTACCTGTGATGCTCAACGTGTTAATATAATTTGCAAATTAATACGTTTAAAAACTTAGTATTACATAAACAGGATGTTTTTATCCATGTTAGAGGATGGGAGATGTATTTTCAGAGTTGGTATGCATGTATATTTAATATTATATTATTTTCAAATATTCGTTTGCAATAAAAAAGAGAATAAAGAATGACTTTACTAATATAAGAAAAATGGAGAAGAGGCCCATTTATTAATTATTATAACATCTAGATCCTCCATGCGGCTTCACCCCCTTTGGTTACGGTTCCTACGGTTTTGAGTAAGGTTACTCAAAATGTGTTAATCTAGCTCAAAAACTATGTGTGTACCTAATTTCAGCGAAATTCCACCTTTAGTTTTGATAAAGTACCAAACTCACAAATCATTAGATATTGGCAACAAAAGGCTAGTAAACAGACCATTAAAATATATGTGATCATTGGGATAATTACTTTATATATTTTTTATTCTATTTATTTATTAATAAGTTTTGTACACGGTGACATAATAAGTAAACATTTTTACACATAAAATACAAAGGGCTACTTATTCCAAAATGAAATTTCTTCCAGCAGTCCTGTGTTAGGAAAGGGTATATAAAAGCAAATCCAGTGTGCACAAACTAGAATTAAATATAAACTTAATTCACTTAATTCTATCAGATTTATAGTATTTTTTATACTAAGCCAGCCCTAGCCATAGTCCCAAATCTGCGAAGTGATTTGCTCTCGCCAATTCGGGGCAACGACCGTCAGATGCAAACCGATAACGGTGCGAACGTGCATTTGGTCCGTTTGACGGCTGATATCCCACTTACAACTACTTTAAATTCTGAAGATATCTAGACTAACTGACCTGACTAGAGCGGTTCAGCTAGATTTACAATTCAGTATAGGTATTTACCATTTTCTTAAACTTTGAATCGATTTTATTGTTGTGAGTTTATCGTAACTGGACACATCAAGCTGTGAAGATGCTGTCTATTCAGATAGACCTGGAAAACAGTTCAACAATCGGAAAAAAAAATCTTCATTTTCTCGTCATAAAATTCTAATTGATAAACAAATTCTGAATTCAAATAGAGAAGAGTTATATAGAGACCGGCTAGAGCGGTTCAGTGCTAGATTTACAATTCAGTTAAATATTTACCATTTTCTTTAAGTTTATGTCGTTTTAATGTTGCGAGGTTATTTTCAACATATGTAGGTACAGTCTGTTCGGACTGACAGTTTATTAGTCAGAAAAAAATAGGTTCCCTTTAACTTTAAGACTTTCTTTTACAGGTAACAATGGTGTCTTCTATTTATCGTCATATCTATGATACATGTTTGTTGCGATAGAGGGTATTCATATTTTAATATATGTTGCTATTTTAATCATTATAATCTCTTATTGACGTTTCTAAACGACTAAAATAAATACTTTCACATCGCTAATTTATTTTCAGTAATCTATAATTCTAACCGTTAAACAAATTCCAAATTTAAAAACAAACATAGATCGATCGTTCCAATTTCGAATCGAAATTAATTTATACTTTCGAACTTGCTTTTATACTATGAAAACGAAGCACAGTGATTAGAACCGTCTAATCTGAAGTGATCTGTTCGCCAAACAGGCCAACGACCGTCAGATGCAAAGCGATAACCGTGCGAGCGTTTGTTCCGTTTGACGGCCGATGGCACACTTAAAGTGGCGAATGAGGAACGTACTTTCTCGTCAACCCATTATTGTCCCACTGATGGCCACGGGTCTTCTCTCAGAATGAGAGAGTTTAGGCTATAGTTCACCGCGCTGGCCAAGTGCGAATTGGTGGACTTCACACACCTCCGAGAACTTTTTTTTTAAGAATTCTCGGGTGTGTAGGTTTCCTCACAATATGTTCCTTCACCGAAAAGCAGTGATAATTAATTTCTAATACGCACATAATTTTAGAAAAATCAATGGTGCGTGCCTGGGTTTGAACTTCGGACCCCTAATCGAGAGGGCAAGATTCAACCATTAGGCTATCACTGCTCCTGCGGCTATCACTGCTCTTGCGTGAAACGTACTTTTATGCATTGCAAATGGCCAATTGTTGAAATCTTCTTATTTGTAAAAAGATAGCTTACAGTTGTGTTCTGTGCAAAGGAGGAAAAAATACATAGGAAAAAATACATTCGTAATGCTCAGTCCCAATATAGGGACAAAATCCTTGTCAAATCTCATTACCTTCAGCTTTAATCCTATCACTGTTTTCAGATTCTTTTTCTTAAGCTTCTTGCTATCTTTTTCAATAATCATTTTTTTATATTTTTTATATTTGTTGCTATCTTCCAATATTTCAACTACTTATACTTGCTTTTCTTTAACTTACTCCTTAATTTATATTATATTTTGCACTAATCTCTATTTAATTTTGCACCCTACCTTTTTCTTTCTGTTCATATTCTTTTTAACTCCGAACCTTAAGGTTGTCTGGAAGAAACCGCTGTTTAGCGATGAGACCGCCTATTGTATCTTAAACTGTAATCAATATTGTAAATTTCCTGTTTTTTTTGGGTACAATAAAGTATATTAATAATAATAATAGGTTGATATCTATTGTAGAGGTACCTAATCTGAAAAGTCTGGTTCCGATGAATATGGATTGTCAATAATCGGCATTGGTGCTTCATATGAAGTATGCTTCAGACATGTTTTAGTTGTAAGAAAAGGAAATGGGTTGCGGTCACTTTGTCCTTTTTTGTTCTCGAGGGGGAAACCTTCAAAACTTTGTCCTAAGCATTAATTTTGTTGAAGGGGTTACATTTTCTTTGTCTTAGGTATTGATTATATTACTACGTGATTTGTTCATGTGATTATAAATAAAAGGTTTAGACATTATTTTTCTTCTTTGGCTTATGTTATATATATTTGCAAATGAGCATGTGTGGCCATATGCCGTCGTACACATCAGAAGGCGCAATGAGTACAGAATAGGGCACCGCGCTAGGACTACTGTTTTTTTTTTATCTGACTGAAGTAGCAAGCTAGCATGTAGTCCACCTGATGGTAAGCGGTCACTGCCACTCATGGACATCTGCAATCAATTTCATACAGAACATGGGTTCTATCTGAAGTCAATCACAGATGCGTTGGTGCTCCCGAGGACTATGATGGTCGCCTCATAGAAAAGTTTGTCGGCAATCACACTCTTCCATTGAAACGCAAGAAATGTTTCACGCTAGAAATAGGTGTGGCGGTGGTACTTCCCCGGTCGAACTACACTGGTTTTACCACCTGTTGTTCTATTGGAGATCCCGGAATCCTCTACGGAGCGCTGAGGACGGAAAAAGGCGGGGGTGGGGAGGGGGGGGGGGGGGTTACTCAGATAAAACTCCTACATAGCCCAGTGTTGCTCCCACGGCGTCGGGTACCTTTTGAAGGTTTCCCCCTCTATAATAATAAAGGTATTTACATACCGATAGATGTTTATTACTAGGACATATGATGATGGATAGATCACATGAACTGTATGCTTTTATTGCAACTTGAATTTTATAAAACAAAGTAGTTTCGCAATACTAAAGTAATTACTAAAAATTATATTTTATTATTTAATTTAATATTTTATTATAAATATTTATGTATTTACAGTCTTCACTTGTAATTCCACACTAGGACAAACGCACAAACACCCAGACCCACAATTAACTTAGACCAAGAAAAAATCAAAATTTGAGAAGCAGGAGTTTTTCATTTAAAGATTTTATTTCTAAAACATCTTCATTCTTGGCCTACTAATAGATGCCATATTGTTTTAGTCATAAATTATTTTAAGGACCGATAAATAATAGACCGTCAGGCGTTGACTTCAAAGCGGCGTCATAAATGTGAGGTTTTAACTACCTATTCAGTTAAATTGGGTTTGACCAACAATAACATGTGAGAGATATGAATTTGGGCCTCCCACGGTCCCAAGATAGCCATAGTTACCTTACTAATACTAAAATAACCGGCTAAGTGCGAGTCGGTTCGCGCACGAAGGGTTCCGTACCATGTTTGTAAAAAAACGGCAAAATAAACACGTTTGTTGTACGGAAGCCCCCCTTTAATATTTGTTTTATTCTATTTCTTGCTCCTATTTGTTATTTTAGCGCAAACAGAAATATATAGATCGTCTTGCTCATATTTGTTATTTTATATATATAGATCATCTGTAAAAAAATCAACTGTCTAACTATCACGGTTCAGAAGATACAGACAGGCAGACAGGCAGCGGAATCTCAGCAAAGGGTTCCGTTTTCAATCTTTGAGTACGGAGTATATGGGTCCAATAGATAACTATGTTTCTTTGAGAAGTTAATAAAAGTAAATGTTTGTGAAAATAAATGGATAATTCTTTCTTATTAAAACTATACATCGAATTTGACAGAAATTTCGCACAAAGATAGTTTATGATCTAGACGCATGATTTAACCGTGGTAATTGTCATAATAGCAGGCGAAGCCGTGTGAATAAGCTAGAATCTTATTGTTGTTCTTCTGTACCTACATAAGCACGTGTGCTGGTGTAAAAAATTCTATAAGGTTTTCCCCAAGTACCTACCTATATATAAACTATACTCGTATGAACGTGAAAATGAATATTACAACAATCTACCTATCTATTACGTTCTTAAATAGGATAGGTATAAATTAGGAGATTAGGATATATAGGGTAGGAATACATGTTTAGGAATTATATAGAATATTTTGCGGTAAGTTCGACGCTCTAAACTTCTAGAGACATCCACGTCAGACATTAACAGACAACAACACGGAAACGTAAATATAAACTGTCTGCAGAGACATTCCATACGAACTTATTGCACTTTGCACTCAGCTGAGCACACTTTGTGTGTGACCTGTTTGTGAATACTCTTCCGGAGGCAAGCACAAGTTTGAGCCGTTTTCGTAAGATGAGTGGTAATTTTAATTATTGACTAAAACCGTCGAAGAAAGTTAGCAACGCACTTAACATACCTTTACCTGAGGTCACATTTTGAAATGGTCACATTAAGAAGAATTAAAAGGCGAAAGAATTCTTTTACTAAATTTTGTGACATAACAAAAACGGTCTTGGAGAGAAATTAACCGGTGAAAAAAAACTTTAAAAAAAATGGAAAAAATATTCTAGGCTCGTCAACGGGCCGCAAGATCTGACTGAATGAGTAAGTTTTTAATTTATCTACCTGTACTTATAGTGTTTTTAAAAACAAATAAATAAATTTCTCTCCTTTAGAATACCCCATAACATGCCTCGAAAACATATTCAACTCTCCGTACCCCCACGTTGTAAAACCAAATTGGGCTCAAACTCTCCTATTAGTAGGCTATCAACAATTTATAACAAGCGTAGTGTATCCATGCACATCGATCGATATAAACAATATGTCTCTATTAGCCTTTAAAAAGGCAATTTCTAATTTCTAATATTTAATTTCAAATACACATTGTTTTAAAAGCATATTTAATTTAGTTGTGATTGTTTTATTTTTGTATGTAAGACATGCATGCGATGTTAGCCTTTAAGTGGTCGTACATTTTTTTGTCTACTGTATAAGAACTTTTAATTTTACTGTGGATGTGTTAAAAATGTAACAACCGTAGGTTAACTTTATGAAATAAATAAATAAATAAATCTGTTCTCGATTCCCAACTATAAACTTATTTTACAAAGTTATATATAACTGTATCATTTTATGGGCCACTAATGCAAATTAAACATCAGAGTACAGTTTAATACACGCTTTTTACACTCATAGCCCCACACTAGGATGTTCTCCTGTATCGTGGGTACCATGGACACACAAAAGACGAATACATAAACACCCAGACCCAGAACATGAATTTAAATTCATCACTCAGATACCTGTCTGGCCGGGAAGCGAACCCGAACACAAATATTTCTCAAATTCAAAAAAATTTTAATAAGTTTCAAGTTATTTTGAACGCACCCGTTAAAAATAAAAAGAATTAATTTAATATTTATTAAAAGAAAAGTTTAATTAGAAGCCGCATTTAAAAGCAATAGCGGGTATTTTGACAAAAACACTGACATTTCTGACGTTATTTGTTTTCATAGTAAGACATTGAATGTTCTATTTCGTTTATTATTTATGTGTTTGTGACAAATGAAAGGTAGTGTGTCTAATGTGTTTTTAGTAGATTTTATGTATGTCATATGCATTATTTGAAAAAGATAATAACATTCTGCACTCCTTCTCTTCGTCCACTATAACCGTGCAAAATACTAATCCGTCCGCGGATTACTACTTAAAAAGCACCACAAGTTTTTGCTTCACGTATTAATATATAGATTAAATATATTCAATAACATATTGTTAAAGCATAGAAATAGGTGAGGTGATGGTGCCACCGGAAACCGCAAAATGTTTTACCGCCTTCAATGATAGAGTGTAATAGCAAGGGCTATAACGTCTCCTAAGACTAGCCGCACAGAAAGGAACTCTCCTTATATCTAGGGAGAGCAGCTTCGATAAAAATAAGGGAGATTAGAGACTTTCTCGTATTATCATGTTTTAAAATTAAGACGTATGCCTCGTCAGGCACTATCCATCACCAAAAAAATATTTGGGAAAATTATATTTCATCAAATATAATTTTCGCAAATATTTTTTTGGTGTTGGATAGAGCCTTTACTTTTGAGGTCGTAGAACATATAGGTTTCAACCGAGGACGTAACACTGCAACACTTATTTCTAGCATAAAGTGGTCTTGGATTTCGGTGGATGGGTGTGCTTCCCGGCTTTTGTTGATATGAGGTGACCGTCCTTGTCCTGGGCAGTAGCAACGCATCAGTGATTGACTTCAAATAGATCTCTTATTCTGTAGGAAGTTGCTGATAGTTCCATAGGTGGCAATGATCACGTACCAGGAGATGGTTTGCATGCTCGTTTACTACCTCAATCTTAAAAAAAAAACTCCTTAGTATATACACCCTTTGGAAATAATTAAACTAAAGATGTTTCTTCGTGCTCATAATGGTAAACAGTATGTTTATAGTACTTACTATGTAGTATGCACATTATTATATTAGAGCAGTGATAGCCTAATGGTTGAAACTTGCCCTCTCGATCGGGAGGTCCGAGGTTCAAACCAATGATTTATGTGCGTATTAGAAATTAATTATCACTGCTTTTCGGTGAAGGAAAACATCGTGAGGAAACCTACACACCCGAGAGTTCTAAAAAAAAAAAAAAGTTCTCGGAGGTGTGTGAAGTCCACCAATTCGCACTTGGCCAGCGAGGTGGACTATGGCCTAAACTCTCTCATTCTGGGAGAAGACCCGTGCCCAGCAGTGGGCCAATAATGGGTTGATGCGATGCACATTATTAAAAAAATCTTCTAGACCTTACTTAGACTGTGCATCAGTGGATGTTATTACTTATTCGCTAACTCACTGACTCGCCATCAGTTAATTACTTATTACTAGTTGATCCGGCGAACTTAGTTCCGCTTAAAAGCCAAAAATCTAAATTTATCAGTGTTCCTCCTCTATATTATATTATTATACATAATAACCTTCCTTTTGAATAAATCTATCTATTAAAAAAAACTTCATTAAGATCTGTAGCGTAGTTTTAAAGATCAAAGCATATATAGGGACAGACAGAAGCGACTTTGTTTTATACTATGTAGTAAAGAATATTTGAAACAATCTTACTATTATTTCCTGGTTTTCTTGTTAAATGATGGATACTGATTGCGAGTTGAATAAAATATATCCAAAATTGGATACAACTAAGCGACGTGTGGTAGGTACTTGGACCCGCATGCAGCCATTTGTGGTGCGTTGTGCCATTAAATTGTATGGTGAACGTGGTCGACCACCATATACGGGCACGCTCACCGGCAAATGTGAGGTTTGATGTAAAAATTGATAATAATGTAGTTTTTCTGTAAGGAATTACGAGGCATCGCAGGAAATAGTGTGGGTGTTTTAAGCACATTTAAAGAAAAGAAAGACCCAAAATAAAAAAATAAGCGTTTCAAAGGAATCCATAGTATTTAAAAATCAACTTGTTCAAAAAACTGTTATTAGCCAAGCGTGGCTGGACGGTTCGAGCTCCCACGCTTATCGCCCGCAACCCCGGAAACCTCTTTTAGTCACCCCATACGACAGGCAGGTGATACCGTAGGCCTATTCTGATTTCGGATCTACAACCTGCCTAAATCTCAAAAAGGATTGAAAATTTACTTTTTTTATAAGATTGAAGTAGCAAACAAGCAGTGTCCCTTTGTTGTAAGTGGTGATTGCTGCCCTTGGACCCATGGTAAGCAATTTTATATACAAGATTGGTTATATCTGAAAAAAGTCACATATGCGTTGCTACTTGCTACCTCCGTGGACTCTGGTTACCTCATGTAAAAGCGTGCCGGCAACCATACCCTTTCATCGAAACGCAAGAACTACTTTACTGTACAAATAAGAGTTGCGGTGGTATGTCCTCGGTCGGGTTACCCTGGTTCTACAACCTGGTACTTGAGCTTGGTCAATCATGCTATATTACTTCAGACGAAGGTGAAGGCTACGGTGGTGGCTTCTTTGAAGGTGGTAGAACCAGTGTAGTTTCGGGGAAGTACCACCGTCACACCTATTTCTAACGTGAAGCATTCCTTGCGTTTGGATGGAAGAGTGATGGTTGCCGGCACACTTTTATATGAGGCGACCCTCACGATCCTCGGGAGTAACAACGTATCTATCATAGACATCAGTTGGAATCCATGTTCTGTAGTTGATTACAGATGTCCATGGGCGGCGGTGACCACTTAACATCAGGTGGACTGCATGCTCGTTTGCTACTTCAGTCAGATAAAAAAGACGACTTGGATTTTTTTTGACTTTGGTCGTGACACAGATGATGAGTTTACAGTTGATCTAATTTAGTTGTTCTAATCTTATCTTCATATAGAAATATTAAACTAGCATGGAATCCACTGGAGGTCGTAGCATGAATGCATTGCAGCTCCAAGGGATTACTAGGTTGGAACGTTTCGATTATTCTTATATCCCTTTCCGCAATCCTAAAATCAGATTACAACAGCGATTCTCTCGTCAACCCATTATTGTCCCACTGCTGGGCATAGGTCTCTCAGAATGAAAGACTTTAGGCTATAGTCTACTAGTAATTGGTGGACTTCACACACCTCCGAGAACTTTTTTTTTATAAAACTCTCGGGCGTGTAGGTTTGCTCACGATGTTTTCCTTCACCGAAAAGCAGTGATAATTAATTTCTAATACGCACATAAATCAGTGGTGCGTGCCTGGTTTTAAACCTCGGACCTCCCGATCGATAGGGCAAGTTGCAACCATTAGGCTATCACAGCAGCATCAACAGCGATAAATAGGTAATTTCTTTTGGTATTAGGCAGAGATGGATATAGCGGTAGTGCGTCCAGAGTTTCAATTTAGGTATAAAACCACATCAAATTTCTATATATTAAATACAATATTTCCCATTGCAAAATATCAAAGATACGTTTTAAAGAAGTTGTATTTATAAAGGCATCTGGTTATATCGCGTACAATAATGAAGGAAATTTCATTCAAGTCCCATTGAATCCGGTGTGAAAAAATTAATGATTCCGAATTGCTCGCAGACAGCATATTCCTGCTAAGTGCATCAGGAGTATTCCGATAATTGGACGATTCTACGGAAATTATGAGACTTGTATTAAGTAAGTTATGTTTTTAATCTATTCCAAGACTTTCAAGACGGGTTATCACTATATAGTATAAAACAAAGTTGCTTTGCGCTGTCTGTCCCTAAGTGTGCTTAGAGTTTTAAAACTACGCTATGGATTTATGAAGTTTTTTTAATAAATAGAGTGATTCAAGAAGAAGGTTTTTTTATGTATAATGTATCATCACCAGCGTTTTAGCCCACTGCTGGACATAGGCCTCTTAAAAGGCGAGCCACTGAGCCCTATCTTCGGCTCTCCTCATCCAGGTACTTTCCCGACGCAGATCGTCCAGCCAATGAGCCGGAGGGCGTCCCACGTTACGTTTACCCAGACGCGGTCTCCACTCTAATAACCGCTTACTCCAACGATTGTCGGTTGTACGGCAGATGTGACCGGCGCATTGCCACTTCAGCTTGCTGGCCTTTTGAGCTGTCCCTGTAGCCTCGGGGTCAGAATAGGGCTACGGTATCCCCTGCCTGTCATAAGAGGCGACTAAAAGGGGCTTCCGGGGTTGCAGACGGCTAGAGTGGGAGCTCGAACCGTTCGGTCAGGCAATCCCGGGAAGGACGGCGGTATGTGTGGTCGCATACCGTTGTAAAGATTAGACGGAGCGATGGGCCCAGCCGCCCATCTGGGAGGAGCCCGATGGGGCAGCGCGCCCGAGGATTCCGGTTGAAGTCATTTCGAGATCCCGGAGTCCTCCTTTTCGTCCTCCTCCGACAAAAAAATCCGACGAAAAAAATGGCCTTTTGAGCTATGTCGGTGACTTTGGTCCTCTTTTGAATTTATTCGTTGCGGATTTTATCCCTGAGCACCGAGCAGCTCTCTCCATTGCTCGCTGAGCTACTTCACTTCCTGGTCCATACCAGTCCCACTATAAGCGTCCACGTCTGGGCTCCGTAAGTCAAGACCGGTAGGACACACTGATTGAAGACTTTAGTCTTCAAGATTTGCGGTATAGGCGACGACAATATAAGACGAAGCTTTCCGAATGCTGCCCGGCCCAACTGGATGCTCCTATCGACTTCTCTCTCGAATACATATATCTATACCGTATAATGTATGTATAGGTTTAATGTATAATATAGTGGAGAAACACTAATAGGTAATTTTTGATTTTTGACTTTTAGTCAGAACAAAGTTCCCGGGTCAACTAGTATATATGTACATATAATGATCGTTTTTGTGGTTTCTACCTATTTAGATTGGCTAAGATGGATCCTAACATGTAAAAATTCGGTTAAATTGAAGATTTTACTGTGAACTTGTTATATTTTTAGCTGGGGAACTCGCGTTTGAGTTGTTAAACTCGTCCGAGTTTAAGTCGTTAAAGTCAAAATGAAATGACTTATGTAGGTGTGTACCTATCTTTTGTTGGTAAAGTAGGTACATAGTTTAAAAGTCCACTCGACTTAAAACATTTAGTA
Source organism: Spicauda simplicius (assembly GCA_949699795.1). Taxonomy (NCBI): domain Eukaryota; kingdom Metazoa; phylum Arthropoda; class Insecta; order Lepidoptera; family Hesperiidae; genus Spicauda; species Spicauda simplicius. Next base: position 6,760,117 of record OX453063.1, on the reverse strand, counting down.
AACGTGTCAATGTAAATCCTTTAGAACCCTAAAAGTCTTTAGTTTTATGAATCAAGAATTAAGGCTTAAAATAACAACTTTTTCAATAGGATTTAAAATACCGAGTCTTTTTCGACGCTCACTCTGACTCCCTAAAAAGATATTTATATTACATCATTAATATGTACACGTTGATATTCTATCATAAAATGAAGGATTAGAATAATAGAGTCGAAATCCATAAATGCTAATAAATTATCATAAGATAAAGTTTCAAGTTCAGAACACAACCACCAACTGAACTACACCTCTCATGTCAATACAAGTGTTACGTATTTCCAAATCGCTAGAGGTCAAGATAAACTGGTTAACCGCAAGCCACAATTGACTTGTGTCACCGTCGGACCCGCTAGTAACGGAGCGAGACGGCTATATCCCACCGTAGTAGGAGAGACTGAGACAGAAGCCCCCGGGACAATCCGAGTAAATTGCTCATGATTGGATAATTATTTTATTGATACAGTTAAATGCCATTGAAACGGCAACAGTGGAGGGATGACATAATTAAATTTGTTTCGTAATATTTATGGTGTGTTTGAATGACCATAGACAATTAAGTTGGTGTGTAGCGAGCATAACTAATTACTTACTTTGTTGTTATAGATAAGTTAAGCTAAAATATAATAGAGAGTATATTTATATATAGTGTTAACTGCTCTCTATAAGGTTATAACAGTAATCTTTATCTTGTATTTTATACATGGACAAATAAATGTCTAATTAAAATAAAAAAAGTAATTTTATTACCTTTAAAATATACATTTTGTTCCTATTTCATCAGTAAGAAGATTTGGTTCATATTTAAACAAAAAAAGATGTTTTTTTAAGTTAAAATATGCTAAAAATACATCCAAATACTCTTTCAAATAAATTAAACAGAAAAACAAACTATTGGAATGGTAATAAATAAAAAAAAAGAATGTAAATAATTTGCAAAAATGTAGCAAAGGTCATTGCGAGATAAAATTCGTATTTCGTGAAGTTTAATGAGTCGAAGAATTTTATACACCTTGCGCTTACACAATTAAAACAATTTACTTAATTCATAAAGATACATGCATTTAAATACTTGCATACTTTAAATAAACAAAGGTTCTCGATACCAATTTACAACTATTAACTTGGTAATAAATTGTAAGCGGAATTAATATTACCATTAATTCGTGATTCGTATGCATGTAGCAATGTGGCAAGCTCTGTTTGTAGTTATGTAGCTTGGTCTTTTGTAGCTAATCGATGTTCATTAGTGTTTACTATTTTATCGAGCTTTAACATAATCGGTACACGTGTTAAAGGGTAAAAACTTGCACAATTAAGAAATGTAATGGGTCAAGAATTGTCGCAAAAAATGTATCAATTTGCTTATAATTGGTGTATTTAAGTCGCCAACGTAGAGACATTGAAATTTTAAATTATAATAATGGTCGAATGACCTACTCTTATCACTACTTTAAATGATATAAATATTGATTCGTCCATTATTCGAAAATTTCCAAACTTTAAAAAGTGTTATATCCTATCAGAATGTAGTCGATACGTGGGTATGTTTGCAATTTTTTTTCAAGGGGAAATCCTCAAAAAGTATTGTTGTTGTAAAGGCAGTGGATTATGTCAGATTCTTATTCATAAAATCCCTTCGGTGGCCGTCATCATCACTACAAAGAGGACTCTAGGATCTCCAGAGGAACGCAACCGGAGCCCTCTTAGCGTGTTGACCCACTGGGCTCTGCCCAAGTGGACATAAAATTGAACCACGGCGTCTGCTGTTTACAACGGTATGCGACCATAAATGCAGTGGAAAGTGCGGTGAGCGAATACGGGAAGATGAATAGAAATACAGGGAAGAAATCCCGAAGTCCCCCACGCAGCGCTGAGCAAGGGCACCGGGGGAGGGGGGGAGTTAGTGCGGGAAGAATCCCACATAACCCGCCCCCACGGCGTCGGGTACCTTTAGAAGGTTTCCCCTTTGTAAACAAAAAAAGACGGATAAACGTTAAATTCCATAAAAATGCACATTATCGAAAAAAAGTTCATACTTTAAACCTCGTGAAAGTTTATACGTTTTATCATACGTTTGAGCTAAACGTAGTTAATTGGTACTTTGGCAGTAATCAAATACAAATCCTTCAGCCACGGTGAACATTGGACGTAATCTTATCACGCTTATCAGAGCTGACGCATTCTGCCCGACCACTGCAACTTGATCCGCCTTGTCGCCACTTGACAATGTTCTATCATGGTTTTATCAATTGTGACATGTTTAAAGTTGTAGAGTAGGTCCTTTTTTAGTAATGTTAATACATTACTCAGTAGTCACTATTCAATTGTTAAACATAGGTCTCCTTTCAGAAGAATAGAAGGTAAGTAAGTCCAATGCGCTGGGGATGAAAATTGAATTGAAATTGGACTTTTTAAGATTTTCAGACGTCTTGATTTCTCAGAAACCAAAGAAAACCCTCAGTAGAATAAATCTTTAAAGCTAATATTAGCTAATAGCTAAGAGTAAAATACTGTTTAGTTTTCTGCACTCGTAATCCTACTCCAAGATTCACTATTACACACATAGACTCTAAGAGGTTAAATAAGGAGAAAGGAAATATGAAGACAAGTACACAAACATCCACTCGCAAAACAGAAATCTATATTTAGATATGTGCAAGGCTAAAGATTGATTCCGGATCTCGCCGCGCAACAGTTTAGTTTCTTCTGCACCACTTGTATGAAATATAAAATTAAGCAACAGATAACACTACATAAAATTGAAAAATATCCATAAAATTTAAAGTTAAAGATACTCCAGCCGACTGCTTAAAAATAAAATACTGAAACTGGTGACGAACGTAATTTCTATTTTTCTCCTGCAATTTTTATTTAATGTAATTTAACATCTTCCTTCATAATATAACTTTGTAATTGTCTATTTACTAGCTTTCATTTGATATCACTTTCATTTGTATTTATTGAAATGAAACTTCTTTAGGCGCATGAGGGTAAAATTTTTACAGATGAAACGTCACGCCGGTATGCAACGGAAGTGTCGGAAAAGAGAGTGAGAGTGATCGAGACCGATTGAGAGAGAGTAAGACAGGGCGAACGTAGTATGAGCAACTAGCCGTGGAGTGAGAGTAGGGAGCAAGCGAGTGAGAAAGATTGAGAGAAAAAGTGAGACAGAGCGAACGTCGTATCATGCCTTTTCCCTTCCTCTTAATCTTGGAAATTTAAAGTTTTAGATTTGTATAAATATAAACAAGATTTATAAATTAGTTCGCCAAAGAAGTTTCACTTCTGACATGTGTACTTTGTACGCACGCATGTTTTTTTATTTATTTACTACAATTAAAACGGTATAAAAATAAAACATTAATAGTAGACACCACATTAATACTTTACACTCACAAAACTTCAAGCATACAGACAAAATTTTCGACCATCCATCCGCAAACAGATCGCACTCAGGGTATGCATCATGATGACAGAAAATTTCGTCTCTCCTGTGTTTCGATGAATTGAATTGAAGCCTATGCCTAGTCTCACAATTAAAACGAGATGTTCAAATGTTAAGTCATTTGAGCCGTGACAAAAAATGGAGATTCATACCTACTTACATAAATAATATATAATGTTGCCAACTATATCATCCTCATGACGCAGCCGAGTAAAAATTGGACTCATAATGTCTTGAAACGATCATATTTATATTCCACAAGTTCATCCGGAGAACTTCGTTCTGTCCAAAAGTCAAAATCTAAAATTATCAGTGTATCTCCACTATATTATACATGTAATATACATAGACTTTCCTTTTGAACCACACTATCTATTAAAAAAACTGCATTAAGAACCGTAGCGTAGTTATAAAGATCTAAGCATATACATTTTATTTCTTTTTTATTGTTTTAAATTTAGCGGATTTTTGTTTTTAATTTTTTTCTCGAATATTGTTACTTTTAACCATAATAATTTCTAATTTAAATGTATTTGCTTATTCTGTCTTTGTGTCGATGGATCGAAATAAATGTTTTTCTTTCTTCTTTCTTTCTTATATAGGGATAGACAGAGAGAAGCGACTTATTTTATACTATGTAGTGATTATTGGGCTAGAGTCTTCGTATTCTACGCTGCTACTTGCCAATTAGATCCACAAACGCATTTAGCGTAATCATCAGTGTATCTGCAATTTTAACAAGTGCAAAAATAGATCGTCAAGGTTATTTCTATTAGGGCACTTAAACTGTCCGCCAATGTTGCTCATGAGTTCGTTTATTGCATTGGTTTGCTTATTATTATTGCTTTAGTCGTTGCTACTACGTTATTGAGTATCCTATATGTGTTAATCTATGTTATAAACTAGGTGTTTACCAAATTTCAGTCAAATCCGATCGATCGTTTTTGCGTGAAAGAGTAACAAACACATTTGCACATCCTCATAAACTCACGTTTCTGATACAGACATTAAGTATCATATTAAAATTGTATATACATAGGTAAATATACATTGTTATGTATTTCTCCGAAAAGTAAAACTTTTTTACAGGGCTCCGGGTCAAAACGAGAAAAAGACTAAGTAGATATTGCAGAAAAAAAGGTGAACTCTTGGTTACTTTTATATTCCACTCCCGAAAATTATGGTATTCAGTCCTGAACAGTTAGTAAAACTATCTAACTGTTGATAGAGCAATAGTACTTATTATATTTTTCGTAAGGGATTCTTTAAGTGACTATACTCGGAGAGCACAGATTTATGATTTTGTGGATTGTTTGAAGAGCTAGGAAAGAGAGAGATATTAAGCTAAACGAATTTCCGCTACCTCAATCATTCGAGGTTTCACATTCGATATGAATTTCGCTAAAAATGCGGGTTCGATTTAAAGCTTATATTTTTCGATGTCTTTGTGGTTGCTCATTTATCGTTGTTTGTTGTACCAATATCCATTTAATAATTAACGCTTACAATTAGACCCGAGCGCAAATTTCACGAGAGCTCAATTTACGCTGGTCGTTATGTTTGTACAAGCGGCGGGTATATTTCCATTTAGTCACGCCGGTGGCCATACGTGTTTTGAAACGCGGAATGCACGCAGATTTAATAACACCGATCGTGTGGCCACAAACAATGGGCTGATTTATAAATACGCCGACTACCTATTGATAGTTATGCAAGCACAGATGCAATTCACTGCGTAGTATTTTTACGAAGAGAAATAACGTTTTATAAGAAATTTGTATCAATTTGGTAAATATTGTTTTATTCAGAGCAATATGCAAGATGACATTTGTTTATAGTCTTACTAGGTGACCCGACAAACGTTGTTTTGCCATATAAAAAAAATAAGGGTGGACAACCCTTAAGGGGTATGAAAAAAAACATGCGTGCATACAAAGTACACATGTCAGAAGTGAAACTTCTTTGGCGAACTAATTTATAAATCTTGTTTATATTTATACAAATCTAAAACTTTAAATTTCCAAGTTTAAGAGGAAGGGAAAAAGGCGTGATATGACGTTCGCTCTGTCTCACTTCTTCTCTCAATCTTTCTCACTCGCTTGCTCTCCCTACTCTCACTCCAA